>BDSL01000034.1:600000-892538 GCA_003116995.1 Yamagishiella unicocca | reverse complement strand
GACTTTTAGTATGTCTGGGCCACTCGCAAGGCGGGAACACGGCCTAAATGCTGGGAACACGGTTATGACACACACCGTGTTCCCACCAATATCACCCGTGTTCCCACTGATTCCCCGCTCATATCACCCGCATGGACGCCCGGTACCCTCTATATGACTTATAAGGACTATTTGATATGTCTGGGCCACTCGCAAGGGCGGGAACACGGCCTAAATGCTGGGAACACGGTTATGACACACACCGTGTTCCCACCAATATCACCCGTGTTCCCACCGATTCCGCCGCTCATATCACCCGCATGGACGCCCGGTACCCTCTATATGACTTATAAGGACTATTTTAGTATGTCTGGGCCACTCGCAAGGGCGGGAACACGGCCTAAATGCTGGGAACACGGTTATGACACACACCGTGTTCCCACCAATATCACCCGTGTTCCCACTGATTCCCCCGCTCATATCACCCGCATGGACGCCCGGTACCCTCTATATGACTTATAAGGACTATTTGATATGTCTGGGCCACTCGCAAGGGCGGGAACACGGCCTAAATGCTGGGAACACGGTTATGACACACACCGTGTTCCCACCATATCACCCGTGTTCCCACCGATTCCCCCCGCTCATATCACCCGCATGGACGCCCCGGTACCCTCTATATGACTTATAAGGACTATTTAGTATGTCTGGGCCACTCGCAAGGGCCGGGAACACGGCCTAAATGCTGGGAACACGGTTATGACACACACCGTGTTCCACCAATATCACCCGTGTTCCCACTGATTCCCCCGCTCATATCACCCGCATGGACGCCCGGTACCTCTATATGACTTATAAGGACTATTTGATATGTCTGGGCCACTCGCAGGGCGGGAACACGGCCTAAATGCTGGGAACACGGTTATGACACACACCGTGTTCCCACCAATATCACCCGTGTTCCCACCGATTCCGCCGCTCATATCACCCGCATGGACGCCCGGTACCCTCTATATGACTTATAAGGACTATTTAGTATGTCTGGGCCACTCGCAAGGGGGGAACACGGCCTAAATGCTGGGAACACGGTTATGACACACACCGTGTTCCCACAATATCACCCGTGTTCCCACTGATTCCCCCGCTCATATCACCCGCATGGACGCCCGGTACCCTCTATATGACTTATAAGGACTATTTGATATGTCTGGGCCACTCGCAAGGGCGGGAACACGGCTAAATGCTGGAACACGGTTATGACACACACCGTTTCCACCAATATCACCCGTGTTCCCACCGATTCCCCCGCTCATATCACCCGCATGGACGCCCGGTACCCTCTATATGACTTATAAGGACTATTTAGTATGTCTGGGCCACTCGCAAGGGCGGGAACACGGCCTAAATGCTGGGAACACGGTTATGACACACACCGTGTTCCCACCAATATCACCCGTGTTCCACTGATTCCCCCGCTCATATCACCGCATGGACGCCCGGTACCCTCTATATGACTTATAAGACTATTTGATATGTCTGGGCCACTCGCAAGGGCGGGAACACGGCCTAAATGCTGGGAACACGTTATGACACACCCGTGTTCCACCAATATCACCCGTGTTCCCACCGATTCCGCCGCTCATATCACCCGCATGGACGCCCGGTACCCTCTATATGACTTATAAGGACTATTTAGTATGTCTGGGCCACTCGCAAGGGCGGGAACACGGCCTAAATGCTGGGAACACGGTTATGACACACACCGTGTTCCCACCAATATCACCCGTGTTCCCACTGATTCCCCCGCTCATATCACCCGCATGGACGCCCGGTACCCTCTATATGACTTATAAGGACTATTTGATATGTCTGGGCCACTCGCAAGGGCGGGAACACGGCCTAAATGCTGGGAACACGGTTATGACACACACCGTGTTCCCACCAATATCACCCGTGTTCCCACCGATTCCCCCGCTCATATCACCCGCATGGACGCCCGGTACCCTCTATATGACTTATAAGGACTATTTAGTATGTCTGGGCCACTCGCAAGGGCGGGAACACGGCCTAAATGCTGGGAACACGGTTATGACACACACCGTGTTCCCACCAATATCACCCGTGTTCCCACTGATTCCCCCGCTCATATCACCCGCATGGACGCCCGGTACCCTCTATATGACTTATAAGGACTATTTGATATGTCTGGGCCACTCGCAAGGGCGGGAACACGGCCTAAATGCTGGGAACACGGTTATGACACACACCGTGTTCCCACCAATATCACCCGTGTTCCCACCGATTCCGCCGCTCATATCACCCGCATGGACGCCCGGTACCCTCTATATGACTTATAAGGACTATTTAGTATGTCTGGCCACTCGCAAGGGCGGGAACACGGCCTAAATGCTGGGAACACGGTTATGACACACACCGTGTTCCCACCAATATCACCCGTGTTCCCACCGATTCCGCCGCTCATATCACCCGCATGGACGCCCGGTACCCTCTATATGACTTATAAGGACTATTTAGTATGTCTGGGCCACTCGCAAGGGCGGGAACACGGCCTAAATGCTGGGAACACGGTTATGACACACACCGTGTTCCCACCAATATCACCCGTGTTCCCACTGATTCCCCCGCTCATATCACCCGCATGGACGCCCGGTACCCTCTATATGACTTATAAGGACTATTTGATATGTCTGGGCCACTCGCAAGGGCGGGAACACGGCCTAAATGCTGGGAACACGGTTATGACACACACCGTGTTCCCACCAATATCACAGCACCGCGTGGATACGAATGGATGCTTGATACCCTTAGTGTTTTTGACAAGTACGGTGAGCAGCTAACCAGTCAAACAACGTAATTATCAATTTCCGAAAGTGCAGTACAGGCGACCTAATTTTGCCGTACAGCACGCACTATTTGCAATATTTTCGCTTCGTTTTATATTGTATCCATTTTGCGTGTTTCTGTATGGCCGTCGCTTTATATTGCTCATTATTATATAGCATTATTTGTCGTTTCTGCGGTTCTGCAATTTACATAAAGTTTTGCGACGGAGCACTGGATACCATCCAAGCTTTTTGATGGAGGAGGAAAGCTGCTGTAACTTTCCAGTGCAGTAAGAGGACTGGGCTGGGTCACAAGTGGTACATGTGTCTCCCTTGCCATACCCAGAGTTCCTAACTATTACCTAGTCAAGCAGTAGTAAAATTTAATTGAATATCACTTATCACACCGCCTCCCCACTCATCACACAGCCTGACACATACCCCGACAAGCAAGTCATCAACAGCATTAAGCGCAACCCAATGCACACAAGCTTAGCTCCCACTCTCAGGCTTAGCTTTACACCACAAGCAGCTGACACATTATGCTAGTTCACATAAAGTTATACTTGGCATATCACAAGCCACAAAGGATAATGCCCGCTTTTGCAGCAAGTAAATAAAATCTTTTTTAAGTCAGCAAGGATTCGCAGCGTCGAGATATGCCAGAAGCTACCACAGCGTCACTAAGCCCCACAGGTAGGAGGCGCGGAAGTGCTCAACCCAGATCGAATCACAGGGGTTGCCCAGACCGGTAGGCGCGTCATAGCGGCTGCTGCGCCCGACTACGAGGAAGAACCCACTGCAGGCGGACAGGCATGACTTAATGGCGGCGGGCCCAACAGGGCCGCCACCCTGGGCATGGTGGTGAGGCAACCAGCAGGTCACCATGCAGACCAACATGTCGTCCAGTGTGCAGTCCGCCTATGTCCACCCCCGACCGCATCGAGAGAGCCAGTCCAGGAACTCCACGCTTGCGATGGTGGTGGGAGCCAGTGCCCTCAGGAGCATCTGGTTGGCGGCCGCTAGCCCCTCCCCTCCTGGTACACCGCCTCCTGTTCGTCGTGGGGGGGCTGAAAAACACGGGCGGCGTAGGGCCTCCACACGGGCTAGACGACACGGGCTAGACGGCCGCCAGCGACCCCAAGGAGGGGTGCCACCTACGCAGCAGTGAAGGGATACGGAACGGCAGAGGTGCGGTGATCGTGGATTTAGACACGCCGTATCACAAAAGGTTACCCAGCCGAAGCCGAGCGAGGTATCCAGGGTCGAACGCAGGAGTGGTTAAGCGAGGGCCGGACATGGATTATTGGAGTATGATGGAGACACGGGCGCGGCCCATAACCCTACCGAGATAGGGCCAGGACGGGCAGCGCTATTCGGGATTCCAGCGGGAACGCCCACCATCGAGTCGGCGGCAGCGGTTAGGCTCATTTGTACGGGAATTCATTAGGCAAAGCTAATCTCATGATTTCTTACCGACGGTCCAGATGGGTTGGGCAGCACAGCAGGCACGCCCGCCAGGCCAGAAAGTCCGTAGGATGGACCCGCCTACGAGTAGACAGCGTAGGGCAGAGTATACAAGAATCGACGGAGCTGATCCACCGGAATAAACGGATCGGTGTTCGGAAGACAAACAGACTAGCGGGACTACCTGCGAGCGTTTTGCAATACGGCGGCAGACCTGAACACCATAGAGCGTTTACGGAACACAGCGAATAAGTTGCTGAACGCGTTAGAAGACTCACCATTGCTCCGGACCCAAGGCCCAAAGTCGCGGCCCAGTCGATGCATAGGATTGCCGAAGAATGCCATCTCGTCACAATGTGGCTCTGTTGCTACTATTTCATTTGTTTAGTCCTAAACAGGCCTTGTGCATTAAAATCCCCATACAGCAAGAGCAAGAATAAAAAACCCTTCCCCATCGGGCGCACCTAACGTGACAGTCTCGACGTCATGTGAAGAAAGTATCGCACGTATACGAGGAACATTGGCTGTGTCATGTAGGCGCAGTGAGATTTGAGCATGGCTAGCCTAGCATTCTGGATGTGTAAAAGGGGTTGGAGTAAGCTGCTTAACTCGTCGGAAGTAGTCAGAAGTAGAATGCAAGGTAAATTCGCACCTTTTGCTCCGCAAGCTGCGAGTTGAGCTTAGCAAGCTCTGGGTAGCAGCTGATATCGTAAGCTTCGCAGCAACCAGTGTGCCCCTTGAAGTGCAGCTTGTCAATCACGAACAGGGTGTCGCGGGCCCAGGCGGGCTCACGGTTAAGAGTATACGCATGGCCATGGCAGCTGTTGTCGTACACCACAACACGAGGCGCCACCTCCCACCGTGTGTACAGTACCTCGAAGAGGGTCCGTGGGGATTCGTGTCGATCCATCATATGGAACCCCAGGCAGCCCGCACACTTAGCACAATGCAGAACAAAGAGGCCAGGGGTAAGGTCTTTGGAGTCATAGTGATACTTGGTGCAGCGCGATTGATGTGCACGATAGTCGGCCAGGTACCTGCAATATGATTTATTAATTGGCAAGTGGTTCGAGAAGACACTAGACTGATGCAAGTCCATATACTTGCCTTCCTAGTCGTCGGCGAACAGGGAGGTTCGGGTAATAACAGCCAGAGTAGAGAAACTCCTCCTCTGGGCTTGACGAGGCACCTATTGTATCCATACAGGGGAGAGTTCTTAAAATAGGTTTGCTTTTGTGGTGTTGCGCAGAAAACACACCTGTCCAGTGGGGGAGATCGTGCTCAGAGGTGTGAAAGCGCTCGGCACTGCTGGTGTTGCCAGCAGTACCTCCAGCGCCATCACTCCGTGAGTGATCCTGTTCAGTCCGAGCACGTTTGAGAACCCTGTTTCCATATGCTTCGTCTGTCGCCACTGAGTAGCATGCCTTGGCCTTGTCAAGGATGCTGTACAGGAGCCCCGATGCCGAAGCAGGCAAGCGCATACCATTGCTCCTTGCCTCGCCAATTATGAAGCCATGTATGATTGGCGCGCTCTCCTGATACGGGGAGTACCGAAATGCTTTAGCGCTCTCCTTTCCCGCACACGCAACCCCAACGACAGGACTCACCGCTAGCACATGCAGATTAGCCATAGGCAGTGGTTGGCTATCCATCCTGAGCAGCTCCTGAAGGCATGGCTGCACGGAGCCCGGCACGAGAGCGCACATTGGGCTGTCGGATGCAAGGCTTCTTACCAGTCTTAAGATGTGCGACGGACCACTGTACTGGACTGTAGTGTCCTGCTCAACAGCCGTGTACTGGGCTCCCTGCATGGCACGTTCACCCAATCAAGCTTGTATTAACATACGAAGCAGCTAGGCAGCAGCGCACGAAGGCAGAGTGATAATGAGGAGTACCTTAATATGCACGTGTACACATGGCGCCAGTTTGCCCACTGTATGTATGCGAACACTTACCAAGAACGGCATAAGCGTGCCAGGTAGGCTACGAGACATGGCCGTGTAGTCCAACTGGCTAATGCCCGTGGAGGACAGGAGCCTTCGCAGCATGTCGCGGTGGTGTTTATCTTGCACAAGCAGCCTCTGGTCATGCAGCGAGCCAGCCCTTGCTGCTTCCGTCTCGAGTGGTAGCCAGTTAGACAGCAGCGTGCTCTATGGTCAAAAGGACAAGCAACCCATTCAAATAATTAGCTTGAAAAGGCAAACCCTGGCCATAGGTCATGCCCGATAATGTAGCGAATATGGATGGAAGCCAACCCCCCCGGGGCCTTTGCAAAGAGCCCGTGCATGTGAAATCGGGCATGTGAAATCCCCCCTTACACGAGCATGCCCAGGCCATCTCACCTTTTCATTCCTTATGCTAAGGAGGATGCCGTCAACAATGATGTACTGGAACCGGTCGTGGGGAGCACACTTGCAGTCGAAGGTGCTGGCGTACGCCGGTTGCTGAAGTGTAATAAAGTTCAACCACGCCTCCTGGAACCTGTCAGCGGGGTTTGTACATGCAGAATTGACTGCACTGGCCGACGTGCTTCGACGATTCAATCAGGCTCGTAGGCAATCACAAAAAGTTGCGACAAAAGGAATCATATCGTAATGTTATTGTCCAAGTTAGTATGCGTACAGGGGGCCACATATGAAGGCAATAGCATTAGCAACCTACTGCGCTCTCTTGTTCACGAAGAAGTCGTACTCGGTAGTGTTATTCCGGTCCAGAAAACCCCTGGCAACGTACATGTCCACCACGGTTCTCCAAAGTGAGTAGAACGGGGTCGATGATGTCGTCATCTGAATGCTGTACCTGTGACGTCGATTCACGGGCGTACATTGAAAGCATTAGTGAGTGTATGGTTCCCCTGCTTGCCTCCCCAATCATAACCTCAGGTATGTCGAGCGTCAAACGCACATACTACACACCACATCGTCCAGTTATCCACGCCGCAATCTCACCAAGCAAGGAGTTCGTGAGTGAAGATGTCGATGCCGTTGAGGTTAAGCAGACCATGTGTGTCGTACGAGTACCCACTGGTAACACCGCAAACACATTGCACAGTCTTGCAGTCTACCCTCTTGAACCATGACAGGCTGTAGATGATAGGGCAGCGCTTAATGCTAGCAGACGAGCTGCTTGCATCACTGCAAGCCATCCCGCAGCCCGGGCAGATCTCCTACAGTTGGCACATATTATGTTCATTCACAGAGGAGGGCCCAATCAACGGCAAGCATGTGCAAACTCGCACCTCTGGCATCAGAACATCGGGAATATCACCTAGCCCAGGGCTGTACAATGGCCGCTCTCCATCGACAAACATTTCTTGTATTGTGCCCTGCAATAGAATCTACATGTAAGGATCTTGAGACCGCGGCCACCTGGTCGCACCAAAGCCGCACCTTCGACACGGACTTAACGCGTAGCTTGCCACACTCGTCCAAGTACGACTTTGTCAAGCGGTGGATGGCGGCCACCTCGTCCTCATCGTCATAGTGCTCGCATGGTCCAGGTTCACCGTCGTCGGCGGCGGCAGTAGAGAGCTGCTGTGTATGCGAACAGCCCCTGCTCCTGGGACAGGTCAGGCACACCACGGAGCCCGGACGACTAATGCATGCCGCTAGATTGGCAGGCTCGCCTACCACCCACACCTCTCCCTTCTCAGCGTGCTTTGGGATTGGAAAGTCTAGCAGCTTTGGGAGGCATAGGAGTCGTGCCGGGGCACAGCCTGGTAGCAGCGAGGTTACACACCCCCGCCGCATTAAGCACCACCACTGCAAATGGTTAGGCGGGCGTGGTGGTGCCGAAGTGAGGCTGAAGGCAAGGGGTATCCAGTTATTGCGTTTCGCCGACCTTACCTTCAGCGCACTAACGTGCTCGCAGAAGTGAACGCCTCCTCTGTAGGTCCCGCTGTCCCATGTTACGACGAGCTGTCCTTGGTATAGCTGGCGATCAAAGTCCTGACCGGGACCTTGGCACGAGCACCAACATACAAAGTCATCCCCGTCCACAAATGTAATGCGACGTATAGTCACAAACGCCACACCGCGCTGCGCTTTGGAGTATGGTAAGCAGTATGTAGCTTCGGTGTCGTCGCAGGATAGCGGGGAAGGTGGATCTGCTGACATTAGCTTCTGGAGTTCTATCACGTAGGCGCCGTTACTAAGATCGCTAGTGATATCAGGACAAGATGGATCTGCGCAGCACAATAATTGGACTGGCAGGGCGGCTACGGCCGCGAAGTTATGGGCTGGGATGTGGCCAGCGTTGCTTCCGCCCGCTTCTTCCAAGTCCAGGCCGGTGTGAATCAACGCCAGAGAGTCACGCTGACCATGGCTACTTATAATCGAAGGCTGGCCCATGCGAACGCGCGTAGTCTCAGCGCGGCCCTCGTTGTTAATAGCGATTGTAATGGCGACACCCCTTGGTACGCGGCCTGCCTTCTTCTTAGTGGATCTCATAAGATTTGCGACGAGCACATACAGGACTAGGAGGCTCAGCATCATTAAAATAAGAGTCTCGGTCAACATTGTGGCCTGGGCTGCGTGCACGTCTAAACGCTTGGTGAGAGCGAGGGCAAATCTAAGCCTTGTAGTTTTGTGAGGTAAGCAAATCAACTAGTTCAAAATCTCATAGGAGGCAAATGATCTCAAGCAAGTCGCGGCTCATTCGGATCCATTCATGACACAAACAAACAGCTGGCCCTCCACGCAGCGGGTTCTTCATGGTGCAAACATTCCCCCTGGCATAAAAGTGGCTGATAACGGGATTCGGCTGCTTCGGCGTAGGCAAACCCAGCGAGCTCGGCGAAACCCAGGGAGTTCAGCGATCAAATCGTTTACTACTCCCGCTTCCGCAGTCGAGCTGCTCTGCCCCCTGTGTAAGCGCGTTCGAGGTAATAGCCATTTCCCCTGACATCGAAGTGGCTGGTAGAGGACATCGGCCGCTTCGGCGAACTAAAAACGGGTTCTTCATGGTGCAAACATTCCCCCTGGCATAAAAGTGGCTGATAACGGGATTCGGCTGCTTCGGTGTAGGCAAACCCAGCGAGCTCGGCGAAACCCAGGGAGTTCAGCGATCAAATCGTTTACTACTCCCGCTTCCGCAGTCGAGCTGCTCTGCCCCCTGTGTAAGCGCGTTCGAGGTAATAGCCATTTCCCCTGACATCGAAGTGGCTGGTAGAGGACATCGGCCGCTTCGGCGTGCTAAAAACGGGTTCTTCATGGTGCAAACATTCCCCCTGGCATAAAAGTGGCTGATAACGGGATTCGGCTGCTTCGGCGTAGGCAAACCCAGCGAGCTCGGCGAAACCCAGGGAGTTCAGCGATCAAATCGTTTACTACTCCCGCTTCTGCAGTCGAGCTGCTCTGCCCCCTGTGTAAGCGCGTTCGAGGTAATAGCCATTTCCCCTGACATCGAAGTGGCTGGTAGAGGACATCGGCCGCTTCGGCGAACTAAAAACCCAGGGAGTTCAGCGATCAAATCGTTTACTACTCCCGCTTCCGCAGTCGAGGAACTTCCCCCAAGGTGTAAGGTCTGCAGCAAGGAAGGTGAACGCTCCGCACTCCATCTCGATGCACCATCAAGACAACAAACGAGGACCTACCAGGGAGCACCTCTGGCCAATACAACGAGTTCCCTACTCCCATCTCATGCATTATATCAGCTGTCGTGGCGGGCTTCCCGCCCCTATGATAAAGGTATGCAGATTCAGTGCAGCATCGTTCTTCCTAGCACCTACAAAAATGAAGGCATGAAGACCCCCCTACAGAGAAAGGTGCAGCGAGCCAAACAGGTGCATTTGATGGTGCTATAAGGCCCCCACCCAGCAAGAAGGGAGCATCTGGGACTGATCTACGCAGCATCCATGGCACACACAGCATACCATGCTTATATAATACAGATTAGAGGCATTACTTAACTAGCACCTGCGGCAGCCCCCTACTAACATGTATACAAAGAGTTTGTCACCATCATGTGCAATATGCACACACGCAGTGACATCAGGCCTCGATGTCCAGCATTCGCAGGCGGTGCAGGTACTGAAAGCGGAGTCTGTTCACTTCGCCCAGCGTAAGGCGGCGAGGCAGTGTGCGGCCGCTCGAGATGTAGTCTGCAGCAAGGATGGTGAACACTCCGCAGTCCACATCGTTGCACTGTTTGGGCGACTCAGCCACCACCTCCGTCCAAGGTTTGGTGTCCAAACGCACGCCCGTTCGGGCAAGCGATTCGTGCGCCACCCAGCGTTTCAGCCGCCGGAAGTAGGTCGCGTAGTCCGAGGCAGACTTCTCCACCTGAAAACATATGGGTGTACATGATGTCAAAGACATAGTGGGATTGGACTGTATTTCATACGAGCAATACAGGAACTAGTGTCCTCGTCCGTTAATAGCCCTAACCTACCGAGTCGTACACACGGAGGGCTTGCTCCTTCATGTCGATCTCGATCAGAAACCAGTGCGTCTTTACCACGTTTATGGGCACCAGCACACGCCGCATGCTGGTCAGAGGCAGCGCAGGTGTCACCTGCAGAGGAAAGATCACCCAGTCTGCAAATGAACTTTGGACAACCCTAGAACAACATAAAACTCGGTGTACCTGCAGTGTGTTGGCGAGACGCTCCTCATTGGTCCACCGGCGCACCCGTCCGAACTCGTACTCGTCGTGCTCGGTCAGCTTTGTGTAAAAGAACGTGCTGAAGATATGGCAAGCCCCAGGGCTTCCAGGTGCGTCTCGCAGCTTGCCATCACGTGCCTGCAAAAAATCAAAACAAGAGTATGTCAGGACATGCAGCACGCAGGAAATTCTTAACAACGAGTTACCTGGAGAAGTAGGATGGCCAGGTTCACAGGCTCGTCAAGCAGTTGTTGTGTCGGCCTCAAGCAGTGAAGATTCCCGCGGGTAAGCGCCACCGAGACTCCTTTCCGTGGCTTAAAATGGACAAGCAGCTTCTCCGCTTCACGGCTGCTACCGAAAGTGATGTGAGCGGACTTCTGCACGTCAAGATCAAGCGCTCTGAGGACGCTGGCCTCACCATGGTCAAAACCATGGTCGCTGTCGTTGCCACTGATGTACCCATCGTCCACATGACCGCTCTGAACACCATCATCGTCACTGCAGACCAGGTCGATGCAGCCCGTGTTGACACGATTGACCTCACTCGCACTGGCACTGTGGTAGCCAGAGTCACCGCCACCTCTCGGACCATTACCGCCTGCCCCCCTGAGGCCTGCTCCAGCAGTGCTGAGTCCTTTGCCATGGTGGCCGCAAAACAAAGACCCTGGCCTGGCGCGATAGCTGCATTGTTGGCCGTCGGCAAAGGTCCCGGCGCAGTTGGTGTAGCCGCTGGTTCCACCAGCAGCATTGGCAACGGTGTTCTGAAGCGCAGGAGTTGCTGCTGCTTCTTCAGCGATACTTCTCATGCCCTTCAGCATACGCTGCCTTAGCTTCCGAGCGGGAGTGCTGTTGGAAACTGCGTTCATCTCACGAGCCTCCAAACCTCGAGTGCGCGCTCGAGAGCCACTGGACATCATTGACCCAGATGGGCGCGGTGCAGGCATGGGTGCCGCTGCTGGAGAGATCACAGCTGCTGCCGAGTCCAGGTGCCCTGGCTGCTGCGGAGGCTGCCATCCCGTATCGTACGTTTCGCCTCCAGCAGTGCCCTGCACGGCGCCGCCGATATCAGACACGCCAGCGGCCGCAGCGACAGGTCGAAAGCCACTGGAGGGGAGGCGTGCTGGCTGCTTCGGAGGCTGCCATCCCATGTCGGACGTTTGGGCCCCAGCAGTGCCCTGCACGGCGCCGCCGATATCAGACACGCCAGCGGCCGCAGCGACAGGTCGAAAGCCACTGGAGGTAAGGCGCCCTGGCTGCTGCGGAGGCTGCCATCCCATGTCGGACGTTTGGGCCCCAGCAGTGCCCTGCACGGCGCCGCCGATATCAGACACGCCAGCGGCCGCAGCGACAGGTCGAAAGCCACTGGAGGTAAGGCGCCCTGGCTGCTGCGGAGGCTGCCATCCCACGTCGGACGTTTGGGCCCCAGCAGTGCCCTGCACGGCGCCGCCGATATCAGACACGCCAGCGGCCGCAGCGACAGGTCGAAAGCCACTGGAGGTAAGGCGCCCTGGCTGCTGCGGAGGCTGCCATCCCACGTCGGACGTTTGGGCCCCAGCAGTGCCCTGCACGCTGAGAATTTTGGCCTGAATCTGCTGTACTAAGCGCATCACATTTCCACGCTTGGGCACATTGGAATCGACGGCACTGGCTGACGCGAGCGGCAAACAGGGCGCTTCACGACCAGCCTACAAGGAAAGGGGACACAGAAAAAACAGGTTGGTCACATATATCAAGCGTAGTAAATAGATGTCATGCTTGCAGGTATGCTCCATTCAAGGGTATTATTGACAGTGAATTCGACCCACTTCGAGGAGTTTACCCCATTACAACTTACCCGTTTTCCTAATGGACTATCGAGTTTCCTTCGCTTGGGTGGGGAACCAGCAAGGGCTGATTGCGGCGGACCCTCAACTCTTCTCCTCTTAGGCGACGGCTCGTAGCCTAGCTCTTCCCATGTCTTCATCTTGGCACCGCCCGACCTGTCGGCAGTAGTGGGGGCCTGCGCGCGCAACGACAGCAAAAAATAGTTGTTATGGGTCAGAGCGACGACAAGATAAACGCAAGAGCGCAGCGAACAAATGGAAAAAGGATTATCAGGACATGGGCGAGATGGGTAAACGAAGCTACTGCTAGGCATCAATGACCGACTCTAAACGACAAATCTTACCGATGCCTCTTCACCATAGATGCTCACACCGCGGTCCGTGCCCAAACCGTCGTTCAGATGCCCTGGCGCGCCAGCGCCCGCGGCTACAGGTTGGAAGCCACTAGAGGGTAGGCGCCCTGGCTGCTGCGGGGGCGGCATTGCCAAGCCAGAACTCTGCCAACCGGCGGTGCCGTGCACGGCACCGCCGACACCAGGCGCGCCAGCGCCCGCAGCTACAGGTTGGAAGCCACTAGAGGGTAGGCGCCCTGGCTGCTGCGGGGGCGGCATTGCCAAGCCAGAACTCTGCCAAACGGCGGTGCCGTGCACGGCACCGCCGACACCAGGCGCGCCAGCGCCCGCAGCTACAGGTTGGAAGCCACTAGAGGGTAGGCGCCCTGCCTGCTGCGGGGGCGGCATTGCCAAGCCAGAACTCTGCCAACCGGCGGTGCCGTGCACGGCACCGCCGACACCAGGCGCGCCAGCGCCCGCAGCTGCAGGTTCGAAGCCGCTGAAGGGGAGGCGCGCTGCCTGCTGCGGGGGCGGCATTCCCAAGCCAGAACTCTGCCAACCGGCGGTGCCGTGCACGGCACCGCCGACACCAGGCGCGCCAGCGCCCGCAGCTACAGGTTCGAAGCCGCTGAAGGGGAGGCGCGCTGCCTGCTGCGGGGGCGGCATTCCCAAGCCAGAACTCTGCCAACCGGCGGTGCCGTGCACGGCACCGCCGACACCAGGCGCGCCAGCGCCCGCAGCTACAGGTTCGAAGCCGCTGAAGGGGAGGCGCGCTGCCTGCTGCGGGGGCGGCATTCCCAAGCCAGAACTCTGCCAACCGGCGGTGCCGTGCACGGCACCGCCGACACCAGGCGCGCCAGCGCCCGCAGCTACAGGTTCGAAGCCGCTGAAGGGGAGGCGCGCTGCCTGCTGCGGGGGCTGCCGCCCATAGCTCACCACTGCCTCCATACCATAGGTACCCGCGCCGCTGGCTTTCCTAATGCCGTCCAGGCCCTCGGCAGCAGCATGGCCCTGCATATCCCAGAACGACATAAGGGGACTGGGGTTCAAGCGATCGGTAAGAGAAGTAAGGTAGAAGAAGGCAGTACAACAGACAGAATCATAAAAACTGCAAAGAAAATATTTGCATTCTTATGGCGACTGCTCCCCACCTTCTTTTCCTCGCTCAGGTAATTATGTAGCCACGTCAGCTCCATAGCCTTCTTCCCACGCCAGCAGGACAGGTGGCGCACTGTGGCAAGTCCTTCAGAAAGGGAAGCCCTGAACATTAGGGCTGGCTGCAGAGTTCCGATGTTGCTAGTGCCGGGGCCCTCAGCGCTTGCATTGGGGAGGATTTTGCCCGCAAGGCCGTTCTCCAGGAGCAGGCGACTCATTTCCAGGAGGACTTCGCTGCCCTGCAGGGAAACAGTGAGAGTTCAGTAGAGTATTCAGCCGGGGTGACACCGCCCGAAGATACCGTGTACGCATTAGCTCACCCAGAGTGCAGGCTGCCGTGTCAAGCTTGTCCCGAATTGGCCGAAGCGTTTAGTGTCCCAAAAGCTTGGCGGTGGACCGGTCCCAAATGCCGTGTGAGCAATGTTCCGCAATATGCTGACCAGGTTACGCAGCATGTGCGTGTTCCATGCCTTCAGCCTCGCCATCACTTCATCAATTTCGGAGGGCACTAGCTTTAGGGCAGAGGCTGCATTTCAGACATTAGGGGGCGGGGCAAGGTAAGAACATGTATTTTTAATGCATCGTGAACAGTCGAGGCGCAAGGGAGCTGGAGGGAGGAGTTGCAAATAGACACGACGTTGATTAGACAAAGTGAAGAGCAGGTTCACAATAATATTCAGGTGTTCGGCAGCAACAGATAGCAGCAGGGCTGCAACCGCACCTGAAGAACCGATACCGGGATCCTGGTACCCTGCAACAAGGACCTGCTGCATCGTTGCAATGTTGGCGTCGATTAGGCGCTTTTCTACACCGTTATGTATAACCATGGTGTTTTGGAATGCGTCTTTGGCTTCCGGTGGGAAAAACACCGGTTCATAAGACTCCAGCCGTGCCTTCTCCCCAGGCAATACAAAGAGGTTCACAACAGACACTTGATCTCCGTGCTGACGTACAGCCTGCTCTACGAAACCCGCGATGCCCTCCTGCAGGCGAACGATCCGTCTCCTGGTCCTGCGCGCCTCTTGCTGGCTGCCCTCGAATTGTCCATGGGCGTCCCGGCTGAGGGGTTTGTGCTCTGGGCCGACGAGGAGGGTATGGTTAAGTTCGGCCACAGAGTAATGTTTCGTCGACGAGCCAATAAGCGCATTCTAGTAAATCCACCAAAGTACTCACCGACAGGCTCTCGATCCGCGTTGCGTTTCCGCGACCTTTTGGGGCGCTCCCCCTTTGGCTGATTCCGTGGGTTTCCTGCAAACGGAAAACACACCGCAAGAATGGGATTCTGGTCCACACCATGGGATCAAACACATTCATTGCCACGCCAAGCTCACCTTGCACGCATGGCCCAGATTGCCCGACTTTATAGTTGCGCCTTTGTCGCGCCTTGGGCTGCTTGCGCGCCTCTACAGCATTATAGAATAGGTTATAAAAAGGTAGCGAGCTTCCTTGCTCGCCAAGAGAAAATGTCTTACCATCCTCGCCAGTGTCGCTGCTGCTGCCTTCATACTCTTCAGACGACGAAGCAGCGGCCTGATCCACTTGCTCATCGTCCGTACCTTCAAAGACACGTAATTGTGGATGTAACTCTGTCCCGGGGACGCTAAAGTTACTGCCAAGCTCACCATTCCCGTACGCGCCGCCTCTCGCTTGCTGAGCAGCCCTTCGTTGCGGCCTTAGGAGCTGGGTACCTTGTGTCCCAGGTTCATTGAGGCCTAGCATTTTAGGACTGCAATCCCTACCGCCCTACGTTTGACCATGACCGGGGGTAAAAACTGAAGCGACACTACCAACGGCAGCTGAAAAGATAGAGTCAAACAGTTGTTTTCTAATTGTCTACGTCCTGTTTTGATATGAACAACATACAGTATGAAAATGTATCGCTCATTTTTGATGTGAAGCTGTGGAAGACGCTGCATACCCAGTCATCAATCATTAACCACAGTAGTATGATTGTTATATTCACTTGTAATGGCCTGGACTCCAGCAAGGCCGTCATGGACCTCTGCCGTACAGGCCGTAGCAAATTCGAAGTTATGAAAAACAAACATTCAAAGGGAACTCACCCTTCGACTGGTCGGGGCACCTTGAAAACTTTTCGGAAATGTCATAGGTGTCACTGAAGTTGATACGAGCGGGGAAACAGGTGGGAACACGGTGCGTGTTATTGCCATGTTCCCAGCCTTTTTGACCATGTTCCCACCTTACCAGTTGCACGGGCACCATGCAATCATTAGTGTAAGGTATATGACAGGTATCAGACATCGTTGCGGGTGATATCTGCAGGATAACAGGTGGGAACACGGTTGTGTGTGATGGCCGTGTTCCCAGCCTCTACAGCCGTGTTCCGACCCTTACGAGTTGTCTGGACACATCGAAACTTACATAGAAGTCATATGAAGGGTATCAGGCATCCGTGCGGGTCATATGAGCGAGGAAATAGGTGGGAACACGGTGCATGTCACGACCGTGTTCCCTGCCTTTTAGGCCGTGTTTCCACCCTTGCGAGTGGTCCGGACATATCAAATAGTCATTATAAGTCATATAGAGGGTATCGGAGACCGATATGGGTGATATGACCGGGGGAATCGGTGGGAACACGGGTGTTATTGGTGGGAACACGGTGCATGTCATGGCCGTGTTCCCAGCATTTTAGGCCGTGTTCCCGCCCTTGCGAGTGGCCCAGACATACTAAATAGTCATTATAAGTCATATAGAGGGTACCGGGCGTCCATGCGGGTGATATGAGCGGGGGAATCAGTGGGAACACGGGTGATATTGGTGGGAACACGGTGCATGTCATGGCCGTGTTCCCAGCATTTAGGCCGTGTTCCCGCCCTTGCGAGTGGCCCAGACATACTAAATAGTCCTTATAAGTCATATAGAGGGTACCGGGCGTCCATGCGGGTGATATGAGAGTGGGAACACGGGTGATATTGGTGGGAACACGGTGTGTGTCATAACCGTGTTCCCAGCATTTAGGCCGTGTTCCCGCCCTTGCGAGTGGCCCAGACATACTAAATAGTCCTTATAAGTCATATAGAGGGTACCGGGCGTCCATGCGGGTGATATGAGCGGCGGAATCGGTGGGAACACGGGTGATATTGGTGGGAACACGGTGTGTGTCATAACCGTGTTCCCAGCATTTAGGCCGTGTTCCCGCCCTTGCGAGTGGCCCAGACATACTAAATAGTCCTTATAAGTCATATAGAGGGTACCGGGCGTCCATGCGGGTGATATGAGAGTGGGAACACGGGTGATATTGGTGGGAACACGGTGTGTGTCATAACCGTGTTCCCAGCATTTAGGCCGTGTTCCCGCCCTTGCGAGTGGCCCAGACATACTAAATAGTCCTTATAAGTCATATAGAGGGTACCGGGCGTCCATGCGGGTGATATGAGCGGGGGAATCAGTGGGAACACGGGTGATATTGGTGGGAACACGGTGTGTGTCATAACCGTGTTCCCAGCATTTAGGCCGTGTTCCCGCCCTTGCGAGTGGCCCAGACATACTAAATAGTCCTTATAAGTCATATAGAGGGTACCGGGCGTCCATGCGGGTGATATGAGCGGGGGAATCGGTGGGAACACGGGTGATATTGGTGGGAACACGGTGTGTGTCATGACCGTGTTCCCGGCGTTTAGGCCGTGTTCCCACGGTTGCGAGTGGCCCGGATATACCAAATAGTCCTTATAAGTCATACTAAGGGGTGCCATAAGCTTGGAGTGACATTCGGCTGTATTGTAATGCGGGAACACGGGAACACGGCCATGACCGGCTAGCCGGTCATTCTTGGGAACACGGGAACACGGTCATTACCGGGTAGCCGGTTCATTTTATAACTCGTAAGGGAGCGCCTACTCCTGCCATCCACTTCGTCTCTCAGATATCTCTAAAAGGTACGAAGCTTGCCTGCTCACATAATCCTTTGCTCGTTTTTCCGCATTCATCCATCTCTTCACAACCTGTTTATCACGCAGCGTATTATCCTCTTGCATTGCTTATTCCTATTAGGCATTCTCAAGGGAAAACATCCGCGTCCCACACCATGTACCGTGCTGCCGCCAACACCACTGCCCAAGACGCCGTGGCCAGGTAGGCAGTAGTGCGCCATGGCATGTAGCGCCATGGCATGTAGGCACGCAGTAGTAGTGCGGCAGCAGCCTGCTACGTAGTTAGGAGCCGCAGTTGCCCGTAGGCCCAGCGCAGTCGGAGCCCAGTCTCAAGGCTTGAGTCAAGCCAGTGTGTCCAGCAGACAGCAGACAGCACAGCTCACTTGGCGCAGGTACGTTCACGGAGTACGTAATCCGGACTGCTGCATACATTTTTCGGTTTTCACGTTTCCACGTTTTCACACGTCGAGTCAAAGTATACTCTAGGTGTGAACAAATATTTATATCCGATATTATTCTAGCACGGATCCACCCGTGTCCTCGCTCGGAGACTCGCTGCGGGCCGGGCGTTCCTACTCGGTCGGCCCTTGAGGGGCCTCACTCGCGCCGCCGCAGAAGGGAGACAATTAAAGGACCGCAAGCGGCAAACTACTTGATATTACGGAACTGAATATAGAGTGTATAGAATGTATCCAACTTGATATTAGTATTGCCACTACTGAAACTATTCTGCTGAAGGAAGATATGAAATCCTCTATAGGATACACCTTGCTCATTAGTCCTAATCCATGGCGCATTGAGAAATCGAGTGGATGTTCCACCACCCAACAAAGCATCCGATACTTTCAGTTTCATATAGACAGTAAATGGCTTGTTAAGCGTGATCGTACGAACACCTTGATTTTCTAAGAATGATGGTTACGAAGAAACTGTGAAAGCTTTGACAAAATATTGTGCAAAGCATGCTGGAAGCTATTACTTTCTAAGGAGAAGGCGACTAATTGGCATCTTCAGGTAGGGATGGATGATGGTCCCTTACTCGAAGACCAAGCAAGTAGTTAAAGATAACATGCGGTACTCCCCGGGCCCCCGGTCGAATGACCAACAAACGCGAAAACCCGAAACCCAAACCAAGCCTAAGACAGAAAGGGGGGGGCGGACGGGCGAAACGAGTTCCCGGAAGCAATAGCCACCTGGGCCTGGGTCGCGATCGAGCCCGGTCCCGCCAAACCGGTCGCTGAAAAGATTATTATTATTACATTACGCCGGCACTAGGCCTGGCATGTTGTTAAGGGGGCGGGGCGGTGAGGGCATCAGTATACCCTATACACTCGCGCCACCAGTACCAATCCACCTCATATCGCTAAGGCCCACGCCACATTATCGCTGTGGAACACGACCAGTTAGTGCAACTCGCCGGAGGCTGGTGCTCCTGCCACATCCCTAACTCATATTTGTATCAATTTTTGAGATTCAAGCACTCTCCGGAAACCGGTCTTCCGCCAGCTCCATGTCCAACATGCCGCCATGCTTGGTGTACTTGAGTGTACTTGATGGTTGAGCCACCCGTAGGACGCACACACTCCCGTCTCTGGCTTAAGCCCCAACACTTCATACTAGAGTTAGTCCTCCCTAACCACACCGATGGCTATTGGCTGCCCGCACCATCGGGATCGGCGGCAGGATTCAAACCTGCATCTCCTGTGCCGCACCTTGCGGAGCAAGGTCCGAAAATACCGCTTCCAATCGGACTTCGGTAGCTCGGCCCTATACAGAAACTAACGCTCGAAGCGCTACCAACGCCTCTGCACTCCAGGGTTGTACGGACAGACACCACTCGATAGCCCGACGCTCGCAATCCTACCGGTTGCTATGTTGCCTAAAACCCCTTTCGGATCTAACGATCTTAGAAACACCTGTCGTCTATCAGCCACGACCGAGAGGGCGACGTGTGGGATGCATGGGGGAAGGTGGGCGGCATCCCTCGGGTCTTTGGCCTCTCTCCTCACACCTACGATGTGGCAGGCAGGCTCGTGCCCCTTGAGCGCTGCCCCGGTGCCGCTCTGCTCTCAGTGATCCTAAACTCTCAACTCCCCCCACACCAAGTCCTGACACCGAACTCCTGCTCTCTCAACAGCGCGTCCTGCTGCCGACCACGCCCAGCCAGTTGGCCAGGGACGGCGGCTGCAGGTAAACAACTACTGCGTCCGATTGCAATGCATGGCAATTGCCACCTCCCGTGGAGCTTGATGAGCTCCCGACTCACCCCCGCCTGGTGGTTAGCAAAGCACAGATAGAGCAATGAGGTAACTGTCCAGGTTTGCCTTGTCCTACAGGTGCAGTGCCTTGACCAAATGGCACCAAACTTGCGCTTTGATCTTTCAATGATATTTATAATCAATACCGAATGAAAGATTTGGGGCCAGCAGCAAACCGCAAGAGTGGCATCGCCGCCAGCAGCAGGGGCAGCAGCACCGCCTAAACAGTGGCGTCAGTGGGGGCAGCAGCAGCGGCATCGGGGGGAACAGCAACGCCGGGGGAGGGGACAGCCCATTCGGGCCGCCCCTCATACGGGGAGGTCTTCCCCCTATATATGCACGAGCTGCCTGCGCCCACGGGCACCAGCAGGCGCTAACTATGTTTTGACTGCAACTCTGCAACTCCCGTCTCACCTCCAAAGGCGTTACCTGCTGTCGACAATGGCTTCGCGAGGATGCATCCTCTTTTTCCTTATCCTGGCAGCCTGCCTTGCTGGTCATGCGGCCTCAGATGCTGATGAGACCACAATGTCCGCGGTAGCAAGAGATGCTGGCGCGCCTGGTAATGCCACCATGATGCACGCCATGCGCCGCAGACTGGGAGCTAAACCACAACCGCGGCCAATAACGGTAAAGGCAGAAGCAGATATTGACACATCCAGTGGCTCCAGTGGCTCCAGTGGCTCCAGAGGCTCCAGAGGCTCCAGTGGGGGTGGCGGCACGGCGCAGCTGTGCAAACAGGACTTATGGCCATATTCAGTCAAGCAAGTCATGCCAGACTACTTGTACTCCTTCTGCGGCAATTGGACTTCAATGTAAGTAGAGCGAGGGCGCTGGGGGGGGATTTGTGAGCAAGCAAGAACAAGTAAGGGGTGTCAGCTTCAGCAGAGAAGCTGGAAAAAAGGGCTGAGCCCCACGCTCACAGGGGGGTGCTGGCCCCCAGCGTCATGTTGACAAAGGGGTGGGGGAGGGCCAGAGTGACTTTGCCAGCGGCACCTGCACGCACTGCTCTGAAGAGAGGGGGATGGAAGCACGGCCGGCACGCTCCACGTGGAGCTCGGCGGGAGAAGGGGGGCTGGCTCTCCCAGAGGGGCCAGCCCCTCCAAGGCATGGGGCCCCTTCGGGGCCCCCAAGGTGGCCTGCGGCCAGCCCCTTCGGGGCCACCGGCCCTTCGGAACCGATACCCTCTGGGTGGCGCACGAACCTAAGTGGGCCAAACACATCAGCACGGTGTGCTTGGGCCACGTGCGCCGTTTTGCTCGCAAATGACAGCCGCGCGCTGTCCTGATGTTAAGGTTGCTAGGTTGTGGCTTTGGGCCTGCTTGGCGTTTGTCGACGGGGGTAATTTGATACATTGACCAGCTCACGAGCTGTGGCATCGATCTCCGCCCCGAAAGCAATGAAGCGTCATCATAAGCGCTGAAGAAGCATAGCTGGCATGGTGCGGGCTTAGAAGACACACTTTGCGGGCAGCTCGGTGACATCTTCGTGCGAAACAACGTCGCCACTTTGGCGTAAACTAAATACACCATTCAATAGAGCTTGTCAAGGGCTTCACTATGGCGTCGCAGGAGGGGCGCTACGAGCAAGTATTTTAGTACGTAACGGAGGAGGAGGAGGAGCACACCACGGGGATCCTGGGGGGCTGCACCCCCCTGACGGTGCTCCGCGCCTGCGTGGGGCTCAGCCTAAAAAGCAGGCCAACCAGACCCGAGCGGTGGATGTACGGCTGTGGCACAAGCTGACCCCTGCCTGACTGCCCGCTGACCCCATCATGCAGGTGCCTGGACTACCAGCTAGATGCCACCCAGGGCGTGTTCGCGTTCTTGATTGAGGAGACAACCTATAAGCGCTATTTAAGTGAGCGGAACACCGAGGTCATTATTCAGTATGCCAATCCCAATGCCTGGTGTTCCCAAGGCGAAGGCCTGCCCACTACCTCATGCGGCGTGCAGTCCGTCTCAATATCAATAAAGGCAAACTACTGCCTCGTGGTAGCCTCGCCTAGCGTGTTCGGCCATCAGTCGTCCGGTGTGGCAAGCGTGCAGATAAAAGTTGGAAATGGAGTGAACACTGCGTCCCCTCAAGGCTCGTGCTGCGCGTACGACAATGGCGGCAGCAGCGAAGCCGTCCGGGCCACGGCCATGTGGGTTCTGCTACTTACTAGCATGTTGGCGACTACACTCGTGCTTCTGCCATATGCTTTGATTTAGCTGACTGGGGCCAGACGTGGACGCTGCAAAATGTGTGGACGAGGGAATAGCTTGCCATGCGTACCCAGTTGCTGGTGGCCTGGTACTGGTGGCCTTGCACTCAGTTGCAGGCCGAGGTTGTGCTTAGTTGTATGCTGGTGACCTTGCACCCAGTTGTAGGCCAAGGTTGGCTTACCTGCCCCTATCCCCAAAGGGGATTGGGGCGAAGCCTTTGCAACTACATTGAGTGACTTTATTTTTTTGCAAGACGACCTAGGGTTGTCATGTCAACCAACTCAATTTACAGAACTTGTCAGGGGTCCGTGGAAGGCATGATCACGACACTATATAAAAACCTGCTTCTGGCACAGCCCGGGAAGCTACCGGCCAATCATGCTGCTGAACTCAGACTACCGTACCAGATACTGGCCAAAGCCCTGGCCACCCGGCTGGGGCGGGTGCTAGGCAAAGTGGTAACATTGGAGCAATAATCGGCATTCCTGCCACACCTGATGGAGGGGCAGGGTCCTCGTACTCATAGCGAAATGGTGTGCCCTTTGCTGACTGCACAGCCATGTTCGTCAATGGAAATACATGCAGTGGCAGTACGGTGCATCCTGGACGCCATTCTCTCCCCAGAAATTCCATCATATCCATGCCTTTGGAGACGTTGTTGAGGAGATCACACAGTGGGCCAACACGCAGCTAACAGGTGATGCCTGGGTCATGGGCAACTCAGTAAATGCCTGGAACTTCTCATATATCATCAACAAAAATGAGTCTTTGGCTTCCGCTGTCATTGACCGCCTATGGAGGTGGAGATCTGATGAGATCCAAAGCTGGTCCACAGCAACTCCCCAGGAAAAGTCTGCAGCAGTTCAGGAAGGAAGCAACCGGATCAGAACTGCCTCTGTCAACACTGTCATGATGCACATGGCTTCCGGTGCTTCTCACTTCTGGGCCGAGATGGAATCTTCCATCAGGGGACTGGCGCCGATCACGGAGGGTATGGAGGCCGCGTCCGATTGGGGTCCAGCAGCAGAGCAGGAGGCCGTGCCGCTGCCTTTTGCTCCCGGTCGCACTACTGGTGCCGGTCAGCGGCGCTTAACCGATGACAGCAGTAGAGGAGCTGTGGGGCTCCATGGTGCATCGGGGTTCCGAGGTGCGGCTGGTCTGAGCAGTGGAGTGGTTCACGTTTCAAGGGACGTGGATCCTATGGTGGCCACGTCCGCAGTACGCGGCAACAGTGTCTCGGGGCGCATGCGATGGTTGTTAGCGCTCAAGAACTCGCGAGTGACATGCTCCGGCGAGAAAAGCTGAGGAGCAAAGCGAACACGCAAAGCAGCAAGGAGCTCATCAGAGGTGTAAGGACCCTTTGCAAGTGTCCACGCGTTGCACCACACCTTCGCGCGACCTTCCAAGGCATGCGAAAGGAAAAACCGGCGCGAGGCGTCATTTTGACCCCACGGAACTAGAGGCCACATTTCAGTCACATACATCGCGGATAAATGCTAGGACGCGCTGTGCAACTACGCCCTTGTCTTCCTTCGCGGCAATCGAAAGCGTAGCCCTATGGGAGTACTTGCCCCGGTTGCGGGCCAGTTGCGGGCCGGTTTCACGACCGGTAACCGGGTGTTATCTAACCGGCACCAAAACGGGGGGTTACCGACTTTCCCGGTAACCCCCCGGTCAGCTCGTTCCGTAAACCGGTGGGTAACCGGGCAGGCCGGTTACCCATAAACCGGTAACCGGGCAGGCCGGTTATCGGCCAGTAGCTCGTTCCGTAAAACCGGTAACCGGGCAGGTCGGTTACCGGCCAGTAGCTCGTTCCGTAAAACCGGTAACCGGGCAGGCCGGTTACCGGCCAGTTTGCTGGGGCAGCCAGTGATCAGTATAGGCCGGTTACCCATTCCTTGTTATGCCCGGTTATTCCCTTGGTTGTTTGCATGCATTTGCGGCAGCTGGGATCAATATTTATGATTTGTTACACTGCTTTATTAATGGATAGAATAATCCATGAAATGGTCTCTCCCGAGACCAAAATCTGCCTCTCAGTTCAAGGGCCCAAACGGTCTCTACCGAGACCAAAATCTGCCTCCCAGCCAGTCCATAAATGGTCTCCCCAGAGACCATAATCTACCTCCCAGTTCAAGTCCGTAAACGGTCTCCCTGGAGAGCCAAAAATCGCCTCACAATTCAAGTCCCTAAATGGTCCCCCCCAGAGACCAAAATTCGCCTCTCAGCCAGTTCAATACCGAAATGGTCTCCCCAGAGACCAGTAACTGCTGCCTCCCAGCCAGTTCAAGTCCCTAAATGGTCTCCCCAGAGACCAGTAATTGCCTCCCAGTTCAAGTACCTAAATGGTCTCCCTAGAGACCAAAATTACGTTGCTTATTTCCACGCGCGTCCTCGTCCAGATGCTGCTGCGCCCGCGTCCTCGTCCAGACGCTATCCACTTGTCATCGCTGCATCTGGCCAAAGTCCCTGCCCCCGCCGCCGCTGCACCGCCGCCTATATAAGGCCCTGCCCCCACCACCGCTGCACCGCCGCCCATCGACGCCCCTGCGCCCACCGCCGCTGCACTGCCGCCCATAGCATCGAAGGCCGTTGCAGCGCCAGCACTGCAGCGCCAGCGGCATCTGTCCCCGTGGCAACTGTCGCCACTGTCACCACCACAGCCGCGGAAGTGGTTCCTGTTGTCTTCTTCTGGTTCCCTGCACGCACAATCATCGCAAAGTATCAAATGACGAAGCAAAGAAAGCTATTATGAACAGTTCAAGAGATGTACTCACATTCCGCAACCCTGATGTGGTTTCGCATCTGTTCATGGCCTGGACAATGATTTCGTGAAGGGTTAGGTCATGGTCCTGGTCCCTCTGGTTGCAGCTCATCCCCTCCCAGGAGTAAACATGCGTTACCTCCACCAGCCTGGCATCAAGCCCCTGCATTCACATTAAGTCCTTAAAGTTAAGACAGCACGCTCTCAAATGTGCCAACGACAAACGAGTTCACTGTATGCACAAAAAGCTTACCATCCTTCCATATGCGCAAACAAATGTTGGTTCCATGTAATCTGGATGCAGTGGGCGCAGGCCGTTTGCATCGCATGACACAGAGTATAGAGGCCTGAGCCAGGAGACGGTGTTCAAAGCCTTCTTAACTATGTTACGGTCTACGTACCATCCAACAGTCCGTAAGCCATACACGGAGGCTACCGCTGCCTGAAGTAACGGTCTACACAAAGGGAAAACACAGACGACAAGCAAGGCCACAGTAACATGAAACGGGATCAAGGGTGATGGCAAACCATGTTAGTTGTTCTCAAAGTGAACTGCACGCCCCCCTAGCCCCGCCTAGCCCGAGCTTAGCATGGTGAATTGGAAAGAACAGCCAGTTTTAGTACCCTGCTGCGCACACCTACCTGCCGATACCTGCTCCAATGTCCACCAGCAGAGTATCTGGATTGAGGAGCTCAGTGTACTCGACTAACACATAGTAAATACCGGCCATAGATGTTGGTGTAAGTGAGCCATACAAACCATTACAGCCCTCCCCACCGCCGCATTTGCGCTGCAAGTAAGAATTTGAATTTTAGCGGATGCCAGGGAAACTCAGCAGCCATCACATGCCTCAAGCAATACGTTTGTCGCGAATTTAAAATCATGCGAAATCGGAACTTCCTTGTATGCTCCCTACCTCACACGAATTCAAGACGCAGCCCAGCAGTTTAAAGAATCTAGGCTCATCCGTTGGAGCTGGACGGAGAGGTGGAAGACGGACCGGCTGTTCCTTTTCCCGCGCCATTCGGCTTAGCATTTCACCCGATATCAAATGGTCTCTCCCGAGACCATCCCACCGGTAACCGGCCCCAGTAACCGGGCAAGGGGGTGCAGTTAGTGCAAGTGGTCCGTTACTGGGTGGCTGGCCAACCGGGGGGCGGTTACCGGGGCCGATTACCGACCCCGGTAACTGGGCAAAGGGGTCGGTTGGAGTGAGGGGTCTGTAACCGGGTGGCATGCCTAACTGGGTCGGTTACCGGGCCGATTACCGGCCCCGGTAACCGAGTAAGGGGGTCGGTTACTGGGATGGGGCGGTTACCGGGCTGCTGGCCAACCGGGGGACGGTTACCGGCCCCGGTAACTGTCCCCGTTAACCGGGCAAAGAGGGCAAACCGGCACCAAACCGGGGCAAGTACTCCCATAGGGTCGTCCATCTCCCAGTCTGACATGTTATGGCGGAAACGTAAAGGATAAATCCAGGAAAGCCGTCTCGATACCACTTGATGTATACCAGCCAAAGTCCAGATTTGGTGGTAGTGAGAACTACCGGTTAGAGAAAGAGCGAGCCGTATTAACACAGTGAGCGCCCGACGTCGTACACACAGTTCGACGTCCTCCAGGCCACGTCATAGCCAATAACCTCCAACCTATGAAACATCAGCGGGACCACACAGGTCCACTACCAGTAGCCGAAGCTACCACACTGACACACAGTCAGTGCGCCCGGTTGCCGAAGCATCCGTTGCACTCCACACAGGAGTGACGCTCATGTGTTGTATCTGTCCTGGGACATATCATGAAAGATGGTTCTGTTCTCCATCTGCTCGCGTTGTATCTGTCCTGGGACATATCATGAAAGATGGTTCTGTTCTCCATCTGCTCACGAGACCTTTTCTGTTAAGGTCATGAAACACCAAATGGTATCGAGACTGGCCGACCCGGCTTCGAATCACAGTCCTGGCATTCTGCGTCGGACCAGTTGCATACTGATGAGGTGCACATATTAGAACTTCGGCGAGGACGCCCTCATCTGAACGGGGGATAGTTGTTGTATCTGTCCTGGGACGTATCATAAAAGATGGTTCTGTAATCTATCTGCTCGCGAGACCTTTTCTGTTAAGGTCATGATACAACATCATGCCTGTGTGGCGTAACTCTGCACCGCGCCACACAGGCGTGATAATAATAATAATAACAATGAGTACGCTGGCGCTAGGCCTAGCATGTATTACGGGGGCGGGGTGGTGAGGGTGTTAATACACCCTATACGCTCGCGCCACCTGTGGGGACAAAAAGTTACCCTTAGCCCACCCCCCTGGCTCCCTGCTGCGGTCCGTTTTCCAGCACTTGGCGGTTCTTGATGATGGCGCCGGCGCTAACCACCGCATGTTGGTGGAGGTGTAGGCAGCATTTGTTGGCTTGTTCAGCGCTGGCTCCCAGGGTTTGGAGTAGTGGCTTGACCGTATTGGGGATGGTGCCAGTGGCACCTAGGGTGATTACCTCATTCCTGGTGTAGTGCACTGACCAGCCCGCTCGCTCCAGGGCGTCGGAAAGTTTCTTGTGCTGAATGGTTTTCTCCGTACATTTGTCCGAGTGGTTCAGGTCGCTGGTGTAGCCTACCTCAATGATGTACACAGGGTATTGGTTCTTGGGTCCAGGCAATCGGCAGGTAGTAGCGTTTCTTGGGATTCTGTTTCTGGGTAGGTTAGGGATGAACATGATGTCCAGGCGCATTTTGCTGATGTTGGGGTCTCGCCGGTCGGTTTCCGTGAGCATCCAGAGCGGTGGCCTGTCTCCCGCACAGTATTCAGGGAGCTCTTCTGCCCTTCCTGCATCCATGACCATAAGGCCTCCTCCTTTGTTGCCGTTGTGCAGGCATGCAGCGACTGCCCGTACGGCGCTGTTATGTCGGTTAATGTACGCCCCTACCATAGTTTTGTGATGGCAGCCCCCGAGGATGTGACTGCCGGAGTCAGTTGTGGGGCCTTCCCGGCTGTGGCGGCAGAGGGGGCGTTTACCATCCGTCCCCGCCTCGGCCGTAGAGCTGTTTGAGTCGGGCATTGTATAGGTACCCATAGCGCGCGTACAGGACCTGCTTTGTGAGCCAGTGGCCCATACGGTGTGTGGTGAGATAGGCGTTGCTGAATCGGGCGGAGAGTTCGGGGGCAGCCTCCCTCCAGCGTGTGGTTGACTGGGGGTCCTTGGTGTAACCGCCGTACGTCTCTGACGGGAGATGCTTTAGGAGTCCCCTATTCAGGTCCGACACAAAACGGGTGTCCCTGCTGCGTGCCGCCCAGTGGATGTGGCGGTATCCCTCGTTGTCAGCTTCCTCTATTATATCAGCAGCGACTTCTCCGGATGCCATAGCCGTGGCTCCAGCGTCTGCCATGTCATTTCCGTGGAGCCCAGTATGAGAACGTACGTGCAGCAGGTGTATCTTAGTGCCGGCCTCGGCGTAGTTTCGGAGCAGGTCGACTATCGATAGTAGTAGTGCTCTGTGCTTGGAAATGTGTAGCTTTTCTGGCGCATTAATTGCACGCCTTATTAGGTAGAGTGAGGCAATGCTATCGGTAGCAATAGTAGCCCGGTGCTGTTCCTGCACCTCTGGGTCGGCGAGAGCGGCCCTGATGGCTGCTAGTTCAGCTCTTTGGATAGTGTTCGTATAGTCGATACCGTTGGGGTTTACGTGGGTTGTCTTCCCAGCTTTGTAGTAGGCGGCCCCAGTGCGCTGCGGCCCTCCTTCCTCGTCGGGCTTAAGGCAGCTACCATCGGTCCAGGTGATGCTGTCAGCGTCATATTGGAGGCCCAGGGTGGCGGGGAAGTCCGTCCGAATCGGGCGTTCGTGCGCGTCGGTTGCCGCGATGCATACCGTGAGTGTCGGCGCGCTGGGCGGCTGCGCACGTAGTTCCTTAGCCCTCTTCCGGGCTCTCCAGCAACACCAGTGCTTGTCCGATTCTCCTTGCTTTTGCTCTATACGCGTGGGTGCGAGTTGTTTAACGCCGTCCCCGCTTTGCATTAGGGTCGTGCGGAGTTGTTTCCATGCGCAATTATTGAAGGCTTCTAAGCCTGTGCTACTGGCCACTAACAGGATGTCGATTCCGCGAGCATATCGCGGGGCGCTGGAGGCTGTGCCATCACCAGTGGTTAGGCTGGAGAGGTCGCCGTCCCACAGCTGGGCGAGGCGGTGGACTAGTGCGCTCTCGGTGAGGTGCGTGTACGGGCCCGTTCGGTCATATGGGAGGGCGATAAGGGTGACGGTGGGTTCAGGGGAAGTTCCCACTGTTTCAGCACTGGCGATGGCCCAGCCAAGGGCTCGTTTGGCACTTTCTGGGGTAGGGTCCGGGTGTGCCATGGATAGGCCGGTGAAGCGGTGGCTGTAGCCTTCTGTGCACGCCCCGAAAAGCTGGTCTTCGCTGTGGCGACTGAAGTAGCAGTCGGCCGCGCCCAGGCTGTTGAGTGGGGAGGCAAACCGCTCCGTCACATGTCCAGCCTGGAGGTTGCGCAGGGCGCTCACTAGGTGCCCGCTTAGGGAGACATTGAGCGTGGTCTCCGAGCGGGGTGTAGACTTCCCTTTCCTGCCGTCTGCCCCCGCTTGACTTTGGTGCAGGAGGCGGGCTACATCCTCTTCGAATCCGCCCTGGGCGGTGAGGCTGCAGTGGAGCTCGGGCGTCCGGTCCTTCATGTGCTGCCAGCGTGCACGGAGGAGGTGTAGCCGGGCTGCGGTGAGGCGGCCCACGCACACCCCACGCGGGTCGTACACGTGCGCTGTGTATTCCGTGCCGGCTACAAGCCTTGTTGCTAAGGGTGCACGCGTCCCCAATTGGATGGTGTACCGGCCTGGGGGATACACATCCAAGTACGGGTTCTGGGATATAGTGTTGATGGTGGTGTTGCCCCGTAGGGTGCGCTTCCGGGTCGCCGCGTGTTCGTCAGGCGGGTCCCACCGGCCCTGCTTTTGGGCGTTGGTGAGAGATTGGTCTCTCGCTGGGGCCGGGCGGGTTGGCCTGGGGTTTCTTGGTGTGTTGCGGGCGGCCTTGTATCGCTGCAGTGCCGCGGGGAAATTCGGGTCCCTTTCCAGGTTCCAGAGTGCCATGTCGGAGGTTTTCCAGGTGACCTTGCGGAAATATTTGTCGAGGTGCGGTCCTAGCTCGTCCTGCACTTCCTGGACGCTTTCGTAGGTGTATCCTTGTCGAACGTATGCCCGCAGGACAGAGAGCGGGATGATCGAGTGCGGCCATGCGACTGTGTATTGGGTTTCGTGGCTGCTGGCGCCCTGGGTGGTTGCCGGGTCGCCATCCTGCCACTCCGGGTGATTATCAGCGTGCCGCCTCTTCCGGTTCGCTTGCTTACGAGCCTTCTTGGTGGCGGCCGCTGTAGTGGTATGCCTGACTGTGAATGGGCCGGCTACGACCTCGCTGATGACTTCTGTGTCGCGGTACAGGTCATATGTAAGTTGGTGTTCTGCCGTCATGTCGCCCATGCCCGGCCAGGGTATTTGGTCGCCAGGATTTGCACCCTTGCGACGACGCGCCATGGCTCCCATGGCTCGCCCAGCGGGCGGGCTGCCTGCGGAGTCGCTGCTTCAGCTAGTGGGGGCAGGGCCTCATGTATGTCTGCCGTGTTTAGGAGTGGGATGCCCTCTGCGTCGGTGGGTTCGTGGATAGGGTCAGCGTCCCATCTTCCCTCATCACCATCCCGGTCGGTAAGTTGTAATTGCGGTGCGTGCGTCTGTGTCGGCTGTTGCCTTCGCCCCAGGCTTTTGACATGGGGCCGCATATCTTCCAGGACCGCCCGCCAGAAAGCGGCCACATCATCGTCGGTGCCGGCCCACAGGCGGGCCCACTGTGTTGCAGGTTTCCCTTCTTCTTCGGCATGGAGCTGCACAAGTGCCGGTACATCATGGATTCTGGCCTTGGCCGTGCGTGTCTTATTGTTATCACACCGCGTGCTTTTGGCGATGAGTTCTTCCTGCCGGGCTGTAACACCTTTGCGCTTGCGCCCCCGCCGGGAGGTCTCTTGTTGAGGCGATGGTGGGTCCTGGTGGTCGGTACCTCGGGGCCCGTTTGGAGTCGGGTTTACGGCGATGCCATGTCGGGGGTATTGTGCTCCCGTGGCCTCTGGCATTGGGGCAGTTTGCGGGCGCCTGGCCCCGTGCTCTCCTGGCACTACCCCACCTGCGGTGGGTGCGCAGGGTATGTGGGTCCATAGAGGGCATGACGGCAGCGTTGGGCACGCGCGATTTGGATAGCAAGCCAGCAAATGCAGGCACGTCTGGTATCCGCCGGAGGCGCCTGTCCCCTAGGGGTGCCGCGCTGGCATAGCGTTTGGGGTCCATGTCTTTGCCCCATTCAAGGGGATCACAGTGTGCGCTGAGCGCAAGGCTAAGGCAGTTGAGTGCAACTTTGTGCCGGTGTTGGATCCTGGTTTTGTTGATGAAGAGGTTCTGCAGTTCGGCACTGGTGATGAGGTGGGCCCCGGTGTTCTGGTCCACCAGAGATTGCAGATCTAGGCCAAGCTCCACTAGGGGCATAACATACCGATAGGGCAGTGGGAGTTGGGCGTCGGCCCGACCCCTCGCTAGCTGGACCGCCTCATATAGGGTGTTGATTTCTGGGGCATAGGGCTGACCGGCGGCCGTGATGGTGATCCCGCTCTCCCTTGCCAGCGATAGCTGTTTTAGGGTTACATAGTAGCAGCTGGCGCCTGCAAGGCGGTGCATAGGCTGGGGTCCCGCATAGTCGTGCTGTAGCTTGAGCATGGCACGGGTGACCACCCCTAGGCGCCCTGGGTCATTGAGTGCCAGGACGAGCACTCGGGTCGAGTGTTGCACATAGGTGGGCAGCAGTGAGCCCACGCCTAGGCCGTACATCTCTGTTGGGTGGAGGATAGCTCGTGTTGGGAAGCTGGGTGTTATGTAGTAGCACTTTTTGGCTATCCTGGCGATCATTGCATCTAGCATTCGGATATCATTTGGGGTGTACGCCATAGTGGGAAAGCTGTACGCCACCACCGACTGGATGCACGTTTGGAGGACACGTAGGTGCTGGTCGGGTGACGCCATGCAGGACAGCAGCTGGGTGCCTTTTCCTGTCACGGCTTGGCTTACGTAGCGGAGGTGGGGCCCCCAGTTGAGCGTAAGTGTGACGTTCACCCCGAGGTACTTGTAGGGGTCCGTTGGGGGGGTGTAGGGTACCAATTTGCTGCCGATTTTAATTTTGTCACAAAGGATTGATTTCAGCGTGCGTTCACACGTGGGGCCCTTGATTGACATGTCGTGGCCGGCACGCTTGTGTAGGATTCCGGTGACCGCACACTTTTTGTTGTTCACCTTCATGCCGGCCCAGGCGGCGTATTGGCTGATCTTGTCGCACTGGGTTTGGAGGTCTTGTGGGTTGGTGGCCAGTACGGCGAGGTCATCTGCGTATGCCGCAGAACTGCAGTTATAACGGATGTTCTCGTTCTTGTCAAGGCATCCGTAGTGGTAGCCGCAGCCGCCGGCATGTAGCCATCGTAGCATAGGTTCGATAAAGATTATGAACAGGACCGGGGACAGTGTGTCTCCCTGTACAGTGCCTCGTTCGATGTGGATGGGGTTGGTGGTCCCATGCTCGGTACGGACTGCCGTGCGTGCGTGCGTGCGTACAGGTTGCGAATTATGAGGATAAGGTCTTCTGGTAGGCCTAGGTCCCACATGACCTGTAGGAGTAGGTCATGTGAGATGGTATTGAATGCACTGCTGAAATCTATGTATGCGGCATACAGGTCCTGCCGTGTTAGTGCCGAGTCCTCAATGGCGTGTACGGTATGAGGTTTAGCATCTGACGTTCGGTGTTGCGGTAGGCCAGGAACCCTTCCTGTGCCTCGCTGAACAGGTTGAGTGCTGCCGCCACGTCTCCTATGGCGACGGTGAGGAGGCTAGTCCAGAGTTTGTAGGTTGTGTTGGCGAGTGCGATGGGGCGGTAGTTGTTGAGGGTTGCGGGATCGCCGGGCTTAGGTAACAGAACCGTGGTAGAGGTGGTCCACTCGCGCGGGGTCTCTGCTTTAACCCACATGACTAGCATTAGGTCGTGCATAGCGGCATGCACCTCGGCCGGTAGCGCTTTCAGGAGCTCGTTTGGGATCCCATCGGGTCCTGGCGCCTTGTTGCGGGACAGGTGTGTTATGCACGTTTGGAAGTTTGTTGGGTCAGCTATAGAGGCGAGGAGGCTATGGCTCCGCGGGTCTTTCAGGCTGTGGAGCGTGAATGGGTCTGTGGTTGTTGGGCCGGGTAGGAAGGGAGGTACTGGGCGCAGCAGGCGCGGCAGGCCCACATGTCATCAAGGATGACCTCATTGCAGTAATCGCAGCGGCTGCGCGGGAAGTGCAGACGCCGATCAGCGAGTGTTAGGGTTCTACATCCCCGTCAGGCCCCTCACTGTGTGTGCTTAGCAGGAGATATGGACTCACCCTTTCCCGCAACTTCGGGCGATGTGGATCAATCAAAGAAGTCCAGGCGGCCATTCCCGTCGAGGTCCACCAGGTCCCAGATCCGCTGCACTGTCGAGTCTGACACATCATCTGACACATCATCTCTGCCACAGCGGGGCGGGAAGGTAGGGCAACCTTAATACTTATACAGCCCCTGCTGACTCGACGTGTGAGAGATAGTTCTGCTGACGACGAGCATTGGCCGAGTGCTAATGAAATAAACAATGGCAGACGTTATCTCGCTCACCAAACACACCTGAGAAAGCGCACGACGTCCTCGCGCGTCCATGCACCGTCACAGTCCGAGTCTCCCATGACGAAGAGTTCTCGCAGATGTAGCTGCACAGGCTTCGTGAAGTTGTTGAAAATCCGGGTGCTTTCAGTCATTGCGCGCTCCCGCTGTGATGCCGTCCACTGGCGGCTCATGGCGAACTGCTGGCAGGTACGTAGGCGCGCGAAGGTCGGCGTATGTCCACCGTGACTTACTTGTCTGCAGGCATCCAAGGTACGTAGGTCACGGTCAAGCAAGGAAGGACACCTCAGGTGTTGCGTATCGCGGACGTAGTGGACAAACGCGCTGCGCCATGCATCCGCATGAACGAAGCTCACCTTCTACATACCTAGCCTAGATAGAGCTCCACCGATCAAAGATTTCGATCTTCAAGTCGATGGGGAGATAGACCCTCCATGTCCTCACCTCAAACAGAAGTTATACCCCTCAGTTGGATCTGGGGTCAGAAGACCTTTTTTGTGTACCGTCCACAGGCCTATATATAAATAAAACACGAGAATAAGTGTGATTCGATTTCTGGATGATGGAAAATTGGGGCATAGAAGTTATTCCTGCGTGCGTGCAGGAGAGCAATATATATTGTATTGTGAACGGGCGATTGGCTTCAAAATCTTGAAGCCAATCGCCCGTTCAGTATAGTACGTCCATAAGGTAGGAAGGCGGTACACATTACTGTACATTAATAGTGTCACATGAAAATCCTGACTTACAGTGTTTACAATAGCCCAGTTATGTCCTTGGAGCGCTCTCATTTCGGAAGTCAACGTGGTGCTGCAGCCCTGAACAGCTAGACCCTTGTTCGCTGTCCATTGACCTTGCTCGCGACATGTGTCGATAGGGACCATTGCAAATATGCATCCAGAAAATTCTAACGGCGTAATATGAATGTTTGCTCGCTGCACGGTGAACCGGTAATTAACAAAGCATGCTCGTTGCAGGTTGACCAGTCCGGTCGCTTACTGTACAGCTGCCTGCTAGACAGAAGGGGGTCAACAGTTAAGCAGTCCGAACGACCACCGCTAGGAGGAGCAGCGCCAGCGCCAGGGGTGCTCGTGAGGAGGTGGCCGCGGCCATCTGGCGGCCCGGAGAGGATGAGGCGGCTACCTGGATGGAGGAAGCTTAAGCTAGGGCGCATACAGCCCTACCTGTGCAGCGTGCCACCCTCCGGACCCGGCGGCTTGCCGCAGGTACTGAGCGATCTAAGGCTGCGGACAAACACGCTAACTAGTACGAATGAAGCGTGAATGCGTAATTGAGAATTTTTACAGATTGATATCAGCGATAGGCGGCGGGCGGGGCCTTGGCTCGACGCTGAGAATGAAACGCAGCCATCAGTCAGCCAATCAATCTGATAGGTAGACAGGACTGGACCGATGATCATGTGCCGGTACTATCGAAATGAGTAACTCCTGCTAAAGCTTCCTGATTAGCCCTATGGCTCAAGTTCTACCACACACTCCAAGCCTAGTACGTACCCTCTTTTACAGTTTTCGTGTGGCTGGTAGTACACGGCGCGGTTGGGACTCGTAAGAACTAGCTGTACCTGGCTGAGCCGCGGCAGGCTGACGCGTGGGTCCATGTCCCGCCGACCCCCACCGAGGAGCTGGTAGTCATCACCCATGCCGAGAACCTACACCCAAAGTTTGAGCTGAAGAACGGTCGTCGGGTGAATGTATGCATGCGCTTCCTTTCCTAGCCGTCCCTGGCTTTTTTTGCTTGGAGAGGCCGCCCAACCGGCGGGGCCAAACGGTTCCAACCGTCAACAGGATTCTTGCCCCGCGTCTCAACCCTTGCCTCACCATGAGTTCCCTGGTCGGCAGCTTTCGTCAGATCGTCACGGTAGATCCACCATCCACCATAGATCGGCCCCACCTTCAACATCTAGCGGTACACCACACCCGCGTACAGACCGCCCCCCAGTCACCCGCATACACACAGCTCAGCTCCCCCTGCACACGGCCAACGGAACGGCCCTGCCCTGCCCTGCCGGGCGGTGGAGGAGCCACCGCCCTACGCGGCCGGCGTCTGGTCCGTGGCGTCCTCTTGGCGCTCCAGGGAGGCCGCCCTCTCCAGGTCCGGTGCACGCACATCGCTCAGCGGTTGTAATGACGTCACAGCGACCGGAGTTCGGTTGTAACAACGGTAGACAACTACAGTTGGCAACGACCTCGACCCCAACTGAAAATTGAACGCGGCTGCCAGGGCACGGGGTCGCCGTGAGGCTGAGACCCTGGGTGGCACCGAACCCAGGCATCCGAACCTCAGCACGCCAAACACCATCCCCGGCACCACCACCACCACTCCTCCTCCTCTTCCCCCTCCTTCCCGTCGTCCTCCTCCAACCCCCGCCAAGCCGCGCCCGGCTAGAAGTCCTCTCCCTGCGCCTGTGCATGTTCCCTCGACCCCAGCGGCGGCCTCCGCACCTGCAGCGGCGGCACCGGGAGTGTGTAAGCGCGGATGCGGACCGCGCCGCCACCACCCCCGCCGCCATCACCACCACCACCACCACCACCACCACCGCCGCCGCTGGCCGCTTCACCGCTACCAGCCGGAGCCATCTCCCTAGCCGCCGCCGGCGCCGCCGCCGCCGCTCCCACTGTGGACCTCGCCTCCCCCTCGTCACCCCGACCCTGACCGCCCTCGCGGCTCCAGGGAAGGCAGCGCCGCAGCAGCCGGCGCAGCGGCTGCGCGCCGCCCCTCCCGCCGGCTTGGCCCGGGGGGGCCTCCGCCACCTGGGCCTCCCCTCCGTGCCCTCGCCTCCTCCCGTGCTCCGCCTCCAGCTCCACGCGCAGCGTGAAGACCAGGTCGCCGCTCTGCAGCAGCAGCCGACAGCGGTTCTACAGCCGACGGTGTGCGCGCGCGTGGGGTAGGGGTGTGCGCGTGCGCGTGCGTGTGTGTATGTGTATGTGTATGTGTGTGTATGCATGGGGGGAAGGTTGGGAGGGCCGTTCACTAGTGAGGGCCCTAACTCGGCACGGCACGTACCGCCCCAGCATCTCCGCGCCCATGTCCAGCCCCACGATCATCACCCCCCCCCCCCGACACACATACACGCTCCGCGCCGCCAGCCCCCCGCCCAGGAGCCCCCAGCCTTCCCCCCCCACACACACACACTCGTTCCCCGCCCCCATCGTCCACCCCCCCGCCCCCCAGCGCCCCCCCTCCCCACCTTTTCGTCCTCCGCCACTTCACACCAGTTGCGCAGGTTGAGCAGCTGCGTGCGCGTGGGGCGGTCCGTGAAGGTGTGCAGCAGGTGGTTGCGGGTGCGGCGGTTGGTGAGGCCGGCGCGGCCCGACCACTGGAGCACGCGGACCAGACCCGTGGGGGGCGGGGCGTTGACGATGGCGCTGCTGATCACCTGCGGCGAGGGGGGTATGACCGGGAACCCGCCGTGGGTGGGCATTGGAAAGTACAACCGACTAGGAAACGTGGGGGAGAAGGGGTCGGGGTTGGGGTCGGGGAGGCGACAGGCGGGTGGGTGGACGGGCGCGGTGGAGGTAGGGAGGCGTGAAGGGGAAGGGCAGGGGCAGCCCGGGGGGGGGGGGGCAGGGGGGGGATTCGGAGGCAGGGGGTGTGAGGATGGGTGAAGCAGGGGGCAGGACATCGAGAGGCAGCAGTAGGCGCCAGCTCCGTGCATTTTGCAGTTATGTCGCTGTTGCCATTGTTACAATCATTGTTGTTATTGTTGCCGTGATTCTTGATGTTGGCGCACCCCCACAGGTACGCACCTGCTGCATGAACCTCCAGTCCTGCCCGGGGGGCCTCCAGGGACTGGGCGGCCAGCTGTGCAGGTTGCCTGCGCCGCACAGGTGGACGTCGCCGCTGATGATGCTGACCCTGGGGGGAGAGAGAGAGGGGGGGAGAGAGAGGGGGTGGGAGAGAGAGGGGGTGGGAGAGAGAGGGGGGAGAGAGAGGGGGCGGGAGAGAGAGGGGGGGAGAGAGAGGGGGGGGAGAGAGAGGGGGGGGAGAGAGGGGGGGGAGAGAGAGGGGGTTACAATGAAAGGACCGGTAATGCGACTGGGGAAATGTAGTTGGTGTAGAGAGAGGGGGTGGAAGGAGGAGGTGAGGGAGAGGGGGTGGGAGGGGTGTTTAGGAGGGAGGGGGTGAGAGAGAGGTGGCAGGAGGTGAGAGGAGGACTGTGCGGGAAGCCCGGGATGCTTTGCAAGCCAGCCCTCCCCCCCGTTAGGCATTTAGACTTTGTATGTCTTGTCCGGTTTGTTTTGCCGCTGTGCGCGTGCGTTTGCGACCACCGCGGTTTCCCAAACGGCACGGCGGCGCGGTTCAAGACACGGGACGGTCCAGGACGTTCGCTGCTGGCATCTCACGCCGCTACGGTAACAACGGTCGGTATCCGGGCAGGGCGCCGCGCTGCACCGCCACTCGCCGCGCCGCGCCCAATGCACGTCACCGCGCTTTTGCTTATTCTTTTTCTATTTCTGTTCTTTTACACAGCTCCGACAGGCCGCCTCGACAGGTTTGCCGGTAGTCAGTTCCAGTGCTCCAGCATGCGCCCACAAATTTGGTGTCCGACGACCATGCGCCAACTATCCTGTCCTGTTGCGTAAACCGGTTTTTATACACACCCCCTTCGCCTCCCCCTCCCCCTCCTACGCCTAACCCACACCTGCAGTTGCGGCTCTTGGCCAGCATCTGGAGGTGTTCGATGAGGAAGCGGCGCTCCCCGCGGTGGCTGGGAGCGACCCAGTGGTCTCGGAGGTCGTCCAGCAGCTCGGGCTCGCCTGGGGGGGCGGGAGACAGGGGGAAGTTGGGCCGGGGGAGGGTATTGGGGGAGGGAGACGGGGGAAGCGTATCGGGAGGCGGGAGCCGGGAGGGAGGAGAGGTAGGGAACGTACATCCGTGAAGTGCGTGCAGGTGCAGGCGTTCGGAGGAGGGGGGTGCGAGGAGGATGGTGGCGGCGACCCGGCTGTTGCTGCAGCAGCTGTGGAGCCTCCTGAGGGGACAGCGGGTGTGCTCTCCCCGCCCTGCGCCACCGACCCTCCCCTGCACCCCCCCCTCCTGCCGCCCCCCTCGCTCACCGAACTTGTTCATGATGGCGGCGCTGGCCCCCGTCTTGGCCATGAGCGGGCGCATGAAGGAGGTGCGGTAGATCCCGCGAAAGCAGGACAGCAGCCTAGCGGGCGGCGGGGAGGGGGGAGGAGGGTGGTTTCGGATGCGGGGCCGGGCCCGGCCGGGGTAGGTCGGGTTGGATGGCGAGCTGGCGGAGGTGGCGGCGCCTCCCCCCCTGGCGCCCTCGCAGCTCGCCCCCTCTGCAAGCAAGCATCGGAGCCAGAAAGGCCTCCACCCCCCGTGTCCAGATGTCCGAAGACTATGCACCGCTACACTTCCCATGTCGAGCAACCGGTTCTTTTCTGTAAACCCCCACACCTGCCCTTGCCACGAAAGGCCCCCCCCCTGCCGCTTCGAGTTACCGGTTCTTTTCTTGTAACCCCCTGCCGCTTCGACCACACGCTGCTGGTTCCCGCCACCCCACCCCGCGCCCCGCACCCTGCCGCCCCATTTATCGTGGCCACACCGACCCGCCCTTACCCTCCGGACTGCTGGTGTGTTTTCCAAGTCCCCTCATCAGCAACCTTACACCCCCCCCTGTTCAAGAGCAGCCCCCCTGTGTTTTCCCCCACTCCAGTCGCCCTCCCCCCCCCAAAGGTCTGCGGGCGTCGGGACCTGCGTCTGGGCTTTCGCGTCCCCCATGGCGGCGCGGCGCGGCTTCGGCCTGCTCTCCTGGACGACCGCGGACCTCCTTTGGTAATGACAGCTTCCTCACACATCTGGTCGGTATTCGGGCGGGTCGGGACGGGGACTCCGACTAGGACTGGGACTGGGACCGGACCGCGATGGCCGCTCTCCCATAGCGCCCCAACTCCCACAGTTTTCCTACTAGCGCCCAAAACCGATTCTGCGAAAACTTTACGTGCGTCGCGTGGGGTCCTCGCTCCCGTGCGTCTCGCCGTAGCCGATATAGCTTAGCCGCCAAAGGTCATATTACGACCTTTGGCTTTCGTATCCCCAACCCAGTTCTCCAGCATGCATCTCACCTCTTCTGTTTTAAACGTTTTTTCGGACATCCACGGGTTTCCCTCGAACCCCCCAAAAACACACCAAAGCCTATTCGCCGGCTAGCTTCTGTCCTCCGTCCCTGATGTCGTGCACCGGGGTCTCCTCGCCAACCCCCCACCAACGGTTTTCACGCCACCCCCAAAACACCACCCCTCGGCCCCCCAAACACCCCCAAAACAAAACACACCCACTTGTGTGATCCCAGGATATGGGGGTACACCATGGGTACAGTCGCCACCAGAGTCAGATGCCGTACGGAGCGGGGCAGCCGGGCCAGCGCTGCGAACACGTCAGCGTACGACTCGAGGGGAAGCACCTGGAACCTAGTGTAGTGGGATCGCAGGTAGCGAAGGGGTGTGGGTTTGACGACGGGGGAGGTCAGGGGCACGCAAGACCCTAAGACCCTAATTCTCCCTCCCCCCCGCCTTACCCCTCCCCCCCCCGCTTTACCCCTCCCCCCCTCTCACCGTGTGCGCTCTCCTCGCTGATCCGGCAGCAGCAGCGCCTGCCTGGGGCCCAGTGCCACCAGCTGGTGCAGCCCGCCCGCGGGAGTCACCACCAAGCCGTCGGAGGGGGCGCGGCTGGCGGTCGTGTGGTGCTGAGAGAGGGAGGAGGAGTACCGTGGTCGGAACGAGGCGGGTGGAGGAGGGGTATCATGATCGTGAGATGGCGACAGGGGAGGTAGGGATGAGCGCGGGGGCCACCGTTGGGTCGATGGTGGTGGTGGTGGTGGTTGTGCTGCTGCTGCTGCTGCTGCTCGCGGTGTGGCGTCAAACCCTGGGCAGGGGACACGCGCGGGCCGATCTCCCCCTCGCCCCCCTCCCTGGCCCCAGACACCGCACACGCACGCACACACCTATTATCTCCTACGTCGTGTAACCGGGTCTTCTCGCCCCCCACCCCCCCCACGTCGCACTGCCGTATTACGACCTTCGGCTTTCGTATCCCCAACCCAGTTCTCCAGCATGCATCTCAAAACTTCTGTTCAAACGGTTTTTTCGGACATCCACGGGTTTCCCTCGAACCCCCCCCACACACAGTATATGTGCCAACTATACCGCTCACATCGAGTAACCGTTTCTTATTTGCACCCCCCCCACACACACACAGTATAACCCCATCGCATCACCGCATCATTCAGCACCTCGCAGCACCACACCGCATCCAACAGCATCACACCGCACGGCCGCTGTACTGCACGCTGCTCGCGCACTTATACCACATCTCCGCGTTTATCCTCATTTCTTTTACTAACAATGCATTACTAAACAACACTTCCGTAGCAGCGGCGCGTTCACGTGTGTCCCTGCCTTTTCATCCGCCCCGCATGTCTCCTTCGCTCTTCAACCTAACGCTAACGTTCTGCTGCCTCGCCTGGTCCTTCTTCCTCTCCTTCCCAGGTCAGTTTCCTCGCATTTGGCATGGGCTGGGATTCCTGTGCCGGGCACTCTGTCTGTTACTGGCAATGCACGCGAAGTTGTTACCCATACCCCTGCCTTGCGCACTAGGATAGGTCACTAGGTACTTAGGCTCAGTAGTTGTAGGAGCTTCGCGCCACGCCTACGCCGCAGCAGCGCGGCGTCGGTTGTTAGGGTCGCCACCGTCCTTCTGGCTATCGGAGCGCTGCGCGGACGCCGTCTACATAATCGGGATTATCGCTTCTCGTGGACACACTCTGGGCTTCTTTCGGTAACTATTGGCGCCTCGCCCTGCCTCCGGATTCCTTGGTCTCTTCGCGCTCAGTCTCCTTCGCGGCTCAGCACAGCATCTATAAAACACACAGTATAAAACACACAGTATCCCCAACCCAGTTCTCCAGCATGCATCTCAAAACGTCTGTCCTAAACGGATTTCTCTGGCATCCACGGGTCTTCCTCGAAACCCCACACACACACCCCTTCGCCCCCTAGTGACTACCGCCTTTCCCCTAAACATCGTGTCGACGGGTCTCCACCCCGCCCCGCCCCGCCCTACCTGGAACAGCATGTAGGCATCCCTGGCGCACCCCATCACGCCGACGAACACGGGGCAGCTGTGCAGCTCCAGCGGGTACGAGCCCCAGCCGTCGAAGATGTCGTGATCGTCCCAGGTGCTCACCTGGCGCCCGAGGGGCGGGCAGCAGAGGAACCGGGGGCCGGGGGGGGGTACAGAAAACGACCGGTTACTCGACAACACGGGGGGGGCCAGTAGAGGAAACCGGGGGCCGGGGGGGTTACAATAAAAGAACCGGTAACGCGACTGGGGGGGGGCCGTGGTGTGTATTGCAGGTGCGGACGAGCGGAGGGGAGGGGTGACTGGGGGCCTCTCGAGTACTTTCGCGCCATGGCCATCACGTTAGTGCCGGGTTGTGGACCCGGGGGCTGCCGCTGGCCCCGACAACCCCCTTTTTGGTCTCTCCCCCGCCCTCCCCGCCCACATACACATACACATACACACACACCTACACCCCGCCCCCCCACCTGGGGTATGCTGGCGTACGCCTCCCGCATCGGCCCCGACATGAAGTGCGTGCAGTAGTGCCGTACATAGTACGACGTCACCTGCGCCTGCATGGCGGCCGTGAAGGGCGCCGCCAGGCGCTGCTGCGGGTCGGGCAGCGCCAGCCACTCCTGCGTAGCGAGCAGGCAACGACCAACGAACACAACGACAAATGACCAACGTCGGTTGGCTGGGGTTCCGAAATCGGTCGGATCTCGGCGGTGTGACGGTTGGCTGGGCTGTAGCGGTGGGACCCGAGGTGGGAGCTGCGGCCGGCTCGGTGGCGGGAGGGCCGAGTGCGGCAGGGGGGTGCGCCCTCAACCAATGTCGGATCCAATGTCAGGCCCAACGTCGGATCCAATGTCGGATCCCGAAAGGGGGACGACAGCGACCACACGCAGGCGTATCCATGCTCGGGCGCGACCGCTTGGTTAGTTGACCGTTTGTTTGCGCGGCACAGCGGCCCCCGAACGAAGCTCCCTCTTCCTTCCCCTCCCCGCACAACCCGTGTTCTATACCGCAAGTCTACCGTCAGCCTAACTGAATTTCGCTACGTGCCGTAGCTGAAAAGGACGCGCTTACACTACATGTGCCATCGTACTTCGCACTTCTTACTTCATACTTCGTACGTCGTACTTCCTTCGTCGTACGCACCTCGAGCGCCGGCACCTGCCACACGTCGTCGTTGTAGAGCTGGTCGCCGCCGCCCACTAGGGCGCTGAAGGGCCGGGTGGCGTGGCGCGACAGCAGGTCGGACCACAGAGGGAAGGAGCCGCAGAACCTGTCGGGAGGGAGGGGGAGGGGGAGGGGGGGAGCGCGGAGGAGGAGGTAAACGGGAAGCCCGGGCGGCGGGGGAGGGTGGAGGAAAGGCCGTAGGCTAGGAAGCCGAGTAGGTGACACAGCGTGTGATACACACGTTTGGCGATGCATGCTGGAGGCCGGGAGACCGGGGGAGGGTGGTTGCGTAGGCCCAGGGGGGTGGTGTGAAACCGGTGACACGAAAAACAGGGGGGGACATAAACACACACACAAACACACACACACACGACACACCGGTAGAAGGAATAGTTGGCGCAGGGTCCAGGGGCGGGGTGGTACAATAAAAGGACCGGTAACGCGGCAGGGGCGGGGGGGGACAGACGTGCGGCAGCGTGGATTGGAGGAGCAGGTGGTGCCGGAGGGGCTGGGAGGAAACCCGTGTGTCAGCACTTGAGGAGGTCGGCGCTTAAAAGACAAGTACTAGCGACTAGAGGAGGGTTCGGTGAACTCATTTGTGCCCGCGGGGCAGCAGCCGGAAGCTGCGAGCAGCCCTTTGATCCTGATCTTGGGAGATGGTGAGGCAGATAGGTGAGTAGGGCGAAAAACACGCACCGACCGAACGCAGGGCCCGGCAGCGACCCCAGGTGACGAGCACGTTGCACCTCCTTCCTCAAACCCAACCCAGTATGTGATACATGTCGTGTAACCGGGTCTTCTCGCCAACCCCAACCGACGGTTGTCGATTCCCCTCCCCTCTCGCCCCCCCAACGTGTTTCCTCTGTACACCCCCCCGCCCGAGCGGTGTTTAGCGTGCACTCCTCACCCCCGCCTCCCCGCCCCTCCCCCCCTCCTCCCCCCCCCGGTCCCCACCTGTTGATCTGATCCTCCGGAGACACGTCCAGCGCGAATCCCGCACACGAGTAGAAGGCCCAGCGCCACCCCTCGCCCTTGCTGGGCACATACACACGGACGCGCCCCGGAGCGGACCAGGAGCCGCCATCGCCGCCGCCGCCGCCACCGCCGTCGCCGCCGCCGCCAGCTCGCTTCCCTTCCTGCCGCTCCCTCGCTGCCACTCCCGCCCCCGGTGATGCCGGCGCGCCGTCCAGCCAGTACTCCACCCACTGCGCCGTCGTCTCCGAAACCACCACGCTCAAGTCGAACCGCCAGAACGCCTGACTGCCGAAGGTGGCCAGCAGCAGCGGCCGCACCGTCGTGGTTTCGGGGCTGATCGGGCCGTTGGGCCGGCGGCCGCTGCCACCTCCACGAACACCACCACCATCACCATCACCATCACCACCACCCACCCTGCTGCTCCGAAGCCCGACCGAGTCATCGCTGCCGGCCACACCGCTGAGAACCTGGTAGTGCAACACCGGCGCCGGCCCCCAGCGGCCGCGTGCGGCAGCGGCACCGTCGTCGCCGCTGTTGGCTGTGGCTTCTTGGATGCCGTCCTCGGCGGCGGCGGCGGCGGCGCCGCCGCCGCCGGCCGTTGTGCCGTACAGCACCGTCGCGCGCCACGTGCCCTCGGGGTCGTCGTACCCGCGCAGGCGGATGAAGGGACCAACCGCGGTGGGGCTGGACTGCAGCGCGCCGCAGCCGCACGTGTTTTGGCGGATGGGCGCGTCGTGGGGGCCCTGGCTCGGGGGCGAGGGAGGGGGCAGCACGCGAGTGCGCACTTTATTTTACATTAAAAGAACCGGTAACGCGAATGGGAAAATATAGTGGGGGCATAGCCTTCGGACACCGGGACGCGCGCGCATGCTACTGGACTAGGGTGGCCGGCCACCCTGGTGGGTGTGCAGGGGGGGGTGCATAAAGACCTGTTACACGATATAGCTGAGTAGGGGGGTTGCGAGGAAGACCCGTGGATGCGAGAGAAAGGGGTGGGTGGGGTAGAGGGTTAGTGGCGGGGCACAGAATGGGGCTGCTTGGAGGGAAACGGAGGAGGGAAAGTGGGAACGGAAGGGGAGATGAGCGGAAATCCGTAATATGGCACTTGGAATGGAGCGGGAGGTGAGGCGCCGCGGAGGGAACTCGATTCGCTGTGTAGGTCGGGAGGTAGCTGAAGGGACCCGGCAGCACGATTGCGCAATGCTGACTAACGGTATTAAGTCATTACAGCTCTGCGGCCCGAGCCGCTGTCTAGCTTGCGGAGTCGGGGTGTCGCGGCTGCCATGTGCCGCGGCTACGGACGACTGACCGGCCCGCGCCGACAAAAACGAGGAGAAAACAAAGGCGCCGAACCATGGGTCACAAACGCGCGTCACGCGGCGTGCCTTGCGAGAGGCCTCGACCATATCGCGAGCTGCAGCTTGCCAGCCGGCCCGCTTGGAGGCGTCGGTCGCGCTGCCGTGACGCATCTTGCTGCTTTTGTAAAAGGGCCCGCAGGTCTCAATCACAACCGATGCATCAGAAAGCGAGTTACACGCAAGCTATTTTTGAATGTTTTTTCCATCGTGGAGGCGTTGCTGGATATCGGAGCGACAGAAGGCCGACCTCCAGAGTCCGCCAGGCGTCCAAAGCCGTACGCACATACTGCCTGGGCAGTCGATTTTTCAGCATGCAGCCAGTTATTCCCGTTCGTCTTCTGGGTTCTCAAGTAACCCGGACGCACGGCTCGCCACCAGATCACAACAAAATAATCCCGTGGCAGGTCAGCGCGAAACGCTGGCCCTTCCGACACGCAAAGAAGCCAGCCAAATGCACCATATGCAACACCGTGGCGACCGCTCGCAGTCCTTTCATAATTTACTGTATCTGCATTAATGGAACCTGCAGGCTCACAGTTTGTTCGTAGAGAAACAAAGTTGTCGTGCGCACCGACCTCCTTGCACCGCGTCGACAATCTCGGTGCGTGACGCCCGCGCTGCGCCTGTGCTAGCGCGCGCACCACCGCACCTGTCACCTGCACCGCCCCACGCCGTCGAGCCTCTCCTGCGTCCTCTGCGACGCCATCTCCTCCATCACCTCCCAACACTTCTTCCAACTCCTGGTATCCTCCCGGCTCCAGCACCGTGTGACACATCACCATCGCCACCACCGCAACACCAAGCCCCACCATCATTACACCATCATCATCATCACATCATCATCAAAAACGGGGACGCCTGAACACTCTTCCCACCCTATCCCTGAACACCCCAGCTAGGCAATGAGGCCATGGCGGGGCTCGGGGCTCGCTCAGTGGCCTCGTCGGCTGACGAGGCCATAAAAACCGACGCGCCGCGCGGGCAGGCATTGAGGACCGCAGCCCGCACCCACCCGCACGCCTTCGTGCGTGGCGCTGACTGGACGGGTACGCAACACCTCGCCTGGGGCGCCAGCCCTCACCCCCGTCACCCCTCCAACCGCCTAACGCCACCGCCGCCGCACCCTACTGGTTGCGGTCAGACTTGTCCTGGGCCCCCTCCCCGCCCAGCCCATGACCATGGCCGTGGCCATGCTGGTGGCCCAGCCCAAGCGACATCGACCCCCCACCCAACCCCTCGGACGAGGCGCCCCCCACCCCGTTTTCCTTGATGATGATCCCCCCCAGCTGCAGCTGCTGGCCTCCTGGCCCCGCGCCGCCCTTGGTGGGCAGCGTCAGCGCCTTGGCCTCCCCCACCCGCACTAGCGCCAGCCGGAACAGCGGCGGCCCCACCAACAGGTTCAGCAGAATGATGGCCATCTGAGGAGGGGGGGGGGGTAGGGGGATGGGGGGTGGCGTTGGGGGGTGTGAGAGGAGACCCGTGGGTCGGCGCTCAATGTGAGACCGGTGACACGAAAAACGACAAGATAGTGCGCGCATGGTCGGCGGACAGCGAGGATGTGGACGCATGCTGGAGCAATGGGAGGGGGCCGGGTACGGGGATGGGGGGTGGCGTTGGTACGGGTATGAGAGGAGACCCCTGGTTTGGTACTGAATAGTAGAACCGGGTAGGAAACGTCAGGTATACACGTTTTAAAGATGCATGCTGGGGAACTGGCGTTGGGAGGGAGGGGCGGGCGTGGGCGGGTTGAAAGGGAGGGGGAGCCCGAGGTCGCTATTGGTGTTGCTCACTCAGGCTGCAAGTGGCCCCCTACCTGGGCCCTACTGGGCTGCACCGACAGTACAGCCGACGATGGAAGGCCAGACTTTTGTCATCAATAATGATCAGCCGTCATTTGATATGGAAAGCGAATTTGCGTATACCGCGGTGACGCCCCTTCCCCCCCGCCTCTGCCGCTGCCTCAGCCCCATCCTCCGCACCTCGCTGCCCCACCCTCACACACGCGATCGCAAATAGGCACCCTATCAGGCTATCCATTGCTTCGCCCCATGTGGCACAAACACACGCGCTCGCACGCTACCCACCATGAAATACGCTACCCACCATTACCCCGCCATGAAGTACGCTACCCACCATTACCCCACCATGAAGTACGCTACCCACCATTACCCCACCATTAAGTACGCTACTCACCATGAACGTTTGGAAGTGCGGGCCCCAGTCCGGGAAGCGGGTACCCGCCAGGCGCGCCAGCCCCATGGCCACCCCCGCCTGCGTGATCATGGACATCCAAAACAGCCGCCGATGCTCCGCGTTGGTGGAGGTGACGTAGCAGCCCAGCCAGGAGCCCAGGAAGATGGCGACCATCCGCACAGCGAACACCACAAGGGCAGCGAAGAACATGTCCTTCAGCGCGCCCTGGGATGCGGGGGGTGGGCGGGGCGGGTAGGGGAAAACCGGTGAACCGACAAAGGACAAGCGGCATTGGGTTTGGTTTGGGTTTGTGGGTGGTTGTGGGTGGGGCGAGGAAGGTGGGCCCGTAGGACGGGTGGGTGAGGCGGCCCTGGGTCGAGCAGCAGCTGGGGCTGCGGGGGAGGAGTAGAGCGGGGCGGCTGCCGCCGACGGTTGTGGGTGGCGCTAGCCGGCGAAGTTGGAGAGCGACGTCGTCAGCTAGCGACGGTGTGGCGGGGTTGAGACTGGAACGACCACCAGCACCGGAAGCGGTGCTGGCGCCTGTGCAGGCCCATCCCATCTGCTCCTCGTGCGCCTGGTACGGTCCGTGCCGTGGCAATGTTCCCCAGTCACACTGCCCGTGTTCAGCATTCCTCCACCCGGGCTGCACCACCGTTGCACTCCCGACCCACTGCCCGTCCGACTCCGCCGACCCGACCCGTCCCCTACCATTTTTAGCGATGCTCCCGCCAGCCCAAAGAACGCCACATTGGTGAGGCTCATGATCTGGCTGACCATCTGGTGCAGCTCCTCCTTCTCCTTGTCAGCCCGCTCGTGCCTAGGAGCGGGGGGTTTCCAGGAAGACCCGTGGATGCGAGAAAAAACCGTTTAGAACAGACGTTTTGAGATGCATGCTGGAGAAGTGGGTTGAGGATAGGAGCGGGGGGAGGGCGCGCCGGCGGCGGCAGGCAGCAGGCGGGAGTGCTGATGAGGTGGCAGCTGTGCCGCGGCTCCGGGTCGATAGCCCTCACTTGCCTAGCCCGAGTGGCAGGAAACGCTACGATAACGCGCCACGATAGCACGCCACGATAGCACGCCACGACGGCGTTTGAGGCTTTGCCTTCGGCTACGGCCCCACGGACGCTACGCCGCCGAACGGCGGCGCGTGCCCATCTCAACACCTGGAGGGACGCTCACCTCCTGTTCACCAGCACGAGACCCATCGTGACGCACGCCAGCAGCGGCTCCGCATCGAAGTAGTGCGCGATGTTGAAGATGAGCGTCGCCACCAGCAGCACCATGGCCTGCTTCACCCTGTGCGGTGGAGTGGTGCGTTCATGCCCATGAAGGCTGCGGTCAATCTACCGTCAAGCCACGCAGCGCCGTGTATGGGGGTCGCGGTTTTGGGCGGGGACACGGGGCGCACCGCGGCGCGACTGAACGACGACATACTTTTGTAAGTGACGGGGATTTGATAAGAGAATCCGCGAATCAACGGGAGGTACGGTAGAAGGTACGCGCGGCTGAAGGGAGTGTGTGTGTGCTTAGCGACGTGCCGTTGATGTCAGCGAACACCTGCGGTCCTGCGCGGCGCATCGGCCAGGTGTGGCCGGCGGCACGCCATTGATCATTCAAACGCGCTGGAACCCCTGCCAACGGGTCACACCCAGCCTCCAGTCGGGAAGGCATGGAGGGAAATCCTCGGCAAACCCTCCCTTACCGTCCCTTATCCCGCGGCCCAGCGACCGTGGTGCAATCCTCTGCAGCCAGGACCCTACTCCCTCACGAGTGACACCTGCAAGCCCCCCCTCCTCCCCAACGGCCTTCCGCCCCGTGACCCATCCTCGTTCTCTGCCCACATTCCCCTGGCGGCGAGGACAGCGCCTCCGCCCCGCTCGCCCGTCTTACTTGAAGGCGGTCGCGGGCGCCATCGGCAGCAGCAGGAACTGCGGCCGCAGAGTCATGCTCAGCAGCAGGCCGCCGCACAGCCCGACAGTGACGCTCAGCATGACGCTCAGCAGCGGCAGCAACATGCTGAGCAGCTGCGGAGCGGAGGACGACGAGGGGAGGATGGCCTGGGGGAGGACAGCGGAGCCGCGGCGGCCGTGGGGGCACACATGGGTTTGGGTTGGGTTGGGTTGGGAAGGGGAGGGGCGACGGTCTTGTTGCGTCGGGTGCCTTGTCTCCAATCGTCCCATCACAACCACCCAGACGGACCACACATGTCTTCCTCCACGGTCTTACCCGTTCCCCTCTCCCACGTCGGTCCTCACCCCATCCCAATTGGCTCCGTGCCACCCTGCAGGCCCCTGGTGACGCTCTCTTCTGCCCTGACGCACCACCCTGACTTTAAAACCCTAAAACCCTAAAAACCACTTCAAAAAGGGTTTCCGCTCCACGACCCGTGGGCATGGGCCCCGAAAGGCACGAGCCAGCGTCGTGTTACTTGCTAGATTGCCACCCAACGAACCCCCTCGAATGGCGCGGCATACCGCGTCGGAGTTGTTTGCCTGTGCGTTGGACCACGTGTTTCCTGTCCACCATGCGTCTGTAACCCGGTAACCCGCCCGCCTCCCAGGACCATGCCCATGCCACATGTTGCCCTGGCGTGCCATGGCCGGCCTCACCACGCGGATGAGCTCCACGTTGATGGCGTAGGCGATGATGACCACCACGTCCTTGACGACCACCACAGCCATGACGAGCGAGCTGAAGGGCCCCTTACCGTCCATCTCCTTGAGCACGGCAATCTGTGATTGATATGCGGGTCGGCGTGCAATCAGAGGCGGCGCAGCGGCATGGTCCGCAAAGGGGCAAGGGCGAGTTCACTACAGGGGGGCCGGCGGCTCTGGCATGCGTGGATGGTTCTGGGCTTGGGATGCTACTAGTGTGGTGGGAGGCTGACCCTGTGGGGTGGGGAATGGGGTCCGCAGGAGCTGCAACAGCCCCGTAGCTGCGCTATGTGAGTATATTCAAAGGCATCATGCATAAAGCCAGTTGCCGCGGAAGGGGTAAGCTTGGGCAGTTTGTTTTGGGCAAGGATGTGAAGTATCGGTGGACTGCGGGCATGGGAGGACCAGACTGTACCTGTCCCTCTGAACGTGACCCGTGACAAGCTCACCGCGGACGCTGGAGAACGCGCCATCATCAGTGTAGCGCCAAGGGAAGCGACCGCTGCCATGTGCGCAACATCTAGCTCGCCCAGTTTGGGCAGGAGTATGCTGGTGTACTCGAGCGCACCGTAGCAGAAGATCCATGTCACGATAGAGATGCCAAAAGTGATGCCCAATACCTGCGCAAGAGGTCCTTTGAACTTCTGCTCCTTGGTTTTGCGTTTGGAGGCGGGAACGACCCATACCTGCTTCTTGCTCCTCGATAGCTCGCCGAGATGCAGCTCTGCGCCTGCTGCGAGACCAATTATACTAAGGCAAGCTCCTTCGATGATGTTTAAGTCAACAACGGATTCGGTCGACAGGATTCCCAGCACGTAAGGACCGCACACGATGCCCGAGACCAGATATCCCGTAATCTGCGGCAACTTCATCATTCGCGCCCCAAGGCCCATATAGTAGCTGAAGGGTGCCAAGATAACGGCGACACTGATGGCCACCAAGCCGTGCTGGAAGAATGGGGAGGACATTACCGCGGACGCCCCAGCTGCCCGCCCGGCATCCGCCATAGTTGCCTACAGTCCGTCTGCTAATTGTTTTAAAGGAGTTCCATGTTGCATACACTATTGCACAGGGCGGACTGCCCTGCTATAGAAGCTTCCCAGTATGTTCAAACAGCAGCCTACTGGTATTAAGGAATGGTCTGATAACTAATGGTAACACGTGTATATGGATCAACTAGTATGTTAGTCCTTACATTTCGCATTGAAGGCGCGCATCAGCGCATGTGCCCGCGCATGATTACGGAATCAACTGCTCCTGGATCGGGTCCACCGCGTGACCTTGTCTACACCTACATATACACAACTAACAGGAAACATGTACCCGTGGATGACCTCAACGTGGCGCAAGGAACGTGTCAGGGGATTCCCATGACACAGCAAACACTTTGACCAGTACGGACAGGTGTATGTCCAATAATGGCCGCCACACAAAACATGTAAACATCCATGTAACGCTAGCCGTCATCGACATTCTCCCCTAGTGCTCCCTGCATCCACGTCTCAAGACATCCACCGGCAAGTATCCTAACCCGTTGATAAGCTGTTGGGACCATCCCCAAGGAGGACGGCCCATGAACTCTATCCGCACGCCGAAGTGCACCGTAGCTATATACGGTGCCCACCAGCCACATCGCCACCGCCCTTCGCGGCAGTCCCAACATGCCCACATGGCGTCGACACGTTTGCTCACGCCGCAATGAGGCCACGCCTGCGCTTCTCCTCAATAGCGATGGCCACCCGCCGCTGCGCAGTCCAGTGAAGGAGTGCCGAGCGATCGGAGTTCAGGGCACGGGCGAAGGGGGGCGCGACTCAGGGATCAGTACGACACGAAAAGGGGCAGGTAAGCTGCGAAGTGAGCTTTTACAATACCACCCGCAGGGTGGAATCATGATGAGGCATGCCGTCCTCAACATCCCCCGCATGGTCGGCCGGTGACTGCCGCTGGCCCGTGTGCGGCGGTGGCTGGTGCTAGGCCCCTCCGCCTGTGAGCGATGTGTTGGGGATGTTGTCGCCCTGGCCGCTCTTAGTGCATTGACCTCGGTCGCTACACACTCCGGGCTGTCTCACGCCTTGCCCATCTGGGGGCCCCCGCCTGGTGCCGTGTGCTAGCGCGCAGTTGGTTGCGGTCGCTAAATTCTGCGCCCACCTGCTGGGTTCTGCCCAGCTCGGTGTGCGCGGGCTGGGTGGGGGTGCTGTCGGGGCCATCAACCCGTTCCTCCGTGTGGGTGGCGGCCACTTGCTGTGCGCTGGCTGAACACTGGCGGCCCAGGGGGACCTGGGCGGCTCCGGCCTGGTGCTTCTCGTGGGCCGCTTGTCTGCCTGTCTAGTGTCTCTTGGGCCCCTGGATTGCTTCCAGAGCGGTTTGCTCCGACTACCTGTCTTACATTGTCTGTGATCGTGTTGGTGTGGTGCGCCTGGGGCACCATCTGCCCTGTTTTGCGTTTCCCCCGTCCTTTTGGACTTGGTTTGTTGGGACCGCCCGTTGTGCTGAAGTTCCCCTTGCTGGCCAGCCTTTCGGGTGGGCTGTTTTTCGCGTGTGGGTTGCGGCCTGGGCCTTCGGGCCCATCCCGTTCTCCTGTTTTCCCCTGCGGTGTGCTTCGGGGCGCCTGGGTTGTTCGTTTTTGTCGGGACCCTGCCTTCGTGGATGGGGGGGTTGTCCGGCTTTCCCTGGGCGTCTGCTGACTGCTAGCGCTAGTTCTCGTACGGTGACGCCTCGGCATGGGGGCCCCCGCATGTTCTGGACTCGCCCGGGCTTGCTGACACTGGATATTATCCCCGCAGCGCCATGCCCTTGCAGCGGCCCCCGCCGAAGACCTTACCTTGAACTCTTTGTACTCGCACTTGTTGTACGCATGCACCTCATGCGAGCACTTCGTCCTCCATGAAAAGCCGCTAGTAAGCCGGCATTCCTTGTAGTCGATGTACATGTGCGCACAATAGTCCCGGTAGTGGTACGGGACATCAGCAGCGTCCATTTGCTCCTGCGTTGCGTTATCAACCGGAATGGGCTTCAAGAGAAGCAGATTCGAAAAGAAAAGCTCGTGCTGGCTGACAGGCTCATTGGAAGCCCACAAGCGAGCTGACTGCAGAAAGTTCACTTTCATGCTTGCGGACTGGGGACCTCAGCGCCAAAGCCGCACCTGTGTCGCCTTCATAGGAGGAGGAGGAAACCTGTCGGCCATTTCTCTATCAGGCTTGGAGTTGCAGTCTCCCTCGCAGGCGGCACTCCACAGGTCCTAGCGATGTAAGTTCCCAGCTAAGAGTGCCGGGAATGCCGAAGCAAACTGACAATCCCTGAATGTCAGAACAGCACAGCATGCTATTGGGGCTTTGGCAATGCCTGCTCGTGCTGCTCGTACTACACATTGGCAAGTCCTGGCGAAAACCTTCCTTAATTACCTGACGGTATTCTTTATAACACGGAGACTAATAATATGAACTTTACAGTGCAACTGGTGAATATGCGAGCTCAGCGCTTCGCCATGTATCCGTTGGCCTTGTAGATAGTTGCGTCAAGGCCATACTTACTATCTTATTATGGCCGAACGCGTGTCTCCTTGGCGGTCGAAACCACCGCAGGTGTGACCCGGCCTTAACAATATGTCCTATAACACCACAACGCAGCTTCCCTTACCACGTCGTCGGCCACGGCTTCCCGGCTCATATCTGACAGCATTCCTTATCTTCTGTTGTCCTTTGCGGATTGCGGGTGTCACAGCTAGCGGGGCGGGGACCCAGAGACCACGGTTGTTATGGCAGTGTACGGACAGTGCTCAACATAGGCGCGCCGCGACGCGCCTGAACCACGGACGCTGCCGCTTGACCACCCCAACTGGACTGGTCCCGCAGGAGGTGGTGGAACTCCTGCAGACGGTGGGCACCGTGCAGCTCTTCCTCGTACACCGGCCCGGACCAACGTCCTTCCTAGTACGAGAGGAGGGGAGCGAGGTCAAGCGCAAAGTACAAATCGGCTCGCGCATTAGCTGCTCATGGTGAGCAACTTTGCGGGCTGCTGGGGGGCCGTTGGGCGGGCTGCGCAGACTGGGAGACGAACGGTCACGCCACGGCAGGTCGGGTGTCACCGGCCCCCCGGTGCGTCCGGAGGCGGGGGGGCCTCCGGCGGGTAAGGAGGGGCCTTTAAGTGCGGGTGACCTCGGGAGCGCACGGCCGCCCGTGCCACCACGGCCGCCCCTGCCACCACACACCCAGGTGCCTCAGTGCACAGGCGGCCCTGATGGCCTTCCAGAAAGCGCCCTTCCCGGACCTCAGTGCGGCTCCTAGGGGGTGCGCCATGTTGGCGTGAGGGTTGGGCTAGGTCAGGGAGCACACAACACCACCGCCATGGCCGCGGCCGCCACCACCACCACCACCACCACTACCACCACCACCACCACCACCACCACTACCACCACCACCACCACCACCACCACCACCACCACCACCACCATTTTCCACCCCGCAGTTACCCAGCTGACCCACCCACCCGACCTACTCCGTCTGCGTGCGCGTGAGCGGTCGTCGCGCGCCTCCCACGCCAGCCGCCACCGCCGCCCACCGCCTCTCGTCCCGTACGGCTTCTTCCTCGCACACGTGTTTCCCTTGCAACCGCCTCCCGTTCCGCGTCCCGCCAATCCCCTCCCATCCCGGTGCCCGACCCCCCTCCCTCCCGCCCCGTTCCCTGCCCCGTTGCGTAAAACGGTTTGTATACACCCTCCCCCCCGCCCCGTTCCCTGCCCCGTTGCGTAAACGGTTTGTATACACCCTCCCTCCCTCCCGCGCAACCAGCTCCCCAGTGGGAGCCAACGGCACTTGCAAGGAGGTATGCCTCCACACGCTGTTCGTTATGATCAAGGTGCTGCGGGTGCCCGTCAGCAACCCGCTCCTGTGGCAGCTGTCGTTCAGCGGTGTGTGGATGGCTGGATGGCTGGGGGCGTGGGTGGATCGGCGGGTGGCTGGGTGGGTAAATCCCGTGTACGAAAGCGAAACCCGGATGGGTGGGTGGTGGGGAAAGCTAAGGGGGTGGGTGAGGGGTGAGGGAGTTCACCAGATAACCAACGACCGTTGGCGGGTATGTGGGCGAGTGGGTAGGTAGTTGGGACTCGCTAGGGTTGACGGGCGGGCCCACCGATCGTCAGCCATCATCGCGTACTGTCCTCGGCCGTCTGCTTTATCCCTCCCAACGACCCACGGCTTTCCTCGCATACCCACCCCGTGCCACCGTCCCGGCGGCGGCTCAGATCGCGAACTGGAGGAGGTGTTGCGGTGCTCCATGCAGCCGGAGCGGCCCCCGCAGGAGGCGACCAGGACCCGGCCCGCAGCTGAAAAGACGCCGGCGGGGCAGGTTAAGCGGAAGGAGGTGGACGAGGTGCGGCGGGGCAGGAGGGCGGGCGGGCGGGCGGGGGGTGGAGAGGAAACCCGTGGGTCGGCTGCTTGGAATCGAATGATGATCCCGGGTAGTCCGGGGGAGGTGTGCGGGTTCGAGGCCCGGCCTGACAAATATCGGAGAAATATCCCGTATACTAGGAGGAAGAAAGAGAGGGAGGGGGCTGCGTTGCAGTGGGCAGAGGCTGGGGGGATCGAATACACGCAGGGGCAGGACGCTTTACGGGCCGCATTGCGCGGATGCGGAAACGGATGCGGCCGCGGCTCTTGGGCGAGAAGCCCAGGGGGGTAGTGGCTCTCTTGCACTGCACGAACACGGAGTACGGAGTCCTGGCAGCAGCAGCTGGTGCTGCGGGTGTGCGGGGGTCGGGTTGGGGCATCGCGCACGCAATGCGACCGCCGGCTGACCCCGACGCGCGAGGTGCCTTGGTGCCACACGCGCAAGGAACTGGCCGCGACCGTGCGGGGTCCCGACGCCTTCGTGTCTTGATCACCCCATCCCACCCGTCTGACCCATCTCGCTGCGCACACGCACACACACACACACACACACACACGCACAGCATCTATAAAACACACGCTCTCGGTGCTTTGCTTATCATGCTGTTGCTGCCCATGCTGCCCATGCTGCCCATGCTGCCAACGCTACCAACGCTGCCAATGCTACCAACGCTGCCAACGCTGCAATGCTGCCAATGCTGCCAACGCTGCCAACGCTGCTGCTGCCAACGTTGCTGCTGCTGCCTGTTTTGTTCCGCAGGAGGATCCCTGCCCCATCTGCTATGAGGTAGGCGGCGACGCCTGCAGGGTGTGGTGGGGCGCACCGCATGCTCGCGGGTGGGCGTGGGCGGCTCAGCCAGTTAGACACGGTAGTGGTAGTGGTGGTGCTGGCGGGGGATGCCAGGCGGCGGACGCACCTCCGCGCGGTGATCCGGCGCTGTCGTTACGGCGCCCTCCTATGGCTAGGTCAGGAACACGTAACATATAACACGTATGACCTGCAGCTGCTCCGGAGCAAGTCGGCACTGCTCACGTCTGTCGGCGCGCGGCTGTAGCTTCGCTTGGCGGCCCCTCCAGCCGGGGGTGTGTTACTTGAGCGGGCTCAGGCGGGCCTGAGCGGGCTCAGGCGGGCCTGAGCGGGCTCAGGCGTGGCAGCCCACACAGGCGCACGACTTCCTGGGTGGCGGCGGCGGTGGCGGCGGGCCCTTCCTGCAGGCGGCTGGACGAGCGTACGGCCCGGTCGTTGTCGCTGCGCAGCATCCCCTGATGCCTGCCACCGCTGCCCGGGGCGGCGCGCCGACCTGCCCGCTGTAACCCGCCTTACGCCGCCCACGTCCGCACCCCACAGGAGATGGTTGGCCAGGATATGGACAACCTGGTGTGGTGCAGGTTCAGCTGCGGCCGGAACGTCCACGGCAAATGCATGGGGTAGGTGATGCGGCGGGGGTCACGACCGGGGGGGCTGGAGGAGCGGCGCGGCGCGGCGGGGGGGGGGGGGTAAATAGAATCCGCGGATCCAGGGGGGGGGGTAAATAGAATCCGCGGATCCAGGGGGGGTAAAGAGAATCCGCGGATCCAGCGGGGGGTATGGAGGCGCTCAGCACGGCGCTAGTGGGTGGGGGCGGTGTTTGTCGGGTGGGCTTGTGCGCTAGCCTCCTTGACTGCAGCTGTTGAAACTGACGGACAGGAGTTTCTGGTAACCTGGTAACCTAGTGTATTTGACGCAGTGGCTTTGTGGTTTGGCGAGGGTGGCTACGCACGCACTGGTGTCAACCCGCCAGCTCCCCTCACCCCTCATCCCTCACCCCTCACCCCGGCCGCAGCGTGTGGATGGAGCACCAGGTGCAGTCCCTGGGCAAGGAGCTCACCTGCCCGCTGTGCCGCTCCGACTGGGGTGACTTCAAGTGGCGGCCGCCCCCGCCCAAGCGCAAGACGCGCGAAGAGCGGAAAGACGTGCACTACGGCACGCACTGCGGCGCCTGCAAGAAGGTGTGTGTGGGGGGGGATCGAGGGAGACCCGTGGGGCGCTAGGGGCTCAGCGTGGCGGTAAGAGACCAGCATGGCGGCTGCTGGGGGTGGCGGGGAAACGCGTGTTGTGGAAAAGGGGTGGGGGGGCTGAGCACACGTGCATCCGCGTGTCGATAGGTTACAGGGGGCGGGGGAGAGAGGGAAGGAAGAGAGGTTGCATGGGGGGGTATCCCTGCTGGCGGCCCATGCACCACGCCCGCAACCAACCTCGTCGAGTGCACTACAGCACTGCGCAGATTACCTGTTGACGTGTTGTGGCATGCTTGCCTCGCATGAGGGGACCGCCTCCCCGCTCCTCCCCGCTCCTCCCCGCTCGAGGTCCTTGTCGACGTTCGTCTAGACATAGCAACCGGAGGCGACAGGCGACCTTCGGGATTAATTTACTGGAACCTAGTTCTCCAGCATGCAGATCGATTTCCCAGACGACTGTACCAGACGTTTTCTGATCGGTCTTACCCTTCGGAGCCAAGCTACGGGTTTCCTCGCATGCCCCCGCCCCTCCGTACGTCAAGGCACAACGCCCGTTGGCAATTAATTCCAGCTCTTCACACGGAATGAAACAATGCAGGCGCACGCATCTTTCCCCTCCGCCCAACCTGGCATCCCCGCCCCGCCCGACCCGGACCCTCCACCACCGTCCCCGCCTCCCCTCCCTCCCCTCCCAACCCGCCCCACTTCCCCTCCCTCCCCTCTCCTCAGGCGCCGCTGATTGGCAAGCGCTTCCGCTGCCTCATCTGCTCGGACTTTGACCTGTGCGACGGCTGCTTCGACGGCGGCCACCACCCGCAGCACCCCTTTGCGGTCAAGGACACGCCCAAGTCCTTCGGCGCACCCGCGGAGCGACCCACGATGATGCCGACAGCCCTGCCCATCGCGCGACTGGCCTTGCCGCCGGGGGGCGCGGGCAGCACCTCCCAGACGTCCCCCCGACACTCTAACACGCACCTGGCGCAGCGCACCCACTCCCACGGCCTGCCAGACGGCGTCGGCAGCGGCCCCGCGGGAGCGGAGAGCGACGGACATGGCGACGGCGAGGGTCTGGCCGAAGGCGCAGGCGGCGGCGGCGGCGGCGCGGTGATGGCGGTGGCAGCGAGTGGCGTCGGCCCCGGTCGGGATGCGCTGGTGGTTGGGTTGCTGGGGCAGCAGCAGCAGCAGCCGCACACGACCCCCCCGCGGCCGGGGGCTGGCGCAGGCCCTGCGGGATCCAGGTGTGCAGCTCGCCGCCTTTGGGTGCTTTGGTCGCTTTGTATGAAGCCGGCGCGCCCAGATCGCCACCAAATGCCGCACACCTCCGCGCCCTGCCCTCACCCGGTCTTTTACTCGGAAACGGGTTTTCCTTGCGCTCCCTCATCTGTTCGGCGCCCGCCCCCCGGCCTGCGTCCTTGTTCGAGGTTTCCTTCCTCTTGATGTATCGGCCTACGTGTTTCGGTGTGAACCCCCGGCTTCCCTGCCCCTCCCCTCGTGTTTTCGGCGATCCCGCAGGCACCCGGTGCGCGGCACGACCGTGGCGAGGGCCGGTGGTGCCCCTCGCGCCCCGCCCGATGAACACCCGCCGCCGCCCTCCCTGGAGGCCCGCCTGGCGCAACGGCGGCCCCTGCTGGCTGTGGAGGGCCTGACCGTGGGCCCGGCGGGCGCGGCTCTGGGGCCAGGCGCGCCGCATGCCCCCCTGGACATTGCTGACCTGCTGGTGAGTGAATCGTTATGACGGTGGGGTGGGGGTGGGGGTGGGGGTGGGGCAGGAGGAAACCCGTGGTCCCCTGATCCCGGTCGCACTCCACACGTAGCGTGCCATCTTGCACTCCTGCGCCTGCAGCCGCCCGCGGGAGGTGCGACCCAATGGGGGAGGTGCGACCCTTCCTTCCTCGCAGCGTGTACCGACCCCTGCCCCTCGCTCGTCGCAATGCCCCCTACCAGATCGGCTTTCCAAGGCGCTATTTCGTTGCGCGCTGTTTCGATGGATTATACCGTAACCGGAATACTTATTTGTCCGCCTCCCTGGGCAGGTCCGCCGAGTGGCTCCCGGCCAGCCGTCTCGGCCGGTGGTGGTACGGCGCACCCGGTCCACCGTGCACGACCGGCCGGCGCCCGAGACCGGCGGCGGCGGCCCCAGCGGCGAGCTAAACCTGGGGCTGGCTGGCGTGCAGCTCAGCATGGGCGGGCAGCAGGGCGAGGCCGCCGGGCCAGGTGAGCCCGTGCCTTGGCATTTAGCTAGCCCATCCACGCCAGCACCCTCCCCTGAAATATTCTCACGTCTTCTCGTACCGAAGCCATGCCTCACCTCTCCTCGCACACGCTTCCTGTCGATTCCCGCCTGTCCCCCGTGGCCCCCCCCCTCTTTGCAGGTCCCAGCAGCGTCGCCGCGGCATCTTCCCGGCAGCACGCCCCGTCCAACATGCCCCCCCGCCACCCGCCGCGCCCGAACGGCCAGGTGCCGGGCCGCCCCGGCCTGTCCGCTCGGCCGCACCACATCAGCGCCGTCGCGTGGGCCCACCCGACAACGAGCTCGGGGCACGCGGCCGCCGCAGCCCCCCCGCAGCCCCCCGACCTGGTACTGCAAGGCCGCGTGGTACCCCACGGGGAACCAGCGTCGCCCGGACCCGTGGGTCGGCCGCCGCCGCCGCCGGTTGCGCACGGGCGGGCGGGGCCGGGGGAGCCCGGTGCGACGGGGGCTCACAGCACCACGGGCCAGCAGCCGTCAGGTGGGCGGGGGCGGGGAGATGAGGGGAGGGGAGGGGAGGGTGCTGTGGGGGGCGGTGTGGGACTGGGAGCGTTGTGCGTGTGGGGTGTAGGGGGGGACGTACCGGCCTGCTGGGTATGCACGCAATGCAGCAGCGTGGGTGCGTTGTTCGACTTGTTCGGTTGGCCTGCGAAGCAGCGGCTTCGTTTCTCCCACCATCCTCCCCTGAGCCGCGCACTCCCCCAATTCCCTCCTCTTTTTGGCACCACTGCTGTCGGCAGGACCACAAGGAGTGCGATACCGGGGGCCACCGCCACGCTACGTCCCCCCCGTCGACCAGCAACACCAGCAACACCAGCAGCAGACGGGCCTGCGCCGCACGCACTCCGCGGGGCCGCAGGGCCCTATGGGGCTGGGCCTAGCGGTGACCGCGCGCTCAATGGCGCCGCACCCTCTGACCCCGCCCACGCCGCTGCCGGCGGTGGCGCCAACATTGGCACCAGCAGTGCCCGCGCCCTCGCCGCTCGGCAACATGTACATCAGCGGCGCCTACGGCCCGGAACCGTACGGCAACGAGACGTACGGCGGCACCATACAGTACGACGATAATCTGCTCGTCGCCTTCAGCCACCATATCCCGGGTCCCGGCGCGAGTTTCCACGACGGCGCCGGCAGCGGCACCGGCCCCATCGGGCCTGGCGAGTGGGTCATCGCCCAAGGGCAAGCTGGTGAGGGTGCGGAGTGGAGCGGCGGCAGGGGCGGTGACGAGGACGACGAGCAGCCTGAGGAGTTCCCCCGCGGCCCTGTCAGCCCGCACCTGCACCTCTTCAGCTCGCGGCCCAACACGGTACCCTCCGAGCTCATCAGCGACATGTACGGTGAGAACCGGGGCTTCAGCCGCAGCCTGAGTCATAGCCTGAGCCACAGCCAGAGCTTCACACTCAGTCCCAGCGGGCGACGAGTCGGCGGCAGCCGAGGCCCTAGCCGCGCCGCTGGGGACGCCAGCCTCGGCTGCAGCCCCACCCACCACGCCAGCCCCGGCGCCAGCCGAAGCTTCCACTTGTCGGCGGCGCAGTGGCCGCCGGAGGTTGAGACGCCGACGCGGGGTTGCAGGGACAGCGTGCTGCTGGCGAGTGTCAAGATGGATGCGATGGATGACTGGATGGATACGATGCGGCAGCGGCAGGCACCTCCCTCCAGGGATGGCGGCGCATCATCTGTGGGGCAGAGTTACAGCGGCGGCGCGCCGCTGGCGATGAGTTATAGTGGCGGCGTGCCGTTGGCGATGAGTTATAGTGGCGCCGCGCCGGCCGCGAGCCCCAGGGGGCCGCATGCTGAGGGGTATGGGGGGTTTGGGGGTGTGGCGGCGTGCAGCACACGGACCAGTGCCACTGGCATGCGGAGTAGTGCCTTGGGCATGTTGACCGTTGAGGAGGAGGCGAGCCCTTCCGAAGCGGCGACTGCTGCGGCGAGAGGCTTGGATCTGACGGGCTCGCTTGAGGATACGTTGGCGGCGTTCATGGTGGAGCAACGCACGGCAGCCAACCCAACCGTGCCAAGACCCGACCGTGCGGAAGGATCCTTCACCACATACGCCAACCCTGTGTTCAACAGGCCATACACGTTGGACATGAGCCTGCAATAGGGCCTGCACACGTCGGCGGAGTGGGTTGGCACATGATGCGCCGGGACCCGCTATCTGCGGGTAGCGACAGGCGGTGCTATGCGCACGAGAGTGGTGTAGGCGATGCCTGTCTGTTGTGAGAAGAATAACGTGGAATTGAAAAAGGGTAACGGCAGCAGGGCTCTGCCTCGCCATGTCCTTGAGCGCAACAGACAGCGAGTGCTTGGAGCCCTCTAGGCAACGCCTGCCCACATTCCACTTGTTGTAAAATCCATTTTTGCGATTTTGCAAGCGATCTGGTCGAAGCACTGCATCGCCAGCCGAAGCCGGTGTACGGCATTTGCAGTTGCTGCAGACCCTGACCAGACCCTGACTCAATAAGAAGAGGCAATTTGCTGTAGTGTTTGTACTTTAGCTGAGTATCAATACACATACTCCTTAGCGCCTTTACATCGCTCCACTCACCGTCGCTGTGCTGATCGCTGCACCTTGCCGTCGCCACCTTGCCTCATTTTAGCCTCCCCAATTGCCAAAATGAAGATTGCGTGCATTGGCGCTGGCTATGTCGGTGGGCCCACCATGGCCAGTAAGTCTTTCACCGACGACTCATGCGGAGGAGTTGGACCCGTGAACTTTGCGTAGAACTCGTGCGCGCTCAGCTATAAGGCTCTGAATATGCCTAAGGAAGTGTCTTCGGTAGTCTGTGTGCGAAGCTCGTGTCCGCACGTTCTGGGTCGAGCCGTTGCCGATCATATGAACCCTGCCCTGTTGCGTGCAATGTCTTCTGTCCAAAAATGGCCTGTGTAAGGATGTGCTTAATGGTATTCTGGGTATGTTGTCCCCACTTGTACACTTGCAACGGTGGGTTTCCACACTTCTGCGCAATTGATCGAACCGTTCATGCCCGTTCCCCCTTTTGCCCAACAGTGGTGGCGCTTCACTGCCCTGAAATAGAAGTAAGCAACTTTGAGCTTCTATGAATGGTAGTCTCTATCAACCCTGGTGTATTCTGTGGGAGTTGCCAAGCCCTTGCTTCCATACCACCCAGAACATGGGCTGACCGCATTCCTCGGGTTTCTGCGCGTAGGTCGTTGTCGTCGACATCAACGAGGAGCGCATCAAGGCGTGGAACAGCGACAAGCTGCCGAGTAAGTGGCCAGAGTTCTGTGTTGGGTTGCAAGCCTCTGCCCCCGCCCCCAGTTGTTTGCTCGTTGCTCCCCCCCCAAATTGCCGAACTATGTGCTCCCCTCGTGTGCTTTCGTAGTTTACGAGCCGGGCCTCCTTGAGGTGGTGCAGCAGTGCCGCGGCCGCAACCTCTTCTTCTCCACGGACACCAAGAAGCACGTCGGCGAGGCCGACATTGTGTTCGTCAGGTAAGCCAGTGATATTCTGGCAGCTTAATCTTTGTTGCGAGCAGCAAGACAGACGCGAACGGGATGCGGTATTTCTGCGGGAGGTTGAACAACGGCTCCTGTCAATTTAATTGTTCAGTTACATGGGGGTACCAGGGTGAGGCACGCCACCGTATCCAGCTCATGCCCGAAGCATCGGCATTACTCATCCTTGGCCCCTTCACCGTGCAGTGTCAACACGCCCACGAAGACCACCGGTATCGGCGCTGGCCGGGCTGCCGACCTGACCTACTGGGAGGGCGCTGCCCGCCTCATTGCATCAGTGTCGACCAGCAGCAAGATCGTGGTCGAGAAGTCGACTGTGCCCGTGAAGACCGCTGAGGCTATTGGCAAGGTGAGCGAGCAACACTACAGCCCTTTGCACCGACGCAGCTGGCCGTATCAACTGCAACTGTGCCTGCTTTCGTGTTCAACGTGAGGCTGCACACGCGTGCAGTTCTGTCCCTTCCAAATGCTACGCGCTTACCATGCGACAAGGCCTGGCCCGCATAGCGAGCCGTCTGGCATGTATGGCCACTCCTCGGACTTCCTTCACCCCCCCGCCCCCGGATCCGCTGCCCTGCTTGTCGATGTCAGGTGCTCAAGCGCAACTGCCTGGACCCCAACGTTAACTTCGAGATTCTGTCCAACCCCGAGTTCCTGGCGGAGGGCACGGCCATTGAGGACCTGCAAAAGCCGGACCGAGTGAGTCCTCGCGTAGTCGTGCGCAATACGTGCCAGGCGGTGTCCACATCCAATATGCGGGCAACCCTCAATCCATAAAGCCACCACGTGCCTGTCGGCTCCGCAGCACTGGGCGCGCTGCGGAGTGGACTCGACTTGGTTCTATGTCCTCACCTGTTATCCCTCCCCCGTTCGTGGCGCGCAGGTCCTGATCGGTGGCGCTGACACCGAGAGCGGCCAGATCGCCATCAAGACCCTGGTGTCCGTGTACGCGCACTGGATCCCCGCCGAGCGCATCCTGACCGCCAACCTGTGGTCGGCTGAGCTGGCCAAGCTGACCGCCAACGCCTTCCTGGCGCAGCGCATCTCCTCCATCAACGCCATCTCGGCGCTGTGCGAGGCCACCGGCGCTGACGTGTCGCAGGTGGCGCACGCCATCGGCACGGACAGCCGCATCGGCGGCAAGTTCCTGAACGCCTCGGTGGGCTTCGGCGGCTCTTGCTTCCAGAAGGACATCCTCAACTTGTGCTACGTGTGCGAGACGGTGGGCCTCAAGGAGGTCGCCGAGTACTGGTGGGTGCGGGGCGAGGGGGGAGGTAGCGGTGGAAGGAAGGGCAGCGAACTTGCGCAGTGAGGGATCTAGGAGCTCAAATGGCGGGTTGGGTTGGTGCTGATGGGGTGGTGGGTACGGACAACGCTAGTAATCTGGATCCACGCTGGCGTTTTTCCGCGGCCTGCCGCGCGCAACTTCCAAGCTGTCCAGATACTGACGCGATCCTCTCTCTCTTGTGTATCGCCTCGCGTTTGCTTTCCCTCCCACAGGTTCCAGGTGGTGTCGATGAACGACTACCAGAAGCAGCGCTTCGTGGAGCGCGTCATCGGCGCCATGTTCAACACCGTGTCGCGGAAGAAGATCGCCATCTTTGGCTTCGCCTTCAAGAAGGACACCGGCGACACCCGCGAGACCCCCGCCATTGACGTCTGCAAGGGCCTTATCCGCGATGGCGCCAAGGTCTGCGTGTACGACCCGGAGGTCACCTCTGAGCAAATCTTCCGCGACCTCTCGGCGCCCAAGTTCGAGTGGGACCGCCCCAACTACTCCCGCTCGGCGAGCCACATGCTGGAGAACGTCCAGGTGGTGCCGGACGCCGTCGCCGCTGCCGACGGCGCGCACGCCATCTGCGTGATGACCGAGTGGGACCAGTTCAAGTCTTACGACTACCAGGCCATGTACGACAAGATGGTCAAGCCGGCGTTCGTCTTCGACGGCCGCAACATCCTGGACCACGCCAAGCTGCGCGAGATCGGCTTCATCGTGTACGCCCTGGGCAAGCCGCTGGACACCTTCCTGCAGAAGAACTACTCTTAAACGGAACATTTTGTGTTCTTCCAGAGCAGTGGGCCTTATGCAGCGCCCCCGCTTTCGAGTAGAGCGAAGTGGCAGGTGCATTCCATTCACTCCCTGGTTTTGATAGACGTGGAACTAGGTGAGCGTGATCGGACATGGTAGCATGGCACTGAAAAAATCGGATCACTGGTGGATCGGGTGTGATCGGTGAGCACGTCATTATTATTGACAGAAGATGCACATTGTTGGTAGTGCGACCTTCTGAGAACAGCATGACGGCATCGATTGGCCCTGGATTTTCAGGGCAGGTAATATATTTGACATCATGACAAGTCCGTGAGATTTTTTAAATAACTATCTGATCGCACTTTTAACTTCCCCTCGCTGTGTCGAAAGCACGATGGAGGTGCTGGAAACGGTGGTGCGAATGTGTGTGTGTTTCTGTATGTAAGTTTTGGTTTCGTGGTGTGACTTGCGTCCGCCATGGATTCACCGGACGGTGTGTAAACCTATTCGGGCCAACGAGTTGTTCTCAAAGCGGCTTCTTGCAATGTCCGCGGAATCGGCCGCTGGCGATTGCACCTTGCTGCACCCACACGCATGCGGCTATGAATGCAGCGCAGGGACACCATGCCCGTCAAAGAGATTGCTGTACCTAACACATCAGTCAAGCCCCGGTGCGCGCACGCAATATTGCAGCCGGCATCAACAATCGCACAGCAAACACAACAGGTTTGCGCTCAAAACAACTCGTGGCCGTCGGTCATCGCAATCACAACTGTTGGTTGGGTTCTGCACTCTGCCGTATACCGTAAACACTCTAATCGGCATCAGCCACAGGTAAGAGCTCACCACACCCACACATAGGAACTGCTGAGGACCCATTAAATAGGTGTTTGCGGCACTTTTAGAGATGACAGGCCGAAGGTGCGACACTGATTTGTGACCTCTTTGAAAAATCTACCCCCCTGCGTACAACTGCCTCGAGTGCCATAAGGCCAGACGTGAGCATGACGGCTCGCTAATCCGTGCCGTTGAGGCTCCAGTCGTACTCTTTGTACGACACCTTGATGTCGCCGCCCCCCTTGAGCATCGCCATCAGGTGCCCCTTTGCCGGCTCCGACAGGAAGGCCGCCACGTTCGACAGCCGCTCGTTCTTGTTGGCCCCAAAGTCAACGGCGTACCACTGCAGAGGGGTAGTAGAGGAGAGGAGGACACCCCGGGGGGATGGCGAGAAGACCCGGTTACACGACAAAAGAGACGGTCGACAGAAACTAGCCTGCGAATAATAGGGCGTGGGCCCGGGGAAGGGGTGCGGCGACCGGGCAAGTCAGGTTGCGCAACCAGGCTGCATGATGAACGCGAGGAACGCAAATCAAATGACCCGTAGGTGAGTAGTTACGTCATATGATGCCCGCCGTAATCGCACGGTGACCACACCCACAGGAGTCGGTTTCCGGGAGGCTTCGCAGCTTAGCCATGGACCACCGCACAACAACCCTAGCTTCCGACCACAGGCGGCATGTGCGCACGCCAGCCCGCGCCCAGTCCAGTCCTACCTTACCTTGCCCCCGCCCCACTTCTCAGGAAGCGGAAGCACCCACCCCGCCCCATCCACGGGTCTTCCTCGAAAGCCCCACCCACCCGCCCACCGCCCACTCCGCCACGCCACCTTCGCACCCCGCCCCGTCGCCACACCTTCCAGGCCCCGCCAAAAGCCCCGGGCATCATGCCCTACCTTAAGGATCTTGGACAGCCGCACCTCCCGGCGGGCAGGGTCTACCTCCACCTCCGTGGCGCAGAAGGCCTCCGCCGCCGCCGCCAGCCCCTCCTCCAGATTTGCGGCCGTGTAGAGCTTGATGGGCGGGCATGACTTGGCGCCGCACACCAGCGCAAAGTGTATGCGCGCGTCGACGGGGGTCACCACCTGGGGCGAGGGGCGTGGGCGGGGATGGGAGGGGGTTGAGGAAAGCTCGTGGACTAGGAAGTGCAGTAGGAAACCGTTTTGTACACATGTTTGGAGATGCATGCTGGAGAACTTGGTTGAGGAGGACCCACGACAGCACCCCCACCTTGGCCAGATTCATAACGTACTTCTCCTGGACTTTACCTACGTCTCCATGTCCATTTTGAAAATATTCTATCGAAAGCGACGGGAGCAGAAGAACAAAAGGTAACGGAAGCCCGGTAAGTGACGGGAGAAGAAAAACATGAGGTAACGGAAGCCCTGCCCTGCCCGGCCCAGCGATTGCACCGAGAGGAGACTGCCCAACGCGTACCGACCCAGCTCCGCCCAGCCCAGCCCTGTTACCAAACCAGCGCATGTGTCGACCCACGAATTATCCTCTGAACCCACCTTGGCCGCCCGCGGGTCCCCCCGCCCGAACTGCCCCCCCGCCAGCGCGTGAAGGCCCACTAGGTTGAACAGGTTGGCGGCACCCGCCCGGTTGCCTCGGAGCACCCCATTCTCCAGGTCGTCAGCGCTGTAGTCCAGACCGCCTGAGGGGGGGGAGGGGGAAAGGCGGGTTTCGGCGAGCGGGTGCCGGACCCCCAGCTGGAGGGGGCATCCAAGGCCCCTAGCCCCCGAGCGCTATTCAGGCTGCCACACTCGCCGCAACTGCTAGTTTTGAACAGCGCTGGGTATTGACAAGTCAGGAGCCCAGCAGCGGACTTCGCCACAACATGTCACAGGACGCGGGTGCATCGCGTACATGGATGTATCGCGTCCTCACGTGTCCCCACCAAACACATACGTACTGAATTTGGTTCCCTTTCTTGGCATTTTGTACCGCTGTGTTTTTGGTTTTAATACACGCAGAAGGTGTTTCAGGGCTGATGTGGTGAAGCCGTGCGACCTGTCAGTTGCGCCGGAACCACTTCCCGTCAAGCCCAAGGAAAGGCGGGCTGCCCCGGAGCATCCTCACCGATGTTGTACTTTGCGGTCTTGGAGTAGAAGGTAGCCCGCTGCGCGGACGTCATGCGCGTAAGGCCCAGAGACACCAGCGCATGGATGATGAGCGCGTTGTAGAGGTTGATGGCGAAGGCGATGAGCTCCTCCCGGTTCAGGGGCCCGAGGTCCACCTGCGGAAGTGGTTGTGTGGGAGTCAGAGGCGCCGGGGGTGTGGATAAGCAGGGGGCTTGGGGGGTTCAAACCACGCAACTGTGTATCCCGTGTAGGAAACGAAGTCAACCCAGCTAGAGACCCGAGTCCGCTTCGCATCACCGGGGGTTCCACACCACGGGGGTTCGCATCAGCGGGAGGGTCGCAACACCGGGTTTTCCTCCTTCTTCTTGTCGTCTCTTTCGGTGTCAAGCGATGCGCCCGATGGCTCCACCTTACGGCCTGGAGCCCCCTGTGACAGTCACTGGTACCCTGCTGCCCTGCAGCCCGTTCCGCGACCCACACCTTTTGCAGCTCGGCAGTGGCCGCCACGAACTCCGCGAACAGCGGGTCGGAGCGGATGGCCCCGTAGCTGACGGAGCGGCCGTCCTTGCTCAGGTGCTTGTCGTACAGCTCCAGGATCAGGTGCCGCAAGCTGCCGGCCACCTGGAGTGGTGGAGGCGGGGGGAGGGGCTCGCGGGCGGTGCGGCACCCCCGCCCTCCCACACAGATTACAGGGAAAAAACACGCACCCACGTCCCCCTTTCCCCGCACCTCTCCTCCCCTGTCGATTCACCGACTTCGCTCTCTATCCTGCGCACCTCCCCGGTCCTATCAGCCCGCCTACCTCGTTCGCCGGCCGTGCCGGGCCCTGCCACCAGAACTGCGTGTTGAGCGTCTCTCCAGCCACAGGCCGCGGCGCCTCAGCCGGCAGCATCAGCAGCAAGTCCTCGGACCCGGGCCGCGCCGCCGCCACCGCCGCCCGCTCCGCCTCGAGCCGATCTGCGGCCGCCGGCGTCAGCAGGTTGGCGTCCAGCAGCTGCCGGGCGGTGACCCGCGGGTCGGCCTCCCCCGCGGCTGTGAGCCAGTCCAGGAGCTGGCGGGATGTAAACGCCAGGAAGACGCGGGACCTGGGTGATGTGAGGAAACCCGTGAGCGGGCGAGTAGGGGGAGTGGAGGGAGTGGGGGGAGTGGGGGGAGTGGGAGGCGGCGTCGCGTACCCACAGGCCTCCCGACCCCTGGGTCAGCGCACCGGGCCCGCCGGGCGATCCCAGCCCTGCAGCTCGCGCCCCAGCCAGGTGGTCTGGTTTCAAGGAGTCTGGTCGGGTCAGGGCCCCCTCCTGCCGCTGCGGCCGCTGCAGCTACTGTAGCTACTGCCGTTTCTGCCGTTGCTGCTGCCATTGCCGCCATTGCCGCTACTCTACCGCAGGTTGCCGCTACTGCCGCTACCTATGGCCGCTACTGCCGCTACCGCAGCTGCTGTAGTTACTGCCGCTACTGCCGCTGCTGCGAGGCAACGCTGCGGGTCCCCTCCGCAGCCGCAGTGGGGCACCGGGAGGGAGCCGGGGCTAGGGCCGGTGACAGGTGGCCGGAGCGATGGAGGGGCACGACGTGGTAGCGTTACAGAGGGGGTGGTGAGGAAACCCGTGTACACGATAAACGGAGAAGAGGAGTGGCGGCGTTCCCATTGCTCGGTGCGGCCAGCACCTGCCCACCTACCCAATCCTGCTCTCTCTGCGCCCAATGCCGCCCTGGGACTGAGGCAGCGCCAGGCGGGCCGCCAGGTCCCTCAGCCGGGGCAGGGGCCCACTGTCTGGCTCCGAAGCCGCCGCCGCCGCCGCCTGCGGGTAACAGAGGGCGGTGAGCGTGCGTGCGTGCGTGCGTGCGTGAAGGGCCCGCGCATCGCAAGGCCACTGTGCTGGGGGCTTGGAACACAACGGACGGCTGTTTTCGCGCAGGATGGCTGTGATGGCGGCCGCGAGGCACGCATGCCGGCACTGCGACCAGCTGTGAGCGGGGGCCGGGGCGCTAGCCTGGCTACGCCGTGCAGCACCCTTGCTCTGATGGGAAACCGAAAACCGACGCCCTTAACAAATAAACCCGCCACCCCCGAGTTGGTTGGAAGACACCGTGACTGAGTTGGTTGTAAGACACCATGGCACCCGGCATCCACCGGTAGCGGACCTGCGCACCTCATCGGCCCTCTGGCGCCGCGGCCTCCGACTGAGCCTCAGACGTCAGACCCACATTGACGGTACCGCACATTACACTACGTCCTCACGCGCTCCCCGACCTAACAAAAACACACACATGAGCGGCATGGAACCGGCCCAGCCCGGCACCTATCCAACCAACCAGATACGCATCCAGCTAACCAGCTAGCCAGCCAGCTGGGCAGCGTATTCGTACGACACTTCGTGTTCCCTAAGCCCCAACACGAACACTTGAGGCATCCAGCCGGCCACTAGCCTGTCGATGTCGATCCGTCGATGAATCTAATCAGCCAGACGCAAGGCAGCTGGACAGCTAGGCAGCCAGACAGCCAGCCACAGCGCACCTGTGCCTCCGCCGCCCGCTGCCCGGCCGCCTCGATGGCCGCCAGAAGCTCGGGCGGCACTGCGGCCGCGGAGCCGACCTCCGTCAGCAGGCGCTGGAAGCTGCCGTCAGCCAGCTGCGACAGCAAGTCGTCGCAGCCGCCCACGCTGCGACCGCCCACGAAGATCTGGGCGCGGGGCGGGGATTCAAAATACTCAAAAAGAGGAGGGTAAGCCTACTGAAGGGCGCGGGACGGGAGGGAGAGAGCGGGGTGGAGGCGGCGCGCGATGGGGCGGAGAAAGCTGAGCTAAATGCAGCAGCCGTGCCACATCCACTCAAAGGGCCCCAGAGGATTGCTGCCGGAGGCCGCTAGTAGCGCCGTATGACCCAGATGCCGTCTCAGAGGCTCCGAGAGCCGGATACTCCCGCTGATGTGTCCCAGGCAACCTGTAACGCTGCCGTGACACCACAGCCCCGAGGGAGGCCGGCCCTATCGCAGCGCCCCACCTGTGGGACGGTCCGCTTGCCGGTCAGGTCGCGGACGACCTGCCGCAGCGCGTCGTCGTCGCCCACGTTGACGTCAACGAACTCAAAGCTGGCCTCAGCCAACGCCTCCTTTGCGCGTCGGCAGTACGGGCAGGCAGGTATCGACATGACCGCCACGCGAGCGTCGCGCACGTCGGGATGGGAGACCGCGCCCGATGGGGTCGCAGCGCCCACCGCGGCTGCGCCACCCAGGAGGGCGGCGGAGCATGTTTGCATCCTCGTCGGGCGGGCGGTGGACGCGAAGCGCGGCCGGCCGAGGTAGCAGGCGCGGCTGACGCCGCTTGCGTTGGGGCAGATGGCGGGGACCAGGGCGATGCTAGACCTGTTCCTGATTAAAGTCACGTTCCTTGCAAGGGATTTAATGCCCACTTTCATAACTGGAAGCGAAATACCCAGAATGGCCCCTCAAGGAATAATCGTTTGGGTTAACTTGAGGTTAAAGCGGCATCAAACGGGTATGGTATGAGTATTACTCACTTGTGCAACTCCGAAAACGGCTGTGTTACGATAGCATTAGGAGCCAGTCCAGCCAGGGGCGTACCGTAGACATCAGTTAACCACTTGTCCAATTTTACGTAATCCACGTTGGAAACCTCACACACTGTATTCCCTTGTGTATGAATAGACACATAGATTAGGTTTGCCAAGTGTCTTACATTCTTACTACAATCGACTTTACTGTATTGGACCTTCATCTTCGAAAGTCCCAGGGCCCCAAAGCCACAACTTTAATTGTGAATTACGATGAGCAGTAACTGATGCGAACTTTCAGCACCTGGGGAAGGTGCTCGTGGCTGGGCAACGGCAGCCGAATTCTGCGGCCGCCGTGCGCAGCTCGGCGCACAGCCCGGCCCTCCGAGGAGTCTCCTTTGCTCTCAAGCGATTTGATTCACCTTCAGCGCTCGTTAGAGCTCGGGCCAGCGTTGAAGCAGGCGCCTGACTTCGAGTATGTGGCAGTCGCCTTCCGCACGGAACCCCGGCCCAAGCGCAGCACGGCACCGCGGCGAAGTGGAAGGACGGGCACAGCTGAGGCACGTGGTACCAGCAAGATATTTGGCGAAGCTGACGCCCGCGGATACCGCACGCTAGAGGTTGTGTCGGGGGACCGAAGGTTGCTCTTCGAGTCTACGGCCAGTGAACCAAAGCACCTCGAGCCGGCAGACGTTGCGGTGGTGCCCTCGGATGCGGCCGTCGCCGCGAACAGCAAAGGCAGGCGAGGGAAGGCTGGCGGGCCCACGCGGGGGCCCCCGTCCTCCTCCCGCCGTCATCCATCTCCCCCCGCGTTTGTCACCGTCACGGCTGCTTCCGGTAACAGCACCGCGCCGCCAGCTGATCCCAGCGCGTGTTCAACACGACAGTCCGCCCCCAAGGCCCCTCCCCCTCCGGCCCCACGCCAGGAGGCCCCCAAGGCCCTCGACAGCGCATCCCCCCACTGCCACCATCCAACACAGCACCATCAGGGCCATCAGCACACGGGTCCGCAGCATCAGGAACACCACCACCACCAGCCGCAGCTTGACGCAAGCCGCAGCCCTCGCCATGCCGCCAGCCGCCCAGCTCCCAACACCCCCTCGTCCGCCTCCGCCGCCTCCGCCTCCGCCTCCATCGAGGCCGCAGCCTCCACTACCTCCGCCGCCTCCGCCTCCATCGAGGCCGCAGCCTCCTTGCTGCTCCAGCTGCCCCGCCACGAGGTGCGCCGCCACCGGGGCCTCCACTGCGAGCTGATGGCGCTGCAGGACAGCCCCCAGACCCTGACCGCTCTGTGCGCGTCACTGCTAGGCGACCTGGGGCTGACGCCAGAGCAGATGCGCCACGTGATGCTGTGCCAGCCACACGTGCTGCGCGTGCCGCCGCGCGCGCTGGCGGAGCGCGGCGCCGCGCTGGCGGCGGCGCTGGAGCTGCCGCCGCCGCCAGGCGCCGGCGAGCTCGCGGCGGCGGTGGCGGCGGCTCCGGACGTGCTGCTGCGGCGCGGCGGGTACGGCAACGCCTGCGCCGCGCTGGCGGCGGCGCTGGCGCTGCCGCAGGACGAAGCCAGGGCGCTGCTGCGGCGGGAGCCGCAGCTCCTGCGGCACCCGCCGGCGTTCTTCGCGCGCGGCGTGGCGCAGCTGCAGCAACACCTGGGGCTGCCGCCGGCCGCCGCCGCGGCGCTAGCCGCGGCGGAGCCGCAGCTCCTGTCCGTGTCGCCTGGGGTGCTGCGCGCCAACGGCTCCATGCTCCGTAGCGAGTTGCAGCTCAGCCCGCAGCAGCTGGGCGAGGTGGCGGCGCATGCGCCGGAGCTGTTGGCGCGGCCGCCGGGGGTGCTCCGCGCGACCGCGCAGCGCCTGGTCGTGGTGCTGAGTCACTCGCGGAGCTGGCGGGACCACCTGCCGCGGCTGCTTGCGTCGTCCCGCAACCTGGCGGTGGCGCTGTCGTTCCGCAGCGATCGCTACGAGCGGCTGGACTACCTGGCGGCCACGGGGCGAGACCCGATGATGGGCTTCAAGGACGCGCTGTCGCTGGATGACGAGGACTTCCAGGAGGTCTTTCCGGAGTACGGCGAGTGGCGGCGCGCGCACGGGCGGTGATGGCTTCCGGGGACGATGGGTTTTATACTTTCATTTCCGAGAAGGCTGTGGCGCACGGGTAGCCTGATTGCGCATGGGTAGCCTGCTTGCGCGTGATGGTGATGGTAGAATTGGTGATGGTAATGATGATGTTGTTAATGATGATGTTGGAATGATGGTGACGGTTACGGTAAATTCCGATGGAGGAGTTGGATGACGGCGTACTGGTGGGGGAATGGAGCAGGGGCCTACAGCTGTGATCAGCCGGATACGCGCGCGCTGGGTGGTGCCTTGGTGCTGTGTTCCGATCGACGTTATGTGTCCCTCGACATTTGCTTCTCGAAGTTCTTTGCTCGAAATTCCGCGCGGAATAAGATCGTGAGGCGACGCTAGGAGCCGATTAGGTGGCGGTGAGAGATTCGGAGCAGGGTTGGCACGTGAGCCGTACCGGCTGGAGCAAGACGGAGCGCGCGCCGCGTATCGAAGGTTTCAAGTCCAGGTTCCAGTACGACGGCATGAACATGACCGGTCCCGCGTGTGGCGTGAGGCGGCGGCGTTGCGTTGCTGCATTGGGTTGATGGCCGCCTGGTGGCCGCCTGATGGCCGCCTGGTGCGAGTGCGGATGCCTCGTCCATGCGGTGGTGCGGGGGAGCCACCACGTCGCCTCGGGCTGCTCCAAGCTGCCGCATCTAGGGCCCGCTGGGGCCCGCAAGGGCGGCCAGCAACGTGGTGGAGTCCCTCGACCTGCCTCCGACTTCATGGGCAACGCCCGCACACCCGCCCACCCTGAGGCGCCAGCGACCATCCAACCGTGGAGGCGCATGCGGGACGTACACGGCGGGAGACGCCAGCGTCGGAATCCTGATCCGGGGATGCAGGTAGGACCGTGAGCTGGTGCCACAGGGCGGGTGTTCGTGCGTGCGGCGTGGAGACTCCGTGCGGTATGCGGGTGGTCTGAGCGCGTGTCGAGCGCAGCGAAGCTTCGTGATGGGGCTGGAGCAGGCATGACGCCAAGTAGGGTCGCAGCAGGCGGCCTTAGCGGGTGCAGAGCCGCGCGGGAGGGCTACGGCAGCAGCTGGCGGGGGGGCTGCTGGCGGTCCGCGATAGCAAGTCGCTTAGTGCGGGTTGTGGGCGAGGTGCTGGGCGCGCTGCATGGTTGCGGCCGCCGAAAGGGGATGCAGCGACGGCCCTTCCTTACAACCCAAAGCTGCCCGAGCCCATCTTGGGCACAGGCCCGGCCCACATGGAATTAGTCTGACCGCGCCTCCCCCGCCCTCACCCTCCCCTTGCCAGGACCAAGGTCACGACGGCACCCACCTCACGCGCAACCCCTGGTCCGTGATGGCACGGCGCTGCCGCCCAGATACAAAAACAGTCCACATACGCCGCCCCTAGATACCGGTAAACCAGCGGCGCAACTTAGCGCACGGCGCCAGGAGCGGCCCCCTGCTGCAGCCCCTTCTGCTACAGCTCCTCCTGCTACAGCTCCTTCTGCTACAGCTCCTTCTGCTACAGCTCCTTCTGCTACAGCCCCTTCTGCTACAGCCCCTTCTGCTACAGCGTTACAGCGACGCCGCCCGTGCAGGAGGAGGAAGGTGAGGTTTCGGGTGCAGGATTGGACGCCCGCAGAGTTGGAACGGGCCGCCAATCGGGGACATGGCCAGGGCGCGGATGTATCGCCTGTGACTGCTGCTGCGGTAGGGGTGGTGGTGCTGCTGAAGACGGACGCGCCGGCAAAGGTTGGTAGTTGCTACAGCCTAGCCTCGTGAAAGCTGTTACTCCGTCGTCGGGGTCATGGCCGGCGGCGGCGGCGGCTTTCTTTTTCGGCCATCCTCTCTCGCCGTGTGGGCGAATCGGGCAGGGGTTACACGGGGGGGGGGGCGAAACGAGCAGGCCCGAAACCACCCCCGCCCACTGCCATGCTGGTGTCGCACAGACGCGAATGAAGCGGGTCAACTGACCGCTTCGAATACACCTGTCATACGCTGCCAGTCTGACGTCCGTCCTGCTCTCCAATGCTGCGCGTACAGGCTCGCCCCTCACGGAAGGCGCTGGTTTTCCCGGGCACTTGCCGTGCCGCTGGGTCTTGTCGGCGAACAATGGAATTGCTATCTACGCAGTAACATGTAATTTAAAGTAGTGCCAGCATTGATGCAGGTAACGCGATGGTGCCCTGTCCATGGGTCCATGGGTCCTGCTATGTCCGCCTCAGCTGACGTGCCACCAAAACAAAGGCTTCCTCGGCATAGCTACAACTCCTCTATTCCAGATCTTTGGCGCTGATTTCGCGGTCAGGACCCGCGTCGCGTGAGCCACTGTTGACATATGCACCTGTGTATGGCCACGTTGCACGTCAGTTTGGCGGACGTCCCAAGGACGAAGATAACTTGTTCAACTATCTCCTACCTCTCGTCGACATGCCTCTCGGCAACGCTTTGTTAGTGTCCACCTGCGGGAGTCGGATGCAGACAATCAGCAGCCGCCCGCGTCGTCATCATCAATGCAAATTTTTCGCACCTTATTACCGAAGGTCATATAGTAAAAAACGGGGGAGAATGCCACCGTTACGATGCTGCCGACGGTCACAACCGCCAATCCGCCTTTGCTCCTCGTTATGCTCGACCAGAGCGACATGTCGATTTCTAGCGTGATTGATACAATGTGTTCCGAAGCCTGGTATAACGGATTGCTATGTCAAGCGCACGGCTGTGAACGTGTGGATTACAAATGTCAGTATGCCACTATGATACGCACACTAGCCGCCCAAATCCCCGAGTTATGCAACTGAACTGACAGAAGCGGTTACTGCACCAACAGGCCATGTTGACTGGTTTACTGCTCCATGGTGCCGTACACTGGCTTGCTCTGGCACACCAGGGACTACCACGAGGCTACCAGGGTCAGTTCACCGTACACCCACAACCCTACACCCCCAACCCAACGCACACGTGTCGCTACTGGCCTTCGGCAATCGCGCACCGTTTCCCCTTCCAACGCATCGCATGCGGCGCTGGCACTTCAAATACCCGCGCTACTGTATGCCGTCAGTTCGTCGCGCCCACGCGCGAGGCAATTCTCCAGCGATTGTATGTTCAACGCTCTTGCAGATAACTGCAACATTCGAACGAACGCTCAGGCAACGCTCCGCCTACGTCCTACTCACACCCTCGCCTGCAACCACGCCACCTGCAGGTGCTCTGCGGATTCTAGCCCTCAGAAACTCAGCCCAGGTGCTCTGCGGATTCTAGCCCTCAGATCCTCAGCCCGATCCTGCCCAGCCCGCGGAGCACCCGCAGGTAGCGCTTGTTGTGCTCGATGGCGTCGTTGCCCTTGCTGGCGTACTTCGGTGTGCGCCAGTCGGGGCCGTAGCGGTGACGCAGCACGCCCTCTACGTCGCGCGGGGCGGGGGCGGTGGAGTCGAACATCGGGATAGCGCACAGGGGCAGCACCAGGTCCCTGAGGGGGGGGGCAGGAAGCCGGGCAGGAAGCGGGGCAGGAAGCCGGGGGTGTGAGGATCCCCTTCTTTTAATGTCTTCTTTGGAAGAAGAAAAATATATTTGATTTTTTTGCAAACGTTGGCTAGATTTTATTATTTTGGAAAAGTGGGTCGGCATCTCGGCACTGAGAAGGAAGCCGGGGGAGGAGGGGCGCCCGGGGGACCGGTGGGGGGCTCGGCGGGTGTGCGTCCCTCAGGTCGGTGGAACTGGGTGAGGGCCTGGCAACGGCACGCAGCGCGGCCGGTAGGGGCTTGTCGCCTCTTGCCTTCCCAGCACAAGCACCAGCTCTCACCAAGTCTCCACCGCCACCCCACTATGGACGTGAGAGGCAGTGAGAGAGTGGACCAACCTGACGAACCCAAACCCTCCCGGGACGTGGCAAGGTGCACTGTGCCGCCCAAGCCGGCGCTACCGCTGCCTGACCCAGATCGCCAACGTCTGTTCTGTCCCAGATGCAAACCAAAATGGTGGCCTCGCGCCACAGTCCTCCCCCACCACCCATCACCCCAGCCGAGCCGAGCCGCGGACCCACTTCGGCACGTCGCAATGCGCGTTCTTGTTTATCCTGATGTTGGCGCCCACCTCAAAGCCGCCGAACAGGTCTGCCCACATCACCTGCACAAGAATGAGGGGGGAAGCGGCGATGTGGGGCCCCAGGCATCACCCACCTGCCAGTACAGCGCACCATGAGACGACCAGCCGCAACCAACCAACCACCCAGGCAGGCAGGCAGGCAGGCAGGCAGGCAGGGCCGTAGCGCCGAGCTGACCAGGCGGCCGTCCGTCCACTCAGGAACCTCGGTGTCCGCTCCCCCCGCCAATCCCCTAGCGAACGTGTCAGCACGGCGGGACTGTCCGTGTCCTTCCCCTCTTCCCCGCCACCTGTCCCCCTTCCTTCCCCTAGAAAGACACGGCACAGACTCCCATACCCAGCAGCCCCGGCCCACGGGTCGCGTCCCCCCACCAGCTCCCTCTTTCCCCCCTCCCTCTTTCCCCCCTCCCTCTTTCCCTTCTCCCTCTTTTCCCCCTCCCTCTCCTCCCCCCCTGCCCGTCTCCCCCCTGCCCGTCTCCCCGCTGCCCCTCTCTCCGCCCTTCAGCCGCCCTCCGCCGCACCTTGCCCGGGAGGTAAACCCGGATCCACTGCTGCGACAGTCCGTCCCCCAGCTCGCGGTTCTTACCCGCCCACTCCACCGAGAAGCCCTGGGGATGCGTCCGAGGTTTTGAGCGGGTTTGAGCAGCGTCAGGCGGGGTTATGAGATGGTAGCAGTAACTGCTACAGTGGGCCCCAGGCCACACGGGAGAGCCATCGGGCGCATCGCCTGACATCGAAAGAGACGCAGGAAGAAGAGCAAACCATGAGGTGGTTGTTGTAACGGTTACAGTGGGTTCCAGACCATGAGGTAGAACCATCGGGCGCATCGCCTGACACTGAACAAGACTGAGGTTGTGTCGAAGTGTCGAGCGGCGCTGGTCGCGGATGGTGGGATGGATGCCATTACCGGTGCGTGCTTTCGAGAGGGAAGCCAATCAGTCCACGCGCCCCGCATCTCGTGCAACTGCCCTCCCTCCCGTCCCACCCCCGGGGGCCCACCTTTGGCAGCACCCCGGGCGCCCTCAGCTTCTCCAGCAGCGCGGGGAAGTCTGGCTCCAGAACCACCAGGTCCACGTCATTGTCGTGCTCGTACACGTCATTCATTCGCGCCAGGGACATGAGGGACCCAAAGTCGACCCAGAACGTCACGCCGGCCTGAGGGGTGGGGACGAGATGCGCGTGTGTAAAGCAAAGTCGGTTGTCGATTGTCGTTTGTCGGTCGTCGTTTGTTGGTTGTCGGGGCCACAGCGACGAGGCCAGGCAGCCGGCCGTGCTCGTTACGCCATGTCTCCCGCCCTCATACCTCAGGTTCACTTATAAACCTGGAGGGGACCCGTCGACGCAACCCTGGCGCCTACCAAACCCGTGATTCCGGTATGCCATCCCGGCGTTCGGTAAACCGGGCCAACGACCAGTGCAAGACCGGGCCGGGGTCGGCTCCGGAGGATCCAGCCCCACCGCCCCCAAGTTCTCACCCAAGTTCTCCAGCATGCATCTCGAAACGTCTCTTCTAAATGGTCTTCCTCGCATCCACGGGTCTTCCTCAAAGCCCCACCGCCCCCTCCCCCCCTCACCTCCTGAAGCGCCGGCACGATCTCGCGCAGCGCTCGCTGCAGCAGCCTCTTCTTGACGAAGCGATACGCTGACAGCGCCAGCCACAAGCCGCCGTACAGCAGGCCGACCGCGCCGGCGCCTCGCACCAGCGCCTGCGCCGCGGTGAGCGGTGGGGGGGCCGCGTTGCCGCCGCGCTGGCGCCGCCCCGGCTGCCGTGAGCCTGCAGGCGGCAGCACCTGCTGCCGCCCGCCGCCCTTGGTGGAGGAGGTGGAAGGAAGGTTCGTTGGCGGAGGGCCGTGCAACGGGAACATGCTGGTGTGGTGTGCCGCGAAAAATGAACCCCGACAAGTCCCTAAAGCGGACAAGGCGAGCTATCTAAGAGGGCTGGGATTGCCAGAAATTTGTCGCCAGGGGTCCGCAGCTAGCAGGGCATTCCTAAAATATACTATTCCTCTTTCGACGTCTCGCTGCCGGGCCCTCGGCTGTTAGTAGTAACTGCTGCAGTGGGCCCCAGACCAGAAGGTAGAGCCATCGGGCGCTTCGCCTGTTGTTCGAAAGCGGCTTCCAAGGGCGGCTAGACATATGATGTCATGGGCGTACGATGCTCTCTGTCTGCTCGATCGGCCATCGCAGCCAACCAGCGTGGGGACGTTGGAGCAGCCGACCGTTGAAAGTTATTCGAAAAATCGACGATGCCCAGCCCGCGGCCCACTGCTTCGCTGTTTGCAGCAACTGCAGCCTGCCAACAGTCCCCATCGCCCCTCTTGTACCTCCCTCTCATACTTTCTCTTCCTCCATCACGCTGCATTACCGCAAGCGATTAAGCCGGCACAGAAGCAGTATCGCGCACATCAACAAAGCGACAAGGCTAGGTGACGCTTCGCAAGGCGAGCGCCGGCCACCGCTGTTGCGTGCACAAAATGAACCACGGGGCGCACAGCCAGGGGCCTCATTATGCGAGGTAACACCCCAGCGCAGGGATCTGTGGATCGGCATCGCGAGTTCGGACAGCGTGCGTGACATGCACTGCATGTGGTTGGTAGCACACGTTAAAGTGGATTCCAGACCAAAAGGCAGAACCATCGGGCACATCGCCCTGACATTGACTGGTTTGTTCTTCCTGCGTCTCTTTCGGTGCCAGGCGATGCGCCCGATGGCTCAGCCTTATGATCTGGGGCCCCCTGTCACAGTTACTACAGTTACAATGTACTGAAGGAGACAAAAGAGACAGAAACCCAACCGCAGTCTGTAAGAAACACAGGATATGCAGCCTCTGGGCTTCCGGCGTGGTGGCGGGAGGTAGTGGTGCTTGTTACAGTGGGCTCCAGACCAAACGGCAGAACCACGGGGCGCATCGCCGGGCGCTGAAGGAGACGACTCAGAAGGGCGGAGGTAGGTGCTCCAGGAGGGCGACAGCGGGCGAGGAGGCTCGCTGGTTTGGTAACCACGCCTCTGAAAGGCAAGGCACCCGCCGACCGTTGCGGATGGCCAAACGGACGAGCCAGAATGCGTATTTACAAGGTGGCTGCCCAACATAACATCTCGTCCAAGTTAGGAGCAGCAGGGGGCTGCCTGGCGGCTGGGGCACCGCAGCCAACGTGTGGTTCAGCAGGGACAACAACCCGTTGAGCCCCGAGGGACCAACGACGCCCCAGTCCGCGGCCCTAAACCGTATGCACCCATTGCAGCATGCCAGCCCCTTCCCCTTCCTCTTCCCCCTCACACTCACTCACTCGCACCTCCGTCTCCCTCTCTTCACTCTCTCACGCACTCTCTGTCTCTCTCACACACCCTCCGTCGCGCTACATCAATGCAGGCGATCATGCCAACAGCAGCCGCCGCCAGCGGACACAACAAACCGACGAGGCTATGCACTGCGTCGTAAGAGGCGCGCCACACGCACGAATGACCCACGGAACGCAAAGAGATGGGCACGAGCAATGCCCCAGGGACATACAAGGGGTAGACATACAATTCCGCAATCAGACACCCATCGGTCGCAGGATCGTTGGCCGCCAACCCTAGCTCGCCAACTTAGGCCCAGGGCTTTGCGGGGGTGCCTCCCTGGTGCGACCTCCGGGATGGGGACCCAAAATGATGGGTGCTCCCAAAGATGCATCTGACTCGGAGAAAGCCAACATGTTGAATTTTCATCAAACCACACATGCGCGCACCGCGTACGTCAGCGTTTAACGACTAAAGCTACAGCGACTAACATCATGATCATGATCGTCACCACGTCGTACCGTACGACGGGAACAGCAAGACTACTTACTGGGGGGCCGTGGGGGAAGCCCGCCGTCGTGCCAAACACAGCGTGCGAGAGCTGTTGCTAACACACAGCCCGCGCACGGGCGGGCGAGGCGAGGAATAAAAAGTACAGAATGGACACCCGCTGGGTGACTGTTTGAAGCGGGGGAGGGGAATTGCCCGTGCTTATTTGTCATGGTGAAGAAGAAATTCTAACCCACGCGCACACAAACATCTCGATCAGCACAACCTCAGGGGCACCGCTGCATTACGTTTTGAGACTTTCGCGACCAATCGCGACCCATAAATTCTAGAAAAGAAGAACGTAGAAACAATGCTTCGCGGTAACCTTCATCCTCGTCACCAGCATCATGACCCAGACAAACGCGACACCCTTCGCGCATGCGGGTATCCAGGGCATGCATTGCTCGGGCACATAATGCTGCACCAAATGCACCACAGGCCGGGCTCGGCCAGCCCGGCGCAGAGCACCGCCCCCGCACTGCACGCGCGCGCGCGCCCACTCCCACCTCGCCACACAATGGTTGCCCGTCCGCGTTTCGCCGCCGGAGAGGCTTGTGGCCGGCCGCGGCCAGCTGCAGCATGCCTCTACTAGTCTTCTGAACCCCAGATCGAGACGCAGGCCGCCCACGCCGCTGGGCGCTGCCGCAGCAAACCACGGGCGGCGCTGGGTGCTGGGATGCAATTGGAACCTCGCCTCGCCTACGATAAACAGCCCCCCTTTTTACCGTATTCGGCGTGGTGAAACGGCTAGGCCCGACTGACAGCCAGACGGTCCGCCACCAAAGGGCGCTGACTCGTGTCGACTCCGCTTCACCCACCCATTTAGCAAGAGGCGCCCACCGGCTCCCTCCGCCACAAACACATCTGCTCCTCCCCACAAACACATCTGCTCCTCCCCACAAACACAGCCGTCCCCTCCCTGTAGCCACGTGCATCAAGCCGCAACACAAAAACCCTAAGGACCAGCAGCGGCAACAATGAAAGCCACGCCAGGACGGCGCATTCGTCAATATACACACACAAGAGATAGACACAGACTCACTCACACGAAACACACGCGCCAGGGGCAGTCCCACCGGGGGGTTGCATCCTAATTAGTACCACCAACGTATAAATCCGCCGAGCCCCCCTGGAGCGTGCAAGCGCCGGGCGGCGCGGATTATCCTTTACCCCTTCGCGCTATCCGCGGCAGCTCGGAGGGTCTCCCTCGGTGGGGCTTGAAGCCCCGGCAGATGCACCGATGTGCATCATCTTCACCTACCAAGATGCACCCTCACGCGTCATATTCAGCGCCACCCACGCACGATGCTCCCGCCTCCTCCTCGGGGTCCCTAGTAATCGCGGGAGCGGATGGCATGGCTCTTGCGGCGCTTGGGCGAGGGCGGCCGGGCCGGCCGGCCGCCTGCGCCGTCCCCCTCGCCGCCGCTGCTGCTCATTGCGCCGTCGGCGGCGGCGGCGGCGGCGCCGCCGCCATCGACTCGGCCCTGGTGCGGCGCCGCGTCCGGCGCCGCCGCCTCCAGCGCCGCCGCCGCCGCTGGCATCGGCGGCTGGGCCGCGGCGGCGCCGCCAGCAGCTCCATCTTTGTGCGACGGCGTCGTCGCGGCGGCCGCCGCCATCACCTCCTCCGGCAGCGGCAACTGCCGCCGCAACGCCGCCAGCCCGAACTTCGCGACACCACCCACGTCCATGGCCCCGAGCCGCTGCCCGCTGCCCAGGGCACCGGCCGCGGGCCCCAACTGCTGCTGCTCCGACCCGACCCCTCCGCGCCCAGCCGCCGCGTCCTCCGCCGCATACCCCTCCACCGCCGCCTCCAGTCCACCGAGCAGCAGCCATGGCGACGGAGCGCCTCCATGCGCATCTGGAAGCCTGTCTCCGGCGTCGCCGCCGCCGCCGCCGCCGCGTCGCCGCCGGTGCGCGCGGCCCCCCTTTCGCCTCACGAGCCCCTCCTCCTCACCACCGCCGTTACCACGCTCGCCTCCACTGCTGCTGTCACTCGGGCTTCTGGGCCGCCGGCGTGCGCCGCCGCCGCTGCCTGTTCGCGGCTTTGCCCGGGCAACCTGGCCGCTGCCGGCGCCGCCGCTGCTGGAGCCAGGGCCGTCACTGCGGCCGCCGTCGGCCGCCGCCGCTGCGGCGGCGCCGAGGCAGCCGAGGGCGAGAGACTCGTCCAGGAGGCCGCCGGCTGCCGCTGCCGCTGCTGCTGCCGCGGCGGCGGCCTCTGTGGCTGTGGCGCCGTCTGCTCCCTCCGCAGAGAACGTGTCGATGACGGCTGCGGGCATGACGCGCGAGGGGCTGGTGGGGCCGGGGGGGTTGCGGGCATAGGAGTTGAGGCAGCGCTTGGTGCGTGTGGTGGCGATCTTGGAGTCCAGGATCTTGTGGATGCGCTCGCGGACGTTCTGCGGCACGCGGGGGGGGGGGAGGGGGTGCGAGGGCGGGAGGACGCGCGAGGGCGGAGGTGTCCGTGAGCGCGAGCGCGATGGAGTGGGGGTGGCGGGGAGAAACCCGCACACTCGCGTTGACGGAAGGGATGGAGCCGCGAGGAGGCAGCGGGCGGTCAGGGGCCGGACTCCTCTTGAGTGGCAGACGAAGCGAAGCACCCATCCTGTCGGAGCTCCGAAACCGGCCCGCATCCTGTCGGAGCTCCGAAACCGGCCCGCATCCTGTCGGAGCTCCGAAACCGGCCCCCATCCTGTCGGAGCTCCGAAACCGGCCCCACCACAGCTACCGAAACTTATTCCCATTTTTCCTTCCTCTCAAGAGGGCGCTCCCTAGCGCCTACCCACCTGCAGGTCGTACGAGTTCAGCAGGTGCGGCAGGTTGAGCTGCACCCCCGAGGTGCTGCCGCGGAAGGTCACCACCGCCTGGTCCCACGCCGCCGCGGCCTCCCGCTCCGTGTCGTACATCCCGAGCTGGTGCACCGCGCCACGGTAGCAGAACTGCGCGCGCCAGCGGCCGCCGGGGGTGCGGTAGACGCCGGTGTACTTGGAGGAGCGCATGGAGAAGCCCAGCCGCCCGTCGGACTGCACCTTGCGCGGCTTCATCTTTCGCAGGTTGCCAGCGCCCGGGGGGCGGCCGTGGCCATTGCGCCGCCGCCGCGCCGCCGGCTCCGCGCCGTCCTCGTCCAGGCCGCCGAACGGCCCGCCCTCGCCGCCGTCGTCCTCCCAGGGGGGCTCCTCCCCGACGCCGCCGTCGCTGTCGGGCGATCCGGCGGTGGCGGCGGCGGAGCCGCCGCGCGCGCGGCGCGCGGCGGCGCCGGCGGCGCCGGCGCCCCGGCGTGGAGCCCGCCCGCGGCGCCTTCGCTCCGCGTAATCCTCGTCGCTGTCGTCATTATCGCCCTCGCCGCCTGGCGCCACGATCCCGCGGCGATCTATCGCGTGGAACTCATCCCCGCCGTCCTCCCCCTCCTCCTCGTCCTCCTCCCTTTCGCCCTCCTCCTCCTCCTCCTCCTCCTCCTCCGCTCCATGATACTCCGCCTCCGCCCGGGCCGCCTCCGGAGCCCACTGCACCCTCCTGCCGCCGCCGGTGGTCGCCCGCGCCGCCGCCGCCGCGGCGGCGGCGCCGCCAGGTAGCAGCATTGCCACGGCGCCCGCGGTGTCCGCCGCCACTGGCAGAGCCAGCGACGGCGACAGACGCGCCGTCGCCGCCGCCGCCATGTCGACGACGTGAATGGACCCGCCCTCGGAGCCAGTCGTGGCCTCCGCCGCCGCCGCCGCGGCCTCCATCACCTCACGCAGGCTAGCCAGGATCGCGCCGCCAGGTGCGGCGGCGGCGGCCCTCACGCGTCGCGACCGACGGCCCCTGGCCGCTGGCGGCAGCGTCAGCAACGGCGCCGCCGCCGCCATCAGCTCACTCGCCGTCGCCGCTCCGTCGTCCTCGACCTCACTCGCTGCGGCCGCACCGCCGCCGCCGGACAGATCACCCCGCCGTACCTTCTGTACTCCCACCGCTGCCAGGTGAAGCAGCCGCTGCCGGTCCAGTAGTCCAACCGGCGCCGCCAGCGCCGCCGCTGGCCCCGCCCATAGCCGCGCCGCTCCCTGGGCGCTCCGATGCGATGAGCCGGCCCCCGCTGCCGCTGCCGACACACCAGAGGCTCCGATGGCATGATCGCGATGGATGGGGGCCGGGTCAGGCAGGTCGAACAGGCGCTGCTGCGCCGGCGGCGGCGGCGGCGCAGGCAGCGGCAGGACGTGGGGATGACCGGCCGCTGGCGCGCCACCGCCGCCGCCGCCACCGCCGCCGCCGCCGCCGCCAGAGGACGTAAGCTGCTTGGAGGCACCGGCTGGCTGTCCGGCTTTCGCATCGTCTCCACGCTCCTCCGCTTTAACCCCCCGCGGCCGCCGCTCCGCAGCCCCCAATGCAACCGGCTCTGCCTCACCCATCTTCCGGGAATCCCGCCGCTCCGTCCCCGCCTCCGCTGCGGCCGCCGAGCCCCCCAGGGCCCCACGGCCGCCCAGGTCCGGGCCACCGCCCCCGCAGACGTCCGAGGACCGGTGGCTACCGCCGCCGCCGCCACTTCCGCGGCCGCCGCCGCCACCTCCGCAGGTGCCCGTGGTGACGCTGGTGCCTGAGGCCCCCGACACGCGCCGCTCGTAATGCGGGCTCTGTGGGGGGCTGGCGGCCAGCAGCTGCAGCGCGTCCGCTACCACCAAGTCGGCGCTGGCGACCGACTGCAGCCGTTTCATTTGCGCTTGCTGGGTCTGGGGCTGCGCCGAGGGCGGAGCCGCCGCCGCGGTCTGGAACAGCCCCGCCGGGACGCCGGAAGGGCGCGGCGGCACGCGCGCCGCCGCCGCGGCAGCGGGCTCGCCCTCCCCCTGCTGCTGCTGGCTCAGGTCTTGCGTGCCCCCGGAGGCTGAACTCCCACGCCGCGCGCGCGCGCTGCGGCCGCGGCTGCCGGAGCCCGGGCTGCCGGCCAGCGGAGCGAGGGGGCGGCTTCGCGCGCCGCCGGGCGCCGTCGCCGCCTCCGCCGCAGCTGCGCCCCCGGCGGGGATTGGTGGCGGGGGCGCTGAAGGCGCGTCCTGCGCCGTTGGTGCGGGCGGAGCCTCCTGACTGCCGGACGGCGGGTCCTGCTGCTGCCGCTGCTGCTGTCGCCCCTGTGCGCTGTTGCTTGCTGCGCTGGGCCCTATGTCCGCATCGGGACCCCCCAGTATCCCCCCCGGGGCAGCCACTGCCTTGACCGCGGGGGTCGCAGTGCCAGCGGCCGCCGTCGCCGCCGCCGCAGGGGGGCCGGCGGCAGTCTGCGCGAGGGCCTGCATCGGCAGGCCGCATAAGGCCCCCGGAGACATCATGGCCGCTGCCGCCGCCGCCACCGGGTTGAACAGCGCAGCGGGGAACTGCGGCGGCGCCGCCGCCGCCGCCGCCGGCGGCTGCACGCCGCCCGCCGCCAGGGCGGTGTGGCCGGGCCAGCACATGCCCGGCGGCATGCCCATCCCCATCCCCAGCCCCAGCCCCATCATGCCGGCTGGTGGCATTCCAGGCATCAGCAGGCCGAAGGGAGGTCGCCACAGGGACTGCAGCAGGTGGGCAGCAGCCACCTGCTGCTGCTGCTGCAGCTGCAGCGCCTGCAACTGCTGTTGCTGCTGCACCTGCTGTGCGAGCTGGTGAGGCTGCTGCTGCTGCATCAGCTGGCTGAACGCCTGCGCGTGCAGAGCAGAGGCAGGGGGCTGCAACAAGGCGGCGGCCAGGCCGGCCTGTTGTTGCTGCTGTTGTTGCTGCTGTTGTTGTTGCTGCTCCGGCATCGGCGCCTGGAGCAGCCGCAAGTCGCTCCGAGCCGGCGGCATGATCATCGCGCCCAAGAGGGCCGTGAACGGATCCGGCAGCCCGGCGCCAACGGCGCCGCCTACCGCTTGTTGCTGCTGCTGCTGTAGGTGCATCATAAGCTGCTGCTGCTGCTGCTCTGAGAGACCCACACCGCCCGCGGCGGCGGCAGCCGCCCCTTGGTACCACCCCTGTAACCCAACTATCGCCTGGCTAGCGCCGCCTGCTGCCGATATCCTCGCCTGAGTCGGCTGCTGCTGCTGGTGCAGGAGGGGATTGGCTGCGGTGCCTTCAGCAGCTCCGGAACCCGCCAGGTGCGTGCCCTCACACGGAGCACCGCCCATGCGCCCTGCGCTGCTGCCCAACAGCCCAAACTCCCCCCCTCCCCCTCCCCCTCCCGCTCCCCCGCACCCGCTACCCGCGGTGCCCGCACGCGACGCAGGCGTGTCGAAGGCGTACGGCACCGACCCCATCGCGCCGGCGGGGCCCTGCAGCAGCTGCAGCAGCTGGTTGGGCGCCGTGCCGGCGGCGGCGGCGGCGGCGGCGGCGGCGGCGCCGTCGGCGCCGGCACCCCCCGGGGGGTAGCCCATTGACATGAGCAGGCCGGTCCAGGGTGAGGACATGGCGGACATGGCGGCGGCGGCGGGCCACATGCCCTGCGGCCGCAGCTCGGGTGATGCAGCTCCAGGGGCGGCAGCAGCAGCAGCAGAAGCAGCTGCTGCAGCTCCGGAACCCGCGAGGCCCAAGGGGCCGGAGGTGGGCTGCAGCATCGGAGCCGGCGGCATCGCCGGCGGCGGCAGCGGCGGCGGCAGCGGCGGCGTCGACGACGTGCCGTACGGCGGCGCCATGCCTGCTCCCAGCAGTCCGTTCGGAACCGTGGCGACCGCCGAGCTAGCGCCGCCGGCGACGAGGGGCGCGGAGGCGGCAGCGGCGGGGGGGGTGGCAGCGGCGCCCACCAGTCCCTGCAGCGCCAGCTGCTGATAGTAGGCACCAACGGCCCCGGCGGCACCGTAGCCGCCGTTGACACCCTGGGCCATTGGCGGCTGTTGCTGCTGTTGCTGCTGCTGTTGCTGCTGCCCACCGAACGCGTCAGGCGCAGCCATAGCGATACGCCGAAGCGACAAGCCCGCTGCCTGCTGCTGCGGCTGTGTCCCCAGGCGGCCTCCGACAGTCTTCCCCGTGCTCTGCTCGTTCAGCAACCTATCGCGACCGTCAAACACGCCGCCGTCGCGGCCCGCGGCAGGAGCAGCGACCGCTCCAGGGGCGGGTAGGCCCCGCGGCTCCAGCCCCCCCGCCATCAAACCCGACCCGGTGGCGCTGCCGGGGCAGTGCCGGGCAACCATAGCGCCGAGCGGCGCCACCACCGTCGCCGCTGCCTCCGGCAGCTGTTGCGCCGGCGCAATCACCGCCGCCGCCCCCTGCTGCTGCTGCTGTTGGAGAACGGCGCCGTGCTGCTGCTGCTGGGTGGAACCGGGCGCTCCAGGGGGCGCTCCAGGGGGCCCTCCCAGGCTGACTGCGGAGGCGAGCGGGGGCTCACCCAGGCGCAGCTGCTGCTGTTGCGGCAGCCCCGACGCGGGCGAAGTGCAGCGGCCGTTGGTCAGCACGCCGCCGGACAGCTGCATCGCCAGCGGCTGGTGCAGGCTGCCACCAGGCGCCGCCGTGGCTGAGGACTGGGGCTGAGGGCGGGGGTGCGCCAGCGGGGCAGCCGATGGTGGGGCGGGGGCCGCCAGGCCTGGGTAGCCGTGGACCTGAGCCTGCTAGGCACAGGAGGAAGGTGCAGGCGAGGGCAAACAAACATGGGGGCGATTGAAGGAAGGCACGGACAGGGACATGCAACCAGAAAAAACGGTTGGCAAACGCCACTAACCTTTTTTTCTGGGGTAGTGACAATAGTGTCAGCCCACGCACAAGCGATCAGGACGCTACCGTTGCCCTGACCCTGGCCCCCCTCCAGCATGCAGGCAGGCAGGGCACCAGCTTTGCTTGCAAGCCGCCAGCCGGCTTCCGGGTTGCAGCTACTCAGCTGTCCCCGGAGGGAAGGGAACTGTGCAGCTACAGAAATCCGTGCCTTTCTCAAAATTTACCCGCTGTGCGCCCATCGGATACCCGCCGGGTCGCAGGCCCGAGAGCCCAAGAGGAGAAGGTCCAGTCACCCACCTGCGGGCTGTCGAAGGTCTGCGGCATCAGACGCCCGTCGCTCCAACTTGGCTGCAAGGTCGCTAGGGCGTTCCCTGCGGGGGAGGGCAATCGGCAGCCGTCTTGAGGCCTTGTGGGCTCTACTTCTACTGCTAAGGAGGCGACCCGATACGACTGTTGCAACGCGAGGCCTTCCCATGTGAGTTCAGGTGTTCCAACGTAAAAACGACTGCCTTGACTCAGTCACGAGCTACGAGCACTTCTGTAAGGAAGTGCTCGCAGCTACCGGGCCGGCCTGTGAAGGCAGGTGGAACATACCTTGCGAGAAGGCGGACCCATTCCTGGCCACAGAAGGCTTAACTTGGTAAACTGGATAAGGGCGGTGACCCGGTGAGGACGCAAGCAATCCTCCCGCCAAGCTCCCGCCAAGCTCGACAGAAGGTTGTTCCGCGGCAAGTGCGGCTTGCTGTTGCTCCCAGAAGTACGCTACACCACTATTAAGCATCTGCGGCGGCGACTGCGATTGGGCAGCGTAGGTCGGATGCGTCGGATGCATACTTGCAGCATCCAGCACCTCCACTCCCACTGCTGGTAGGAGAGCGAGGGCGCTGGAGCTTGCTCCCTCGTATCTTGTGCCTAAGGTGGTGGTCGCGGTCCGCAAGCTCGGGGCCTCGATTCTCGTCCGCTTGCACGGAAGCCTAGTCGCCGAAGTCACTTCCAGCACTCCACGCTTGCGGCCAGAAGCTGGCAGACGGCCTGATAGCGTTTCTAAGCGAGGTGTAGAGCTCCCAAGACGCTCCAGCCGCCCCGCGGCCGCGGTCTCGATGACTGTAGGGGCCGACGCAAGCAGCGACTCTGTCCTATCCTCTTCAACAACCCTGTCAGTCACTTCTGGTTGTACAGGTTGCTCCTCGCAAGGTCGCTCCTGCTGCACGACCTCCTCGCGTTTGCTTGCTTGCGGACCTGAACAACGAAAGGAGTTTGCCTAAAGTCGGGGCTCTGTATGTTGACAGTGATATGGTATGAATAATTATTTAGGCTGCTATAAACGGGATGCAATGCTCAGAAGGCCGACATAATAAGACGCGCCAGGTGCACGGGCTTGCCTAGGTGCCTGGCCTGCCCAGGTGCAACCGTGACCATCGCTCGCCAAGCGAAAGAAAACAGTTATTTCGAAACTTTAGATAACAATCGACGCTGCTGACGCTCAGCGGGCCCGCTTGCCGGCCTCTGACGAGGACCTTCCCGCGCACGGCGTCGAACCCTGCGACCGACGCAGCAACCGTCAACCCTGAAGAGCACGCACCTGGAGGGCTATTCGATTGCGATGCGGTGGGTCCTCCATGGCTTCCAGTGCCACTAGAAACTTCATGTGGGCTGCGGGCCAAATCGCCGACACCTGCCGGCGGCTCTACCATAACGGTCCGTGGGTCACTGTGCGGCCGAAGTGAGCACCGCAACTGCTACCTCTTGCCAAAGCAGCGGCCCTAAGGCGATTCAGAGATAAAAGCGTCGCTGACGTAAAAATGCAAGCGTCGCTAACGCAAATGTTAGTGCTGGTAGTAGGTGCGCGCGCCTCCAAGCACTGCTGGCACGGTGCAGGGGCTATCTCTGCTCTGACGCGTTCGCGGTCCTGTGTTTGCCAGGCCGCCGCAAGTATAAAATCTGCTGCTGCGAGGCCGTCCAAGGTTGGAAATCGGTTGTGTATGCCTTTGGAATGAAGGAGCGTGAGTGTTGTATGTAACGTGAAGACGTGTCCCGTCCATTAAGATTGCGAGCGGGCGGGCTGCACGGACAGACCCATCGTGCACCCGCGGCAGCAGCAGCAAGCGTACAACGTCATCCTGAGCCACGACCGCAAGCCTGCTGCTGGAGCACTGCAAAACCGCATATCCTCAGCTGAAGTTTCCCGATAAGGAATAACATCATGAAACAGTTGGAAACGTTACAAGCTCGACCCGTCTCAAACATGGGCCGCTAAACCTGGCGGCTCCAGCAGGCGCGCACGCCCCCACGGCCACCGCCGCCTCAGCGATAGTTGCGTAGCTCGCACAGGCCGCAAGCCGCTACTCAAACCCTCGCGCGCTTGGCCTCCTTGCGTCCTGCAGAGGGCGTGGGTTGAAAGGAAGCGGAGCCCGCGTAAACGTTTGCGTGATTTGCAGTTCATCGGTCACCGCGTTCAGCAGACCGCATGAAGCAAGCGATCAGCGGCCAGGAAGGCTCGCCCAAAGGACAACCAAACTTGCATCCGACTCCTCAAACTCGTCACCGACAGCAGACTTGCATCTGACTCGGCAACTCGGTTCCAACGGCAGTGCTACCGGTAACGAGTTGCCGAGTCAGACGCAAGTTAGATCGTCCGTTGGAAGAGTCACCTAGCTGGTGATCCCTTGCATTCTGCTGATGCCGGTATGCGCGCACATACGTTTGGACGGCAATATGTAAGTTTGGACGGCAACACATAACTTTGGATCGCAACGCAACCCGCAGCACTAGCTGAATCATCTCACCTCTTGTCGGAGACTCCTCCTCGCCTCCGCTACCGCCTCTGCCCCCGCCTTCGCCACCAGGCACCCCATCGCCGACAGCTTCCACCGCAGCGAGGGCATCACTGGCAGTGGATGCGGCCAGGCCTTCTTGCGCCCCCCCTTGCGCCCCACCGCCTCCCACAGCACTGCCGTCCGCTAGCTCTCCAGCTTGCTCGCTCGGTCCCACCCCGCTCGCCACCTGAGCCGCGGACGCAGTGCAGCCATCAGCCGGCTGGTGCTGCCCCTGCCCCTGCCCCTGCTTCTGCTCCCACTCCCGGTGCTGCTCCAGGTGCTGCCGGGCTTCCCGTGTGGCTTCCCCGCTACCCTCCAGCGCGGCCTCGTCGCCATTAGCAGCAGCAGCAGCAGCAGCAGCAGCAGCAGCAGCAATAGCAGCAGCAGCGGCATTCGGCTCAACCACCGGCACGCCAGCATCCTCCCCACCTGCCAACTCCGCCACACCCTCCTGCTCCTGCGCCTGCCGCTGCTGCCCCTTCTTCTGCTGCTGCCGCTGCTTGGGCTGCTGCTTTTGGTTAGGCTGCTGCTGCTCCTGCTGCTGTTGCCGCTGCTGCCCCTTCTTCTGCGGCTGTTGCCCCTTCTGCTGCTGCTGCTGCTGCGGCTGTTGGTCGCCTGCCGCCCCCTGCTGCTGCAGCCGCTTCTGCGCCGCCTGCTGCACCACCTGGTGCTGATACACGAAGTACCACAGCAGGTTGTCGAAGGCGTGCGGCGCCGTGAACCGTGGGTCGGTCAGCTTGCCCTGCGGTTATAGTTTCGCGGCACCAGTCGGACCTCCTTGGCTCTTCACAACACACGAGGGAGACCGTACTGACAAGGACACGAATAGCGGTATCTTACCCCTTCTCTCCCCGCTTGCTCTCCCCCTGCTCTGCTTCTTTCAACCCTTCTTTCCTTTCCCTTGCGTGCTTGCTTAGGGCTTTAGGGTGCTGCCATTCGGCGGCCCTCAGTGTGCATAGCCTGGTTCAGCCATGGTGCGCAGAGCGCCACTGCCCCTCACTGCCCTCCAGTGCCCCCCAGCTGGCCCCACTGCCCCTCACCGCCCCTCACCACCCCTCAACGTCCCTCACCGCCCCTCACTGCCCTCCAGTGCCCCCCCAGCTGCCCTGCCCTGCACCCACTTTTTTAGCCATGGCGTCCAGGCAGAAGTACAGCGCCTCCACCGTGCACACACCCTCCTCGGCCACACCACGGGTGTGGAAGCGCCAGAAGGCGGACCGGGTTTGGCTCAGCTTCACTGCGCGCATGGAGCGGAACGTGTCGGTGCGAACCAGCTCCCCCGCCTTCTTCCTGAAAAATACCCACACATCGGGGCGGGGGGGTTGCGAGGAAGACCGAGGTGGGGGGGAATGTTGGGGGTCAGGAAGGGGGTAAGGAAGGCGCGGGAGGGAGGAAGCGGGGAGGGCCGGAGGGAGGGAGGGAGGGGAATTCCGGCCGGGGGGGAACGACCAGCGGCGCATTGGTCACGCCCGCCGGCGCCCCGCGCAGATCCAATAAGGGCTATTCGTTTTCTTGCTTATTACATTCACCGTTTTCCTGTACCGACCCCCTCGCAGCCCCACCCAGCCGTGCCCGTAGCTGCTGCCGCCGCTGCCGCAGCCCCGTCCTGGCCCCAGGCCGCCGCCCCGCACCATCTGGAGTCGATGATGAACAGACGGTCGATGGAATCGGGCTCCAGCTGCTCCACCTCCAGTGCCGTGTCCGAGGGGAACAGCACCGCGCAGCGGCTGGGGTCCACGTCAGCGGGCACGTTAGTCATGCTGCGGAAAAGGGGGGGGGACGGAGGCGGCATATTGAATATAATAACCATGGAACGCAGGTTCCCCTCTCTGATCAGCCCTCAAGGTCGTCCTAGCCTTCCGCACTCCGGTGACCCACCGACCTATCCAGCCGCCCAGCCAGCCAGCCAGCCACTCGCCCACTCACCCAGCCACCCAGCCAGCCACCCGCCCAGCCAACCAGCCACCCAGCCAGCCAACCAGCCAACCGGCCAGCCAGCCACCCAGCCAGTCACCTTATCCACCCACCTGTGCAGGTCCACCTGCCCTTCCGCCAGTATTGCCACCTGCACCCCCGTGTTCTTGGACGCCTTCTCCTCATGATGGGTCACGATGGACACCCGGAAGGGCAGCGGCACGTGCGGGAAGGGAACCAGCGCCTGCAGGCAGTCTGGGGAAGGGCGGGACGAGGGGGGAAGGGGAAAGGGGGGGAAGGGGGAAGGGGTGAAGGGGGGTGAAGGCGTATGCAGGTGTGGTGCAACGCCTTGCACCCCCCACACGTTTCCGCACGTTTCTTAATCGGTTTTACTTTCGGCGCCGACCTCCTCCGGGTTTCCACTCGCACCCCACCGGCTCCAAGCAGCACACCCATACACAGCCCTTCTGTCCGCCCCCCAAAGTCATACGTCGTACCGTCGTACCGTAGCAATAGTGCGCGCGACGCCGGCCGCTGGAGCGCGCAGGCGGGGAGTAGGTGGCGATACGGGAGGGCGGGGGCCGAGTGGGGTATGAGAGGGCGGGGAACGGGGCATGGGAGGGCCCGGGAGGGGGGAAATGGGGGATGTAGTTAGCACTCATTTCAAAATGGAAAACGGAGGCGTCGTCAGCGTCCATTTACAGAAGGAAACAAGCAGGCAGAAATACAGCAGAATACAGGCAGGCTAAGAAGTATGCGGCGGTATACTATACGACCGTTGAGTCGGAGGCCCAACTGTCGGAGCTTCGGAGCGCCAGGGTGACCTGCCCGTGGGGGTACCGGTACTCCCCCCCTAGCACCCTCACCTCACAACCGCGGCCCCCAGGCCCCCTTCCCATGGTTAGGGTCAAAACACATATATACACACACACACACACACACACACACACACACACACACATATCCCACCCGCCCGCACGCCCCCACCCGCGCGCCCACCATTTGGGACACGGGATCCGCTCCTTGTTGTCGTACAAGCTGTCCAGCGGCGCCAGCTCCAGGCCGCTGTGCAGCTCGGGCAGCTGCCAGTCCGGCCGCCGCGCCGCCAGCTGTATGACGGGCTGCACTTCCTCCATCCCGACTGGTGTGATACGCGGTCGGTGACGCCGCAGCGGGTACCCCCGTTTCCTGCCCCGCTAGCACGTACTATGTGTTCCTGTTGTACACCTAGAGGTGGACGTGCACGCACACCGCCGGGGCGTTTGGCTGTGTTAGTTATGGCTTACGTGGCAGCGCATATTCATAACGGTGCCATCGGTTGGGCCTCGAGGCCTCAGGTGTCGGCGGGTGTGTCGCTGTGTCGGATGTTGTTGTATATACGCGATGGTCATGCGCAGGATTTGCAGAATTATGAGCCGGCGTAACGGCTTCGTTTCCACGGTATACTTGCCACACATGGCGATCGCGGCAAAGTCGGCGACTCGGATGCCAAAAGTACGGCATGCGCATCAATTTCCTTACGCTCTGCACGCCGGCGTTGGGAGGCAGAGTCTATGAATGCGAGCTGAAGCATACTGCCTGCTTAGTTCTTGAAATGAGCGGGCATCGTCGCGCAGGTACCGGCTGCTGCGACACGATGTCTGCGCTGAGCTTGTTCCAATGCTCGCTGTGCGTACTTACGATCGCGCTTATTAGATAAGGTAGATGTTGTGATCATTAGTTTCACGCGTGCTTTGGGGACCACCGTCAGTAGAGATGTTGGCCTTTGACGGCTGTGATCCGGGCGCCAATCCATGGGTGGAGAAATACTTCTACGACTGCGTCATGGATTACCGGGACGCTGTCGGATTTACTCTGGGTCTGTGCAGTATTTTCGTCTGGCTCACGGCACAGCTACCGCAGTTCATCAGCAACGTCAAAAACCAGAGCTCTGAGGCACTCTCAATTTGGTTTCTAGTAGAATGGTTCGCCGGAGACACGCTCAACCTGTTAGGGTGCCTAATACAGGGGCAGCAGCTGCCGACTACCACCATCCTAGCAGCGTATTTCGTGCTCATGGACGTCATCATGCTGCTCCAGTACATCTACTACGGCGCCGTGCAGGCGCGCCGGAAGCGCATGCGCGCCAAGGCGCACCGCAAGCGCCACCACGGCCACCACCACGCCGGCACATCCCACCAACAGAGCCGGGACAGCACCAACCACGCTTCCTCGCGGCCAGGTCAGGACGGCGGAACAAACCCTGTCACCCGGAGCACCTCCTACTCGGACGGCGCCTCCCTTGTCGTACAGACAGGCAGCCCAGATGACGCCGGCGGCGTCTCCAGCCGTACTAGCTGGCGCACGGTAACGGCCGCCACCGCTGCCGGCGTCTCAATCGTCTGCGTGGCAGCGCTGGCGCTGCGACCCGGGTCGGGGCCGCCGCCAGGCGGCCCCGCCGCCGCCGGCGCATGGCTGCGCCGCAGCCTCGCCTCGGGGGATCTCCTCCCTCGGCGGCATATGCTGACGCTGACCGACGAGCCGTTTCAGCCATCCCTGGAGCGCTCTGGCGGCTCTGCCGCTGGCGCTGGCGCCAGCATAGCGGCAGCGGCCGCGGCCGCGGCGGCGGCGGCGGCCGTCGGTCTGGCCCCCCCAGGGGACCTTCCGGCCCCTCCCGGGAGCGCTCCCGGGGGCAGCGACCCCGTGACCTGCCGCTTCCTCAACTGCGACGTGGCGCTGGTGGCGGGCACCGCCATGGGCTACCTGTCCACCTGCTTCTACCTGGCGTCGCGGATCAGCCAGATCCGGAAGAACCTGGCGCGCAAGTCCACGGAGGGGCTGTCGCGCTACATGTTCCTGCTGACAATGAGGTGGGTGGCTCCAGGGGGGGTGAGGTACGGTTTGGGTGGGTGCGGATGAAAACGGGGGAAGGATAGCGGAAGGAAGGGTAGCAGAGGAAGGATCGCAGAGGAAGGGTGGTTGGGTGTGTGGTTGGGTGGGTGGGTAAGCTGCAGAGTGCTGGTGTTGAGGGGGCATCTCGCTACCAGTGAGATGCCACGGGGCCGCGGATACGTCCCCGCACATGACCCAGGAAGTGGTGTGGCAACTGTTGGAGCCGGGCCTGGAATGCTATGCGTGCTGTGCGTGCTATGCGTGCCGTGCGTGAACGGGTTTGCGACGCCGGACCGCCGGAGGATGCATTCGCGGCCAAACACGTGCGTGTACGGCCGCATCGGTTTGGGTAACGGCGGCAGCGCAGCGCGCACCACGCGGGTGAATGCGGGGGCGGCAAGCGGCGTACGGCGAGGTCGGCTGGACAGGTTCTCCATCCCGCGGCTGCAGCCGGGCCGCAGGTTTGGTTAGTTCGTTGGGACGTTGGGGCCGCTGTACAGCGTACGGCGTACGGTGCGCACGACGGCGGCGCGGAATCCCTCCGACCCAAATCGCGTTCGTTGGTTCTCAATTTGGTAAATGCACACCCATGAGCCATGGGATGGGCGGGGCAGCTTCAGCGCACATCCCTCGGTGGGCGGTACCTCGGCTGCGTTCCGTGCCACCCACCTAGCCTCCCCCGCCCTACCCCGCCCCCCGGCAATCCTCCACCCCGCCACCACGCCACTCCTCCACCCCACCCCGCCACTCCTCCACCCCGCCACCACGCCACTCCTCCACCCCGCCACTCCGCCACTCCTCCACCCCGCGACTCCTCCACCCCACTCCTCCACCCCGCCACTCCTCCACCCCGCCACCACGCCACTCCTCCACCCCACCCCGCCACTCCGCCACTCCTCCACCCCGCCACTCCTCCACCCCGCCACCACGCCACTCCTCCACCCCACCCCGCCACTCCGCCACTCCTCCACCCCGCCACTCCTCCACCCCGCCACTCCGCCACTCCTCCACCCCGCGACTCCTCCACCCCACTCCTCCACCCCGCCACTCCTCCACCCCGCCACCACGCCACTCCTCCACCCCACCCCGCCACTCCGCCACTCCTCCACCCCGCCACTCCTCCACCCCACCCCGCCACTCCGCCACTCCTCCACCCCGCCACCACGCCACTCCTCCACCCCACCCCGCCACTCCGCCACTCCTCCACCCCGCCACTCCTCCACCCCACCCCGCCACTCCGCCACTCCTCCACCCCGCCACTCCGCCACTCCTCCACCCCGCCACTCCTCCACCCCGCCACCACGCCACTCCTCCACCCCGCCACCACGCCACTCCTCCTCCACCACGCCACTCCGCAACCCCGCCACACCTCCGCCCGCAGCGCCAACCTGTGCACCGGCATCAGCATCGTGCTGCGGCTGCGGTCGCTGGAGCAGGTGAAGGAGCAGCTGCCCTGGATGTGCGGCACCTTCGGGACCATCGCCCTGGACGCCACGCTCTTCTACCAGGCGGTTACGCTAGGGCAGGACGGCAACGAGCACCACCACGGCCACGGCCACGGCCATCACGCGCATGGGCACGACCACAGCCACGGCCACGGCCACACGCATAGCCATGCCTCGGGCCAGGGGCGCGGGAACGGCCTGGTGGGAGCTGAGGGTGGGAGCGGTGGCCTGGAGGGCGGCGCCAAGCCGGCAGACCTGGAGGCGCCGCTGCTGGCGGGGCTTCCCGTGGATGAGGTGGAGGAGGAGGTAGTCGGGAGCGCGGAGGAGGCAGGGCCACGGGGGTGAGCCCCCGGCGCGAGGCGCGGCTAGGGTAAGTTGCCGCCTGGCCAGTGCTTAGGGTCGCCCGGCCAGTGCTTAGGGTCCTGGCGGCTGGGTGCGCCATTTTTCGGAGGGGATGCCCCGTGTGTTTTGGAGGGGGTAACCCGTGTGTTTTGGAGGGGGTAACCCGTGTGTTTTGGAGGGGGTAACCCGTGGGTTATGTGCGCATGTGCGTTTCGTATGTGTTACTGTGCGCGGGGGCCTAGGACGCTGCTAGCTACGCGGAGTGTTCCGAGGGGGGGGCGCGGATGACGTGACCGCTGGCTAGGCGCACGTTTATTTTTGAGGGGCGGCCGGAAATGGACGCACCGAAGCGTGAGGCCTGGGGTGCGGGGGGTGCGCGAGTGGTCTCTCGCAGGGGGGTTGGCGGTGCTCAGGGCAGGACGTGATGGTGCGGGGGAGGAACACCGGATGATGCTGCGCTGGCGAGGAACTGCCGTAGTGTCGCATGAGGCGGGGGCTGGGGGACCGGGGCGGGGGGGGGCTCGAAGACGGCGCGGGTCTCGGAGGCGCGTGCGGTTGTATGGCTGGGCGGATGTGACGGCTGGGGTGCGGTCGCGAGCGTCGGCTGGGCCTTTACGACGGCTGCGAGCAGGGTTACGGTAACGGTAACGGTTAGGGTCGCGAGGCGGCGTGCAGCGCGTGCGGAGCACGGATGGGCGATGAGGGGAGGAGGGGGCTAGGCTGGAGGGCTCCGGGAGGGCTCGAACAGGGGTTGCTGTGGTGGCGCTGAGCCCTTCGTTCCGGGGCCGTTGGCCTTGGAGGCGAAGTGATGTGGCACCCCGCTCGCTGGGCCCGCCTGGTGGGGCTGCAAGGGTGGCGGCAGCTGGGACGTGTTTGTTCCCTCGCCCGCGACGAGCTCTCTGGATGTACTCAAACTCCGCCAGCAAGAGCAACCCATGTCTGGCCGCCGGACGGTGTCCGGCCACCGGGTACGCCGGGGCGGGCCTTATGCTGGGTGGGGCTGTAGCAGTATGGTGAGGGCGCGGTGAGAGGCTGTAGAGGAATGTGCGGGCAGCTGCAGCTGTTAGCTCGGCCCTGCCTGGAGCCCTGCCTGGAGCCCTGCCTGGACTGCGGCCGCGGCTGCGGCCTTTAGAGGCTCCCCGGGCAGCACGTGGTTTCGGAACCACAGGTGCCCGCTGTACGATGTCTGGAGGGGCTTCATGCCGTCGGTGCAGATGCAGCCGCCAAAGCAAAGCCATTCATCGGCCATCCCTGTGTAGAAGCGGCTTACTTCATCCCCCAGTATTGGGTGTACATCGCAGACAGGCTTCACCCCCCCCCACGATTAGGCTAGGTACTGTAAATGTTGGTGGGAGGGCGGAGAGGCGCAGCGCCGCTCCTGCACAGCTCGTGTTTGTTACTGCTGCTACATGTTATTGCTGCTACTGCTGCAAGCAGGGTTGGTTGCCCTGCGGGGCTAGGGGGACGCCCTAGCTTTTGCTTCCGAGTGGGTCAGGACCGCTCGCCAGCAGGCTGACGTGTCCCCAGCCACTGGGGCTTGTACGACGTGAGGTTCGCGGCGCAAGAGTGTGCACCGCCTGGCTGTTGTGGACTGGAGGGTGGAGGCAGCTGGACGAGGGCTCCGCAGACCTGGAACTGCGGGCTGCATTGCGGTGGATTGCGGGCTGTCGGAAGCCGTTCACCTGTATGCGTTGGCGACGGGGGCGAAGAGGAGGTGGGAAGTGTGTGCAGATGCATGCCCATGGGCTACCTGGGTTGCAGTAGCCCTCGCGTGGACGCTCTGGGCCCTGTACTCGGCGCCGCAGCGATACTGCGGCGGAGTCTCACCCGCTGCAGCCCGCTGGCACCACCATTGCGGCACTAGAGCCCTTCGGCTGGTCTTACATGCACGTAGCGCAACCATTGTTGTCCTAACCGCAACCACCAATGGTAATGTCAACAGCAATCAGCGCCAGCAACACGTAGCCAGGCCAGCAGCGGGCTTGCTTTGGTGCGTACGACTTCCGACCCGCAGGACAGGAAGGACAGGAAGGCATCTGCTGCAATATTATGGCCTTGCCCCATCCCCTCACGTTCATCGGACGTATCAATGTCACTCAATAGCGCCGGTACGGACGTTTTACCGGCACTGGTTCCGGATCCGACACGTGTGAATCTCGCGATGCTGCCGAGTACTTGCACTTCGCGGAAGCACACGTCGCTCCTCGGCGTAGTTCTTCTGCTTGATTGATCATCAGCTCCTACTATCTGCAACACACCGCGCTTGAAGAACGCCCCTGCCGGCTCCTTGCTGCGTGAGTAGGTTACCAGGTCGGCGCAACCGCTGTCGGTGCCGCCATTCCGCTTCGCACTTGAGGCCGGGGCCCTGCAGTTCGGTAACCTGCAGCCCTCCTGCCGGCAGCGAGCGGCAGCTGTCTTGACACAGTGCGTGATTGACACAGTGTTCGGGGGGGCCTGTGACGCCTCGCGCTCGTGCCACCCGGCAAGAGGTCGAAAGGAGAAGAACAACGTCAAGTGAATTACACCCGGTATCAGCGACATACCCCAGGACTGCAGCGGGGGGCGACATCGAGCCTGCTGTCGCCGTACAACACAACACGTACTAGTACTACTACCTCACGGCTGTCGCTATGGAACGTGCCATGGGTGTGTGCCCAGGCAGACAAGTTCCAACCACTTGCGCTTTACAGCTGCTCGCACCCAAATAATACTCGCTTCCGCGCTGCCCTCTTAGCAAATACAACTGGGCGGCAAAGCAGCGCTACCCGCCTGGCCCGATGCCTGGTGGTTCTGCCTTTTGGTCTGGAGCCCACTGCAACAAGTGATAGCTACTATCGGTACTACGACTACTACTCGCCTAGTGCAGGCGCCGGTGCGGGCACCGCAATTCTTCTTCACACAGCCTCGAGTCCTGCTGCCGCTCCGGCCCCGATTGCTCTACATAACATTACTTCATAAACGACCGACAAAAAATATAACACGAGGGTGCGGTGTCCCAAGTTGCCCCTGCGTCGTCACCATACCGCACCTTGTGGATCCACACTGAATCCAGTTCCGAAGGTTCCCCCGGATTTCCCTAGCTGCTTCCCTCCCCCCAGTATTCCGTTCGCCTCAACCCCTGCCCGGTGCGCGGCCACGGTCGAATACATGGGTTGCGGATTAAAAACACTCTCCTAACCCACCTTAACCAATTCATACCGACGTGTCCACACACACCTACATCATAGACGTTTCCCCCACCGCCTCCAACCCAACACCCATTCGGTGCACGCCCCAACGCGCCGGAGCCCCCGCACTTCCCCACCCCCCAGCGCCAATGCCTGGCAGCCCTCGTCCCCACGTGCCCCCCACGCACTTCCAGGTGAGCCCCCGCCAGATAGACCCACAAACACAAACACACGAGTTGCAGCTGTGCTCAAGTGCTGCCCCGGGGGTCCCGCCCCTCCCCCGCCCCCTCGTCGCTGCTCCCCTCCCCCCGCCAGCCCGCCGTCGCTAACTCACCCCCCTCCTCACGCTCCTCCTCCTCCTCCTCCTCCATGCCCTCCGCCTCCCCGTCTTCCCCGCTGCCCTCACCCCCTCCCTCCCCTCCTCCTCCAACCCGCCCGGCAGGTGCGGCAGCAGCAGCCCCACCACCCCCGTCGCCACCGTCGCCGCCGCCGCCGCGCCCTGCCGCACCTCCCCCCCGAGCGGGCATCCCCCTGCCCGCCCCCGGGCGCCCTTGCCCCCTGCCCGCCGGCCCCCCGCCCGCCCCCTGCGGCGTCACCTTGCGGGTCTGTTTGTTGTACAGGTCCACGATGTCGTCCGGGCTGGTGGCGCCCTCAGGCCGCTTGTCGTCTCGCACCCGAATGAACCTGGGGGCAGGGAGGGGTGCAAAGAAAGGGCCGGGAGGGGGGAGACGAAGACCAGTTACACGGGAGGGGGGAGATGAAGACTGGTTACACGGGAGGGGGGGAGATGGAGGAAGAGGGAGGGAGTGTGCCGGAAGGAGAGGCAGGGAGGGAGTGGGCCGGACCGGGAGGCAGGGTGGGGGAAAGCCGGTGAACCTGCAAAACTCGAACTCAAACCCAGCGCCTACCCGGCGACACGCCGGGTTCTGACCCACCGACCCACCGACCCAGCTACCTGGGGAAACGCATGCCCACGCCCCGCTCCGGGTGCAGGCGCCCAGCTGCCGCCCGGTGCACCGGGGACAGGGTGAGGTCTGCGGGCGCGGGCGGGATGGGAGTGGGGAAGTGATAAGGGGGGAGGTGTGGCGTGTGCGGGAGGTGCGGCAGGGCGGATGACAGGTGCAGGTGCAGGAGTGGAAGGGAGGGGGATGCCAGGCGCGGGTGTCCGGGGAGATGAAGGGTGTGTGTGTGGGGGGGGGAAGGTTCCTCGTGGCGGCACACGCACCCGCACCTGCGCCCCTCAGCTCCCACACCTCCGAGGGCTCGAACCACACGCTGGGCCTCTCGCCCGTGTTGTAGTAGGGCTTGGGGCCTGAGGCAGCGGGAGGAGCGGAGGGGCAGGGCGGGAAAGATCGGACAAGCAGGCGGGGCCCGGGCAGACGACAAAGCAGCGGCGTGGGTGGGGTGGGTGCGGTTACAAATCTTACAATAAAAGAACCGGGGTGGGTGGGGTAGGTGGGTGAGTTGAAGGCTCAATAGGTCGTCATGCGGGCGTCTTAAGAGCCATAACTGACTGTGCACCCCAGACCCCCCCTCCCCCATCATCTAGTTCCTGCCCGCCGTTTGTCGTTTACCCAGGTCTTCCGCCAACTCAACCTCCCTCCCTCCCTCTCTCCCTACCCCCTTCCCTCCCTACCCCCCTCCCTCCCTCCCTAGCGCGCGTCCGAACCCGTAGCACGCGCGTGCTGCGTCCCACGGGTCCACCCTGACCCTCCCCTACCGGGTATGATTGCCGCCTCCAGCCGCTCCCTAGCCGCCTGATAGAACTCGTCGCTGAAGCCGCTCATGCAGCGGCACAGGCTCTGGAACTCCTCCGAAACCGGGTCGTACACAGCCAGCAGGAAGGGGCTGAACCACTTGACCTGAGGCGGCCGCGGCGGTTTCGGGCACGTGGCTGGGTGGGCGGTTGGGTGGTTGGGTGTTGGGTGGGCGGGTGAAGTGACGGAGGCCCGTGCGCGGCCTCCGCCTCCATTTCTACTTTTGGGGGGGCGGAGGGCCGATGGGTTACACTCAGATATGGCCACAAGTGCGGCCTCAGGGCACCAGAGCCTTCCCCGGGGGGACAAAACACACGAAACGACGACCCCCCCCTGCTGAGTAAGGCCCCCGCCCCCCCTCACCTTGCGCCCCTGGCCGTACCAGGCCCCAATGGGCACCACATCCACGCTGTCCCGGAGGCCCTCGCAGTAGTCGCGCTTGACCTGCGGCAGCAGCAGCAGCAGTAACAGCAGCAGCAGCAGCAGTAACAGCAGCAGCAGCAGCAGCAGCAGCAGCAGCAGCAGCAGCAGCAGCAGCAGCAGCAGCAGCAGCAGCAGCAGCAGCAGCAGCAGCAGCAGCAGCAGCAGCAGCAGCAGCAGCAGCAGCAGCAGCAGCAGTAACAGCAGCAGTAGCAGCAGCAGTAGCAGCCCGGGGGCGGGGGGCGGCTTCGAGGAGGAATAATAAACGTCGTGAAAATGAAGATGATCTTCCAGTTGCCCGGATGGGGAGGACGTGTTTGCTCCCCCGTGTGCGCACCTTGATCCAGCCCTCGCTGCGCCGGCTGGGCTCGTACGCGGCGCCGTCGTCCAGCCGCTTGAGCATAAGGCCTGCGACGCGTGGGGGCCCAGGGGGGATGCGGTCACGGGCCAGGGTGGCGGACGAGGACTGGGTGAGGAGTGCGGAGGGGGACTGAGGATAACGCGAGGATGCCAAAGAGGTTCGCGCGTGGAGGGGCTGGAACTTGGAAGGGGCTTAGGCGGCAAAGCTAGCTCCCTTTGGCCAGCTGCGCACGCGCGCGGAGGGTTGGTTTCGGAGCAGCGCACGCGCGACCGTACCTTCCGCCCCCGCGTTGAACGACTGCAGCAGCATGTCGTACACCGCGTCGCCCGAAGAGGGCGCCCCGGCGCCGCTGGGGGCGGGGGCGGCGCCAGCGGCTGCAAGCGCCTCCGAGCCGTCCTGCGCTAGCCCTCCGGCCGCCGCCCCCGCCCCCGTGTCCACCACCACCACCGCCGCGTCACCGTCTTCATACTGCCCCTGCTGCTGCCCCTGCCCCTGCTGCTGCCCCTGCCCCTGCAGCTGCAGCTGCCCCTGCTGCTGCTGCGGCTGCTGCTGCTGCTGCAGCTGCGGCGGCTGGGCGGGCAGGTCATCCACCAGGTCGATGACCTCGCAGTGGGTGGCAGCGGCTGAAGCCGCGACGCGGCCTCCCGCCGCGGCCTGTACGGCGGCACCGCGGCCAGTACGGCGCGCCGATGACGCTGGCGGTGCGCCGGTCGCGCCCTTCGCGGCAGCCCCCGCGGCCGCGGCGACGTCCTCTGGCCGCCTCGCTCCCGCCTCCCCTGGAGCCGGCCACAGCCGTACCGGCGCTGCCGCCGCCTCCGTTGCCGCGTCGCTCTCGCCGTTGCCGCCGCCGCCGCCGCTACCACCGCCGCCGCCGCTACCACTCGCGTCGGCGGCGCCTTCCCCCTGGCGTTTGTCACCCCTAGTCCCTGCCGCGGGCGCCGCCATTGCCGCCGCCGCCGGCAGGAGCGGCAGCGGCTGCATCTCCACAGCCGTCGCCAGCATCACCCTCCCTGGCGCCATGCCCGGTAAGGCCGCGGACAGCAGCGTACGGCGCTCGCGAAGAGGTCTGTCAACACGCGGGGAGAGGACACACAGCACACACAGCACACGCACATGGGGCGATCATAACCGAAATAACTGGATGGCGCCGTGGTGGTGGTGGTGGTGGCGGTGGAGTGGCTGGGGCTGGGCGCAGCAATGGGCACTGGTGGCGGCGGCGGCGGCGGCGGCAGGGGCAATGCCATCAGGTGCTGATACACGGAGGTTGTCAGTCATGCACGCACGAGGGTGGCGCCGGGCCCGATGTGTGGTGGCCCCGCTGCGGGGTCGCGCTGGAGGCGGACTGGGGCCGATGGTGGGTCCAACCACCTCGCCGCCTGGCCCCCTACCTCCCTCTGCCGTCCGCTCCCGCAGCAGAGCATCCGCTGGCTCTCACCTGCCCAGCAGCGGCTGGCCGTTCCAGAACAGCAGGTCGAACACGAACACACACACTTGGACGGTGACCTGAGGGGGTTGGAGTGGCGGGGGGGGGGCGGGGGGAAGACGCGAGTGTTATCAAGGGTTTGGAGAGGGGTGGTTTACAACCTGGAGGGAATACCCTGTGTGAGGTATTACGTCATCCTCAAGCGCGCAGTGCACCTCCAGGGCTTCCCATGACCCCGTAGACGTCTCTCTCGCCCTGTGGTCACTTCGGACCCCCTCCTCCCTGCCTCTTCCCCGCACCTGCCCCCGGCCCCCACTGCCCCCACTCCCCCCACTGCCCCCACCGCCTCCACACCCACCTGGTGCTCCTCCACCTGCCCCCGGGCCCGAGTGGCCAGCTCCTGGAAGGCCCGCAGACGGTACGGCGCCGCTGGGACCGCGACGCCGCCACTATCCCCGCCGCCGCCGCCACCCCCGCCACTACCCGCAATGGCTTCAGCTGCGCCGGCGGCGGCGCCACCCTCGGCATCCACAGCAGCCGCTTGATGCCCCTGCTCCAGCTGCTGCTGCTGCTGCTGGCGCTCTCCTCCGTCGTCGCCCTGCCCCAGCCACTCCACCGCCACCACCTCGGCGTCTAGGACGCAGCTCGTGCTGCCCACGACCCGTGGGTCGCTGGCGCCCGCGCCGCTGCTGCCCTCCGCTGCTGGCGGGGCTGCGATCGTCGCTGCTGGCGGGGCTGCTGCTGCCGGCGGGGCTGCTGCTGCCTGCCGTACGAGTGCGCACACGTCCGGATAGGACGCGGTCCGGTCCTCACAGTTGCGGCTGAAGATGAAGACCTGCCGGATGGATCGGGTTTGGATCGGGTTTGGATCGGGTTTGGAACGGGTTTAATCCGTGTTTGGATCGGGTTTGGATCGGGTTTGGATCAGGTTCGGATTTGGATCGGATTTGGATCATGTTTGGATCGGGTGGGTTTGGATCGCCTTGAATTGGGCTGGATTGGGTTGCGGGAGGGCCAATGAGTCGCCGACACGACAACACACTGACACGGTGCTTCAGGCTGGCGAACAGCTGTGCTGGCCGGCAGCACCACCATACCACCCTACCAGCTATCCGCTCCTTGCAAGGAACATTGTACACACACGTTACACGGTAACGTTATTCGGTGTTCCTGTTGTTCCCGGTCCTGCTGCTCCTTGCGGCGGTGCGATGCAGCCGCTCCCCCCCTCCCTGGATCGTCCCCCTCCCTAGGCCTTTCCCCCCCTGGATCGTCCCCCCCTCGAACCCCCCGCGAGATCTCCCCACCTGGCCCCCAGGCAGCAGGTGTATTTGCGCCCGCACGCCGTCGTACTTGTACTCGGCCAGGAAGGGCGCTCCGGCGCCCAGCTGCCGCAGCCCGTCCCCCACCCCCTCGCAGATCTTGGCCAACATGGGTTTCACAGGCACGCCGGGGGTGAGCACGCACCTGGGGCAGCAGCAGCAGCCCCGGGTCAGCAGGGGGGAGGGGGGGGGGGTTGGGCACGAAACCCGTGGCCCGAAATAACAAGAGAAATGCCGGCCGGGGGGGGAATGGAACAAGTGAGTGGACCGAGTAGGACCAGCATGCAGTGCGACGGTTGGGCTTGGGGTTTGGGGTTTGGGGTTTGGGGTTTGGGGTTTGGGGTTTGGGGTTTGGGGTTTGGGGTTTGGGGTTTGGGGTTTGAGGTTTGGGGTTTGCGTGTCCACCCTCCCTTACTGTACCCCGCCCCTCGGGGGTGGGGGTCCTCCTGGCTCACCGGGTGCGTAACCCCTCGACGCCTCCCTCCAGCAACGCCGGCACCAGCACCTCGAAGTTGGGGCACAGGTGGTAAGCCTCCACCACCGCAGCGGCCGCGGCGTCCAGCTCCGCCTTGCTGGGTACGGCTGCTGCTGCTGCTACTGCCGCCGCCGGTGGTGCTGCTACTGCTCCTGCAGCGCCCGCTGACACTGCCGCTGCGGCTGCTGCCGCCGCCGCCCGCTGGTGCATCAGCACTGCGCGACCCAGCGGCCCCAGCACGCTCCGCCAGTTGGCACCCACCCGGAGGTTCTGCGGGGCAGAGCGCCGAAAGCACCGATATCTCCACCGATATCCACAACCAACGCGGCAGTAGCAGCAACCGGCCGGCCCGTATCAATGTGGCGGCCCGGCAGTAGCACCACGCCGATGGTCTGGCCACGACGAGAGTGGGCGCATGAGGCCCCAACGCGATGCACGCAACCCCCCTCTCATCAGACCCCGCCCCTTGTGGCCTCGAACATTTCTCTCCAGCTGATCCCCCCTCTGCCCCCGTCCCCCGCCCCTCTCTGGCCCCCCTCCTCCCGTCCCTCTCTGCCCCCGCCCCTCACCCCTCTCTACCCCCGCCCCCCGCCCCTCTCTGCCCCCGCCCCTCTTTTCCTCCCACGTCGCTACTCACGTTTCTACGCTGATCCCGCCGCCCCGCTCCCACTCCCCACGCCTCCTCACCGAGATGAGGGTCCGTGTGAGGTACCGGACCTCGCAGTCCCGGCAGGCGCGCAGCATGCCCAGCACGGCCGTCTGCCTCCTCGCCGCCACGCCGCCGCCCTTGTCGGCCGCAATGGCCCGCAGCTGCTGCAGCAGGCGGCCCACCAGCAGCGGCTGCGGGCGGCGGAGGGTGGACTGGGTGCGGCGGCAGGCCTAGGGGGGGAGGGGGCAAGGCAGCGGCAGGTGTGGTGGAGTGTGGACTGGGCGCGGCGGCAGGCCTAAGGGGGGGGGAGAAGGCGGCAGGTGCGGCGGAGGCGGCGACGGCAGCGGCATTTACTGGTTGGGTGGTGGTGGTGGTGGTGGTGGTGGTGGTGGTGGTGATGATGGTGGTGATGGTGGTGGGGGAGGGCAACTGTGCCGCAACCGGCGGCTGGGGACGGGGTGGTTCACATCAGGGGAGGGGGGGGATTGTACGAGAGGAAACCCGTGTAGGAGGTCGGCAACTGAAGAGTGAAACCGATTAGGAAATGTTTGGTACATTTCTTTGGAGTTCCATGGTTGAGGACGTGGTGCAGCTTTACAAAGCAGGGGGCCGAGGTGTCGCCCCCGGCTGCAAGGTCCATAGACGAACTCCAACAAGACCCCCGAGAGGCTCAACAAAACGTCTTGGGAGCCTACACGTTAGGGGGTGCATGGGGGAGAACTCGACGTGGCGGCTGGACATGGGAGAGCGAGACCGAGACTTGGCGAGTAGGGGGGGGGTACGAGAGGGCTGTCCGTTAGCGGGGAAGCGGGGAGGTCGCGATGGCGGCGTCACGCGTGACGGAGTGCACCTTGTGCCCCCCGGGCGGCTGCGAGCTAGCCTGGTACGACAGTACGACGGTCGGTACGGTTTATCAAAAACACTGGAAATGCATTTCCCCTCATTTCCCCCCACCTGCGCCACATCCCCCAGGTCCCCAAACTGCCGGTACAGCTGCTTGAGCCGCGCCGCGCTGGTGCCAGTGGCCGCCATCAGCGCCCCGCTAACCGTCGCGCCGCCAACCGACAACTCCATCTTGTCGTACTCGGGCGCGATGCGGCCGGTGACCAGGTACAGCACCGCCACCAGGTCCTCCGCCGGCGCCGCCGCCAGCGCCAGCACCGAGCGGAACATGTTGGTGAGGGCGTCGGCGATGGCGAGGCGCTTGGTGGTGGAGTCGATGGCGGCCAGAGACAGCGCCACGTGAAGGTACGGCGTCGGTTGGCCGCCGGGGCCCCAGCAGGCGTGTCGTACAGGGTCGTACTTGGCGGGCGGCAGGAGCACGGCGGCGCGGGCTTGCTCCCAGGAGGCGGCGTCGGACGCGGGAGGAGCGGCGGCGGTGGCGGCGGCCGTGGCGGCGGCGGTATGGTGGGGAGGGGTCTCCGTGTCGGAGTCGGGGGCCTCCTCCAGCTTGACACCTCCGCGTGCTGCAGCATCAGCATCAGCTGCAAGGAGACGGGGCCCCGCCGTCGCCGTCGCCGGCCCCGACGGCACGGCAGCGGCGGCGGCGCTCTTCCGGTGGCTATGGGTAACTGTGGCCACGGCGGGCTGGGGCGCGGCGCCGGCAGCACCTACCTCCGGTGCGGCCGACTCATGCTCCGGCAGACGCGCTTGCCGCTGCTGTTTCTGGGCCTCCACTTGAGTGGGCTGTACGACAGCTGCGTCGGGACGAGACCCTCTACCGGCGGCGGCGGCCGGGGACCTACCGGCCTTGCTCCTGGCGCGACCACGAATGGCGGCCCTCACGACACCGGCGGGGAGGGCGACCCAGCGGCCGGTCGCTGCGCCGCCGGTGGCGCCGCCGCCGCCGCCGCCGCCGCCGCCGCCGCCGCCGCCGCCGCCGCCGCAGCTGATGCTGGCGAAGAAAGGGTGCAGCGATTGCGACTGTGACTGTGACTGCGAGTGTACGCCGCTGCCGCCGTCTCCATCGTCGCCGCAGTCTCCAGCATCGCCGCCACCTCCAGCACCGCCTCCGTCTTCAGCACCGCCGCCGTCTCCAGCATCGCCGCCGGCGGTCAGCTCCGCCTCACCCAAACCCCCCTCACGCCCCACTGCCAACTGCAGCAGTGGCGGCTGCGGCGACGTTGCCGTGACCGCCGTCGGGCGCTGGGGGCCAGACGCAGCAGCACCTGGCGGCCGCGGCTCCACCCGCTGAGGCGACGCCGGCGGCGGCGGCGCCGCCGCTGCCGCCGCCGCCATGGGAGAGTACTTCGGCAGCTGCAGCAGCAGCCGGGGCCGCTTGGTTGGCGGCGGGCTGCCCGCGGAGGGTGTGCCTTCGGACTCGCCGCCACTCCCGCCGCCACCGCCACCGCCGCCGCCACCGCCACCGCCGCCGCCGCCGCCGCCGCTGCCCGCGCCGTCAGCGAGGTCTAGACCGCCGCCGTCGAAAACATCCTCCTGCAGAGCCGGGTCCGAGTGCTTCACTGCAATCGGCGCAGGCGGCAGCGCCCCTGCCGGCGCGACCCGGCGCCACTGCCGCCTGCTGGGCAACGGAGCGACCGAGCCGGCCGCGGTGTCGGCTGAAACGCCCGTTGGAGCAGCGGCAGCACTAGCAGTAGCAGCGGCAGCAGTAGCGCCAGCGGCAGTAGTAGCAGCAGTAGCGGTAGCGCTGGCGGCGGTTGCAGCTGACGAGGCGGGGCCCCGAGGCGCGACCTTCCGCCAGCCGTTCCGCACCGCTGCCGTCCCCCCCTCCGTCTCTGTCTTTATGGGGGGCACGGCGGCCGGCGGCGGCGGCGGTGGTGGTGTGGCGGCGGAGGCGCCCCCCCGCCTGCCTACCCCCCCTCCCGCCGCCGCCGCCGCCCCCGATCCGGCCTTCGGAGTACCTCCCCCCGCTGCGACAGAAACAGCCGGTGCCCCGCCATTCTTAACTCCACCGCCGCCGCTGCCGCCGCCGCCGCCGCCGCCGCCAGTCGCCCCGCCGGTTCCCCCCGTTCCACCGCCACGGGGCCCCAAGAAGGCCACAATGGACCGCTGCCCCCCCGCCGCCCCGCCACCCGCTGGCGCCACCCGCTGCCGCTTGGCTGGCCGGGAGCCCCCCGCCCTCCCACCGCCCCCGGCGGCGGCACCTCCACCACCACCACCACCACGAGTAGTGGCAGTAGCGGCGGGAGTAGCAGTAGCGGTAGCGGCAGGAGTGGTAATAGCAGTAGCGGCGGGAGTAGCAGTTGGACCGCCGGCGCCGCTGGGGCCACCGCGCATCGTCAGTGGTGACGTGAGACCCAGGTCGGAGGCGCCCCTGCCGCCACCCGACCTGCCGCCGCCGCGCCGCCCGCCCTCTCCCTTGCCACCGCCGCCGCCGCCGCCGCCGCCGGCGGCTGCGTGCAGCGCCTCCAGGCCGCCGTCGAAGAACATGTTGATCGCCACCGACACGTCGTTGCGCGCCGCCGCCAGCAACCTCTCCGCGCCCTCACGGCTGGCTCCGGAACCAATGACCGCCATCAGCTGCTGCAACGGCTGAGACTGCGGCTCCGCGCTGCAGCCTTGCGAACCGCCGCCGCCGCCGTCGCCGCCGCGAACGCCGCCGCCTCTTTCCTTCGGTCCAGCCGCTGCTGCTGCCGGTGCCAGCGTCCTCAGCTCCGCTGCCGCCGCCGCTGCTGCCGCTGATGACGCCACCAGGGCCCCCGGCTCCTCCTCCTCCGCCTCCGCCGCCAGCTCGCCCTTCCCTTGGCCGCAGCCGCCGCGCCCACTGCACCTTTGTTGCTGCTGGCTAGCGCCCGCGGCGCACCCAGCCCCCGTGGACCCATGGCCGCCCACAACGGTCGCTGATGCCGCAGCGCCCGAATCGCCCGGAGGCCGCCCAGCGGCGGCGGCGCCGCCGCCGCCGCCGCCACCAGCGCCGCCCCCGCCGCCGCTGCTGCGGGCCTTCCCACGCATACACTGGCCGCCGTCGCCGTCGTCCCCGCCCCCGCCATCATCGCCGTCATCACTGCTGCTGCTGCTGCAGTCGATCACAATAACCTCGGAGATGGCAGCAGCAGCAGCAGCAGCAGCAGCAGCAGCAGCAGCAGTGCCCGTGCCGGCTACAGCCTCGGCGGCGTCGGCGGCGCCGTGCCGTGCCTTCCGGACCTGCCCCTTCCCCTCCCCGTTTCCCGGCCGCCGCACCGGCTGCGGCGACGGCTGTTTCGCAGCAGCAGCAGCAGCAGTCGGCGCACGCCGCTGGCTACTTCGTCTTTGGCGGCCCGTACCCCCTCCTGGAGCCTCCGCCTGGCGCCCAGCAGGCCCCCCTGGAGCTGGCGACGACGCCAGGGCAGCTGCCGGGAGCTTGGGGTCCGAGCCCTGACGGCCCGCCACGCCCGCCTCGAGCACCGGTACCTCCTCCGCCCTCATCGCCGTCACCGCTGCCGCCCCCGCTGTTGAAGCCAGCTCTCCGGCCGCCCCCGCTGCGCCTGCCCCTGCTACTGCCCCTGCTACTGGCCCTGCTACTGCCTCTCCTGCCCCTCCTGCCCCTGCTACTGCTGGTGGTAGTGGTGGTGGTGGCGGAGGTCCCGCCGCTGCCGCCGCCCGGCCGCGCATGCCCGCCAGGAACTTCGCCTTGCCGGCTGTCTCGTCCACCAGTGTACGGAAGTGCTTGAGCATGGCGCCGCGGTTGCGCTCGCCGTCGTCGCCGCCGACGCCCACCGTCGGGAAGACCTGCGGTCGGGAGGGGGGGATGCAACGATCGGGGGCGAGCAGCCGGTTGTCGAGGGGGCGACCGTGATGGGGTGTAAAATGTAACGGGGCGGCGGACGCCGCCAACGCCCTCCACCCGACGCATTCAAGAACACACACCACACCCCATATCTCACCCCCCGTCCCTTTCCTCTCGCTTGCGTTTCTATCTCCCCCATCAATTCCCGTGTTTCCTGTCCTCCGCATTATGCGACTACTCCCCCACTATGCCGTGCGGCTTGTGTCGACTCTCCGGGAAGCTTCCGGCGGCTCGACAGCAGATTAACTTAACCCTCGCCAACGGTTTTTATGCCCCCCAGCCCCTCCCAACCCCCACCCAACCCCCCCTCGCAACCCCCCCTACCTGGTCCCTAGTCCAGTAGCATGCCCGCGCGTCCCGGTGTCCGATTTCCCCAGTCGCGTTACCGGGTTTTTTATTGTTGCCCCGCCCCCGCCCCAACTACATTTCCCCAGTCGCGTTACCGGTTCTTTTATTGTACCCCACCCCCACCCCACCCCCACCCCACCCCTTCTATTTTAAACGGTTTTTTCGGACATCCACGGGTTTCCCTCGAACCCCACCCCCACCCCACCCACCACCCAGTTCTCCAGCATTCACCTCAAAGCGTCTGTTCTAAACGGTTTTTTCGGGCATCCACGGGTCTTCCTCGACCCCCCCACCCCCACCTGGTGCGGCCGCAGCCAGCGCACGTACTCCCTCAGCTCCGAGTAGCTGGAGTGTTCGCTGTACGGCACCAGGTGCACGGCCAGCGACCCGCGGGTCCGCACCGGGAAGGCCGCCCGCTTCATCTCGTACAGCCAGCCGGTGGGGCAGAACCCCACCACCGCCGGCGCGCCCATCTCCTCCGCCGTGCGCTGCAGGTTGACGAAGTTGGGCCGGAAGAAGGGCCACGTCTCGCCCAGTGTGCCCCACCCCACCACGTGCACCGGGGTGGCCCGTGGGTCGGTGGTGAAGGTGTCGCGCAGGACCTGCTCCGGCAGCCCCAGCAGCGCCAGCACCCCCATCTTGGTCTCTGGGACGTACACCCGCACGCCGCAGCGCTGCCGGATCTGCGCTCCAGGGAGGGGAGTGGTGTGAAACCGGTGACACGAAAAACGACAAGATAGTGGGCGCATGGTCGGCGGACGGCGAGGAGGTGGGCGTATGCTGGAGCATTGGGAGGGGAGGGCGGGATCGGAGGGTTTCGGAGGGAACGAAACCCAGGGTTCGCCGCCGGCTACCGAGGACCGCCAAGCTGGCCCGACCCCGCCCCGCCCCGCCGCCAGCTACGGCCCTCGGTCACCACCCGAGCACCCCTCCATGCGGGAAGAGACTGTCACCGCTTCGAAATTCCTCAGCTTCTCACCCCGCACCTTGACTCCTCCACCTCCTCCAACCCACCCACCCAACCCCGGTTTTTATGCCACCCCCGGTCCTCACCGCCAGCAGTATCCGCTCCTTCCCGATGACGTACGTCGACACCAGGTACAGCCGGGGGAAGGGCCCGCCGCGGCCGCCGCTTCCCACAGCGGCCTCCTCGCCGCCACCCTCGCCGCCGCCGCCGCCGCCACCCTCGCCGCCGCCGCCGCCGCCGCCGCCGCCGCCGCCGCCGCCGCCGCCGCCGCCGCCGCCGCCGCCGCTGATGCCAGCATCCGCCCCCACCCCATCGCGGTTGGCCCCCCCCGCGTTCGGCTGCTGGTCCGGCTTTCCACTGGCCGCAGCCCCCCCCCGCTGCTCCGTTGCGACACCGCCTCCGCCAGCTGCCCCGCCAGCTGCCCCGCCAGCCCCGCCCGAGCCCACCCCGTCTGCCGCCGCCGCCGCCGCCGCCGCCGCCGCCTCCGATGGTGATGATGATGGCAATGATGCGGCCGCACCCTCCGCTGCGCCCGCTGCCCCTGTCCCCGCAGCCTCGGCTGCCCCCGCCCCTGACGCCTCTCCCGCCGCCGCCCGGTCCTCCGCCAGCATCGCCCCTAGGGTGCGAGCGACGTAGTCAATGGACTCCTCCTTTGGGGGGGGGGGGTTCGGATGCGGGGGGTGGGAGAAGGGCGGGGGGGAGCAGGTGGCATGTGTATGCGTATGTGGGGCGGGGGGTAGGCCGGCACAGGCACTGAAAAGCATAACCGACTAGGAAACTTTCGCACGCTCGTTTGGAAGTGCATGCTGCAGCACTTGGTTTAGGACCACAAAGCCGGAGGTCGAATGTCGCCCCCGAGTGCTATGCCTAGACGAACTCCAACAAGGACCCTGAGCGAGAGGGGAGGGATTCTGGCGTGTAGGGTTTTCCGGGCGTGACCCCGGCCCCCCGAGTCCACCTAGTCCCACGACCTCGCGCCGCCCCAGACCCCTGCTGCCCTGGCCCCCGTCCCCTGCTGTCCTGGCCCCCGTCCCCTGCTGCTCCGGCCCGCTGCTGCTCCGGCCCCCTGCTGCCCAGGGCCCCTGCTGCCCAGGGCCCCTGCTGCCCAGGGCGCCTGCTGCCCAGGGCCCCTGCTGCCCAGGGCGCCTGCTGCCCAGGGCCCCTGCTGCCCAGGGCCCCTGCTGCCCGGGCGCACCTGCAGCGGGAAGGTGTGTTTCGGGTTGCAGTAGGTGGTGTCCAGGAACACCCCCTCGCAGCCCCTCCACGCGGCCAGCAGCGGGCATGACGTCATGGCGGCCTGGAAGCGCATGTCGCCGCAGTGCAGGTAGCGGGCGCCGCTGGCGGGCAGGCGGAACAGCAGCTGTACGGCACCGGGGCAGTGGTTGGCGTCCACCAGCGTCACCTCCACGCCTAGGCGGGCGGGGGTGCGGGGGGGGGGTTGGAAGGGGAGTGATGGGGGGGGGGGTGGAAGGGGGTGAGGAGCCAGGGGAAGGGGGTGAGGAGCCAGGGAAAGGGGGTGAGGAGCCCCACCCTGCCCCCCCTCTCCCGCCCCCACTCTGCCTCCACCGACTTTCCCCCATGTTCCGCTCCCCCCGCCCCACCCGCCACCAGCGAAGTCCGGTCCATGGGCAGCGGCCTCACGCAGGCTGGGTCCACCCCGCACAGGTGCACCACCAGGCGGGCGGTGACTTCGGAGCAGTAGATGGGGCCGCCCGACCAGCTCTCAGACAAACCGCTGTAGTGGTCTGTGACAAGCGAGGCGACAGGCAGGAAGGGGGGTGGCGAGGAGACCCGGTTACGCGACATAGGAGGCGGAGGACAGGAACTAGCCGGCGAGTGGTGGGGCGTGGGGGATGAGAGGAAACCCGTGGGTCGGCAATGCGGGGGGTGGCGAGGCAGGGGTTGATGCTGGAAGCCAAGGAAAGTGGTGTCTTGGGGGGCTGGTGGGTGGCCGCGGGCCGGTGGATGTGTGGTGCGGAGCGTGGAGGTGGCGAGGTGACGACCCCTGAAGGGTAGCAGGGGAATGGGCCGGCGGCAAGGCGGCGCCGGTGTGCCCCCCCTCCCCTACGACACCGCCCAGGCCTCGGACACCGCTGTGGCCGGCCGGCCGCCGTACCACGGCACCCACCGCTGTGAGCGTGCGTCAGGAAGTAGGCCTTGACCCCAGGGTGGGCATGGCGAAATGCATCCACCACGATGGTGCCGCCCGTCCCGGGGATGACCTTGTGCGAGGGGATGGACAGCGCTGCCATCGCGACACCGCTGCCTGGGTTGCGCGCCCGCGCCGGGGGTGCGAACGCAGTGCGTTCAGTGATGCATTACAACTGGCCGCTTGTGTCGCCACGGCATCTACGAGCGGTCCGGCTGAGGATTCGGGCGTCAACTGGCCCCACGTCAGCGTGCTGTGTGGCGTGATGGTCGCTTAAGACTGGGGGCATTGCACATTATACATTAATGCTTGCGGCAACTAATTATTCAGCGGATGAGGCACCGCGCGTTCGTGTGATGCGCCCGATCCATTCATTGCTGCAAAGCGCGCGCAGCACGGCCTGCAACTAATTAATAGTGGCGGACTCCACTGGTACATCATTTCAATTCCGCGCAATTTATACTACTTACAAGCAACATAAGCTGCTCGTTCGCCATTACCAAGTGTTCTACATAACAAGAGCCATGCCTCAAAAGCAACTAAAGGCCAACAAGAAGATTGACAAAAAGAAGGAAGCTGCAAATCGACATGGTAAACAACCAGTGACGAAGAAAGGTATGAGCCAATGCAGATTTGCAGCTTGCGAAACGGCCGCCTCCATTACACAAACACAGGCCCTCAATAAGTTCCGTGCTCGTCGCCTGGGCGCAGGCAAATTTGAAAAGCCTCCGAAGAAAGGCATAGAGCTTCAGGCGTTCAGGGAAGGAAAGGTACACGCCCGCCTTTGCTATCGGCGGACTCGGGCGCAACTGACAGGTACTTGTTTCCAACCAGGACCTATCGAAGGCTATCAACAAGCGTAACGAGGTCAATGTGGCTGGCCAGGCAGAGCAAGCGGGAGGCAAGCTCAAAATGGTGGGTTGGCACCCCATGGGGTGCCCAGGGGGGCTTTGGGGTGGGCGAGGGGAACTTTGCCTACGCCAAGCGAATATGAACCGGAGCTCTTGACTACCTCTCTATATTGTCTGTGCCCATTCAGATTAAGGGCCCGCCTCCAGTAATGGCCCCGAAGGACAAGCTAAAGAAGAAGGCGGAGGCAAAGATTCAAGCGGACATGGAGCAGTAAACTTGAACAGCGTACCCAATGTGCTGCTGGTCATCAGTGGAGGCCGTGCACGTGGCACCTTGCGCTAGCTTTATCATAACATGCACACGCAGCGGGTGTATGCCTGTGTATGCCTCGCCAAGATGCAGTTTCGACGCCGGGAGCACGAGTACGTGATGCTAAAGCACGGATGGCGTTTTGTGGGCGTGATGAGAACAGCAGCATGCGCTGTGAGGTGCAGTGGGGATGTTGGGCGGTTGTGGGGTCCGATGTGGGTTTTACGACACGCCGCCGACGTGGAAGAGGCCTTGACTTCGTGTGTCAGCTTTTACTATTCCACATTACTTATGGGCATTCAGCTATTGTACGACTTGTTTTATCGCTTTCTTTTGCTGGAAATTGCGATGCTGGGCAGAAATTGCTAAAATGTGGCAAGGCTGTAAAATGCCCCTCATTGACGAGGCGTGTATTTTTTACTTTGTACATATACTCTGACGAACTCTCTTTGCGCAACAAGTTGTGTCTATATAAGTCATGCCAGTGCAAGCGATGGCTAGCGCTCCAAGCCATGGCTAGCGCTGTCGCCCAGTTTGGCTCCGTTGGGCTGTAACAACATGCGGAAGCAATCACAGCTAGCAGACCTTATCGCTGGATCAGGTCTCGTCAGCGGAATCTCGCGGCGGTCAAGCCAGGCAGGTCAAGCCCATCTGCCCCGCGGCCCTGGCCGGTTTTTGCTGTCCGGCACGCGACGGCGCGAAACAACCCAATACAGACAATCACAAGCATCCAATGTAAACGTATTCCTGTCTGCCTGTGCAGGATGGCGCCTCGCAGCCCGTGCTGTACCACTTCGGTGCGAGGGCGGGCAGCAGCAGTGCCAAAGAGCAGCGCGACAGGTGCGCGCCCACACCTCCATTCCTCGATCAGCGCCCTGCTGTCCGCACCCCAGCGCAAGGCGCGCACCCGCCCCGGCGCCTGCCCCTGCCTGTCACCAACCCATCTCCTTGCGGTTTCCTACTTCCGCAGGCCCCCCCTGCCAGCGGGTCCCAGCGGCAGCGCAGCCTCTGGCTCGGCAGCCGCACCCAACCGGCCTCCACCCGGCATGGCCTGGTCCTCACCTCACGGCACCCCCGGCAGCACGAACACCGACAGCGGCAGCAGCGGCATACAGCCTTACCGCGGCGGCGAGGGCCTGACGGAGCCGATCTCCGGATCCACGTCAGCACCCCTGCCCCAGCTGGGCCAGCGCACCAGCTCCGGCCCAGATGTGTACGACTCCACCGCGCCGTACCTGCCGCCGTACTTGGGGTCGGGGTTCCTGCCCGCCGTGGGCGGCGCGTACGATCTGGGTCCCTCCCTGGAGCCGTACCAGCCCCACGGCGGCGCGGCCTCGCAACCCGACCCCCGAAGCGGAAGCCCCGGAGGCGGCGGGGCCGGCGGCGTGTTGTACAGCTATGGATCTGGATCTGGATCGCAGCAGCAGCACCACCCGCACGGACCCTACTATGCTGGGGCTGCCTCCCTGACTCCGGATCAACTGGGGGAGGGCAGGCAACTCGGTGGTGGTGGCGGCGGCGGCGGCGGCGCGGGCAGCTCCGTGGAGGTCGGTGGTTCCGGAGCCTGGCAGCAACATGGCGGAGGCGGCGGAGGCGGAGACGGCAGCGGCAGTAGCAACGGCGGCGGCCGGAACGGCACCAGCCGGAACACGATCAGCGGCGGGCGCAACAAGGCGTACGGCGGCGGCGGTGGCGGCTTCGGAGCCAAGCAGCGCTGGGGCCGGCCCAACAGCAACTCGCGGAACAGCCCGACGGGCATCCACCGCTCCGTCTCGGAGATTTCCGTACGGTCTAACGCCGACGCCGCCGGCGTAGCGACGACGCTGTCCGTCACCGGCGCCTGGTCAACAGCCGACGCCGCCGCCGCCGCTGCTGCCGCCGCCGCCGCCGGCGGCGGCGGCGGTGCGGACTCGCAAGGCGGCAGGGCCTCTTCGGGCTCCTCGGCGGCTGGCAGTGGCGGTGGGGGTGCGCAGGGGGGCGCTGGTGGGGCGCGGTCGGGGAGGGGCGGTCCTCCGCTGTCGCCGGCGGCGGGAGCGGCGGAGCTGCTGGTTGTGGAGGAGGACAGCTCGGAGTACGAGCGGGGAGAAGGTGCGAAGGGTGCGGCTCGTGTTGGGGCAGGACACGGGGCTTCACAGGGCCAATGGGTGTGGCGCCCGCCGCAGTTCCTTGCGGCCTGCATTACGGTTGTGGTCGAGGGGTGGCATAGAGACCCGCGTACAAGACATGACAGTGCAAAAAAGGGTGTGGATGGGGGTTACATAAAACGGGGGGGGTAGTTACCGAGGCGGCGGCGAGGTGCGGGGGTCGACCTTGTTCCGCGGCCGGGCAAGGCAGCGAGGAAGGGAGGGGGGCAGGGGCAGGAGCTTGTAGGGAGAAGGCGTAGGGGCCGGCCAGGCCAGCAGGGACGCACATCTTCCGTCCACCTTGCCTCCCTCCCCTAAGCCCTGCCAGCACCCCACCTCCCCTAAACCCTAACAGGACCCCATCTCCCCAAAACCCTGCCAGCACCCCACCTCCCCCCCGCGGAGCTCCCAGTTCTCCAGCATGCATCTCAGAACTTCTGTTTTAAACGGTTTTTTTCGGGCATCCACGGGTCTCCCTCGAACCCCCGCGGCGCTCCCTTCCCCAGGCTCGGCCGTGCGGCTCAGCCTCGTCATGGCAAGCCATGGAGCTGCTTCAGCGGCACAAAGCGGCGGGGCGGGAGGCGCGGCCGGGGCGGGACCCGGCTCCTCCGGGGGGCGGCCGGGGTCATCACCGCTTGGGGCGGGGGCGGCAAACGCCCAGGGCCCGGCGGCGGCGGCAGCTGGGGTTGCGGGGGCGGCGCAGACCGGCAACTACTCGGGGTCAGCGGCTGCAGCAGGGACAGGGGCGGGGGGCCCCTACTCGGGCTCGCCCAACGAGCTGATGGAGCTGCGGCGCCTGGTGGCGGAGCTGGGCGGCCAGGTGGGGCCGTCGCTGGGCTGCTGTGCCGCCGCTAATGGCTGCTGAGCGACTGGGGGGGAAGGAGTTACGAGGATTGGGGGTTGCAAGAAGACCGGGGGGGTTCGAGGAAGACCCGGGGGGAGGGAGGTGCAGAGGCGCCGCTCGATCGTCGCTGACGCTGGGGGGGGCTGCTGGTTGGGGCCCTGGGGTGCGTCAGAGGATGCCGTTCGGAGCTGCTGCGTGCTTTGCGAGGTCCTTGCGAACTGGCTTCGGGCGATACGCAAGGCGATGATGGCGACAGCGCGCGATTGCAGTGTCATGTCTAGGCGAGCTACGAGCAGGATCGCGCAGCCGACGGATAATCGCCCAGCGGCCGCATGGCCAGGCGGTGGTGGTGGCCCATGTGGACCGCTGGGAGACGGCCGCTGATGAGGCCGACCAACCTACCAATACGTGGGGTTCGAGGAAGACCCGTGGATGCCCGGAAAAACCGTTCAGAACAGACGTCTTGAGATGCATGCTGGAGAACTGGGTTGGGGACACCAATACGGAAAGGGAGCCCCAACTGACGAGTTGACGACTCTGTTTGTTGTGTTGTGTTGCTGTGCTGCTGCCAGGTGGCACGGCTGACTGCTCAGCTGCGGGATACCGAGCTATCAGCCGCGCAGCTGCAGTCCATGGCGGCGGTGGCGGTGGCTTCGGAGCGCGAGGCGGCAGAGGCGGAAGCGGCCAGGAGGCACATGAAGGCGCTCAAGTGGGTCGGGGGGCCGGGTAGGAGAGGAGACCCGTGGGTCGATTGGCACTGAAAAGCAAACCCGATCAGGAAATGTGTGGCACGCAGGTTTGGAGGTGGAGGTGCTCGAGTGGGTCGGGGTGGCACCGACCCATCCTCCTCATCCCCAGTCTCCCCCGCCGACCCACGGGTCTCTTCTCACCCCCCCCCTCGTCCCCCTTGCGGTCCTGCAGGTCCGCGGAGGCCGCCCGCGACAAGTCCGAGGTGGCCCGGCGGGGGGCTGAGAAGCGGGCCAAGGTGGCGGAGGAGGAGCTGGCGGCCGTCAAGGACAAGCTGGAGGCCAAGGGGAAGCAGGTGCGTTGCGCGGCTGCACCACCCAAACACAAACACACACACGCACACACACACATACACACACACCGCCCTACCGCTCTCCAAGCAGTGTGTTTCGCCACCTCTGTCGACCCGGGGGCTACCTTGCCGCCCCCAACCTGACGCCGCCCAGGGCCACCTGAACCCCACCGTCCGCAGCAGCAGCAGCGGGCTTGAAAGGGGAAAGCCATGGGTCGACACGTATAGAGGGTAGCGGTAGCCGTAGCAGTAGGCGTGGCAGTAGCTGTAGCAGTAGCGTAGCAGCAGCCGTAGCAGTAGCAGCGGGGGGACATGTGGCTGCGGTGGTGTCGGCGGGTGCGTGCGGCCGTGAGTCCGGACGCGGAGGCCGCGCGGTGCGCAGTGCGGCCAACGGGGTGTTGGGCGACTTGGCGACAGGGTCCTTGGCGACTCCCCACCACCCCGCCAGCGGCAGGACACACACACATACATACAGCATCTATAAAACACATACATACATGCGCAGCCAGCAGCCTGTCATGCTGGCGGAGGGGCGTCGAGTACCTCGTTTGGCCCACGTCGTGTAACCGGGCCTTAATGCCGCCCCCTCCTCCCTCCTCCGCCCCCCTCCCCCGCAGATGACCGACCTGGAGGCCGCCGTGGCCGCGGCGCAGGCCGCACTGGAGCGGCAGCGCAAGGCGCACGAGGAGGCGCTGGAGACGCTGGAGGGGCAGCACAAGGCGCAGTCGCGCAAGCAGAATCAGGGCCTGGACGCGGAGAAGAAGGCGCTGCAGGTGTGTGTGTGTGGGGCGGGGGCGGTTCGAGGAAGACCCGTGGATGCGAGAAGAAAACGTTTTGAACAGACGTTTTGAGATGCATGCTGGAGAAGTGGGTTGAGGATACGAAAGACGAGGGGGTTCGAGGGAAACCCGAGGGGAAAGACGGGGGGGGGGGGCAAAAAATAACCGGTTACGTGACGTTGGAAGTGTAGCTGGGAGGGGCGGGCCGGACAGCAGGGGTAACGGCGGGGTAGAGAGTAAAAACAAACCAGGCAACCTGCATGGGAGGTTAGGTTGCAACCCACTCCTGTTTCCCTCCACCTGCAAACCTACCTCTCTCTCCTATGTGGTTTCCATGACTTTCACTTGCTAAACCTGCCCCTCCCCCACCCGGTGCCAATGCACGGGTCTCCTCCCGTATCTCCCCAACCCGGTCTGTCCGCAGGAGTCCATGGCCAAGATGCAGGCGGACATTGCCAAGCGCAACCAGACGGTGCTGGCGCAGCAGGCGGATCTGGAGGCGGCCACCGCGGCAAACACCCGAAAGGACGCGCAGGTGGCGGAGCTGCTGGAGACGGTGGCACGGCTGGAGGTGGGAGTGCGGCTGTGTCGTGGGGGGTTACAGAAACGCATCGGTTACCCGACGTGATTAGTGTAGCTGTGTGTGTGGGGGGGTACAGGGCCGGGGATGAGATGACGCGGGAGACCCCGGCTCGAGGCTCGTCAAGCGCGAAGTCACATCACCCACTCATCCTCATTCCCTGACACGGATAGATGACGCGCCGTGTTTTTTCTCGCCCGCGACGCCCCCCCTTCAGGGGACTCTGGAGCGGGAGCGCGGCCGGCGGCTGGCGGAGGCGGAGGCCCGCTTCCAGGAGGCGAGGAACGACGAGGTGAGCGGGACCGGGGGAACTGCGGGTGTGCTAGGTGCTGGGTCGATGTTGAGAAAGGTAAAACCCTCGGGTCGATCTTGAGAAAGGTCAAACCCTCGGGTCGATGTTGAGAAAGGAAAAACCCTCGGGTCGATGTAGAGAAAGGGAAAACTCTGGGTCGATGTTGAGAAAGGAAATTCCCTGGGTCGATGTCGAGAAAGGAAAACCCTGGGTCGGTACTACACGGGCGGGGGGGGCAGAGAGCGTATGCGAGTGCAACGGACGAGTGCTGTCGTGGTCGGTGCCGCCGCCGGGCGGATGCAGGAGGGCGCGCGTCTCACTCCCAGGCGGTCATTTTTTTCCAGCGACCACCATACAGCAGGGCCCAAGAAGGGCGCAGCAGCCCCCTGCCGCGTCCCCCTCTCTCCCCCTCTCCTCCCCAACCCCGTCAACAAGCACAACCTCGCGCCCGCATCGCCTCCGCGCATCAGGCCCCCATTTCCGCGTCACTCTTCCTCCTCCTCCTCCACGCCCCCCGTCTCCTGCCAGCGCTGATCCTTACCGCGCCCGGTGCAGCGCAGCCTCTCATCGAAGGCCGCCGCCCTTGCCCACCCGCACCCCTCCTCCCTCCCTCCCTGCCGCCGCCCCTCTAACCCGCTCCCGCCCCCCGCTCCGCACCTCTCCTCCCCCCTCCTCTCCCCACCCCTCCCCTCCCTCTCCCAGATGCTCACCAACCCCGGCAGCCCGACCAACCGTAGCCGTTACGACCACTCGGACGGCAGCTCCCTCTCCGCCGCCGTCGCCGCCGCCGCCGCCAGCTCGCCGGCGGCGGCTCGTCGCGGCGTGTCGGCGTCGTCCAACGCCGCCGGCTCCGTCAGCGGCGGCTCCACCTTCGGCGGCGGCGGCGCCGGCGGCGGCGGCCTGATGGACGAGCAGTCCCGCGCCATCCGCAAGCTGCAGACGGAGGTGGCTGCCATCCGCGAGGATTACGCCCGGCGGCTGGTGGAGCTGGATGACGTGGTGTCGACCTGCGAGTCGTCCATGCGCGACGGGCTGCAGGTGGGGAGGGGGGGGGGGACAGTAAAGAACCGGTTCCTCGACGTGGGAAGTGTAGCTGGTGGTGGGGCGCGGGTGTTGCAAAATGACCCGGTGTTTCTCGACGTGGGAAGTGTAGCTGGAGCACAGGGGGCGGGGTCGGGAGGCGGAGACTATGTGTGTGGGGGTGGGGGTGTGTGGGGGTGGGGGTGTGGGGGTGGGAGTGTGGCTGGGGAGGGAGAGGACGCGGCTGCTGTCGCATCCTGCTGGCGCCCCCCGACTCCAGTGCCCCGCCGCACCCTGCCGCCGTGCCGGTCGCTGCAAGTCACACAGCATGGACCGGACCCCACCTGGAGCCAACCCCAACGCAGGCTGACCGCTGTGCCCTCCACTCCACGCCTCACCACTGCTACTCCATCGCTACTTCCCCCGGCCGCTAAACCCTAAAATCCTAAACCCTACACCCTACCTCAGGGGCTGGAGCGGATGTTCAGTGTGCTGGTCTCCCGGGTCTCAGGCATCCTGGCGGGCCGGCTGGGCGGCTTCAAGAGCCCGCCCGGCAGCAAGACCTCCGCGCGGCCCGGCACGCCCACCTCCCGCACCGCCGCCGCGGCGGCGGCGGCCGGCGCCGCCAGCAACGCCGTGCTGCACATGAACGAGCGGCTGGCGACGGAGAACGCGCAGCTGCTGGCGGAGCTGTCCCGCTGGCAGAGCGGCCGACACGCCATGCTGCGGAAGCTCAACATGGTGGTGCTAGGGGTGGAGCCGCCAGTGGCGGCTCCGCCGCCGCTGACCCACCAGCAGAAGATCGCGCAGGCGCTGGCGGCGGTGTCGGGCCAGCACCAGGGCGCCGCGGCGGCGGCAGCCGCCGCGGCGGCGGCGGCGGCGGCTGCGCCGCCGCCGCCCAAGACCTTCACCTACCAGCAGAACTTCAACGCGGGACCCCCCGGCGGCGCCGCCGCCGTCGACCTCGCCGCCACCGCCGCGATGACGCCGGCGCGTGAGGCGCTGGCGGCGGCGACGCGCGACTCACTCCTGGCGGGCCGCAAGGAGCTGTTGCCGGCGGTGATGACGGCCGAGGGCTGGGGCGGGGCGGCGGTGCAGGGGGGCTGGGACGCCAACGCGACCGCGCAGCAGCTGCACGGCGGCAAGGTGGAGGCGTCCCTGGCGGCGGCGGAGTCGTCGCTGCGGCTGCGCACGCAGCTGCTGGCGCTGCAGGCGGAGGTGACGAGGTCTCGCGCGTCGGGCGGAGAGGTGGTGGAGAAGGGCCGCGAGCAGGCTGTCATGGTGGGTGGGTGGGTGGGTGCGAGGGGGTGGGTGGGTGCGAGGGGGAGGGTGGGTGGGTGGGTGGGTGCGAGGGGGAGGGTGGGTGGGTGGGTGGGTTTCGAGGAAGACCCGTAGATGGGTGAGGGAGGGGGGCGGAGCTGGAAAAGGTGCGGGCGAGGGCGAGGGAGGTCGTGGGACGCCATGGCGGGAACCAGGTGGTGGTGTGGCGGGCACGTGGTGGGATGAGGGGGTTGGGGTCAGTCACGGAGGAAGGGGCACAGTAAGCAAGGGCGCAGCCAAATCGGGGTTACGGGTGCACGGGTTCACTGTCCACCCGCCCCATCCCGCTCTTCGAATGTCGCTGTATGGGTTTCCACCCGCCTCTCCCCACCGTCTCTTCTGGACCGCCATCTTCACCGCCTCGGTTTGTCGGCCGTGGATTCGCGGTTTCACCTTTTAACCCCCCCCCGGTCCCTCCCAGTAGCATGTGCGCGCGTCCAGGTGTCCGAAGACTATGCACCAGGGCTACGGTTCCCATGTCGAGTAACCGGTTCTTTTCTGTAACCCCGCTCCCTCCCCCTCCCCCCCCGGGCCCCCAACTATCCTGTCTTTTTCGCGTCACCGGTCTTCATGCCACCCCCCCCCCGCGGCCCCCGCAGCAAGAGTCGCACGATGCCGCCATGGCGGAGCTACGGCGGGAGCTAGCGGTCGCCAAGCACCAGATGAGCCACATGCAGCGGGAGCTGGAGCGGCTCAGGGCGGGGATCAACCCCAACGCGGCAGGTGGGTTCGAGGGAAACCCGTGGATGTCCGAAAAAAAAACCCGCGGCAGGTGGGGGGGGCCTCAAGGGGGGGTTACAATACAAGAACCGGTGACGCGACTGGGGAGATGTAGTGGGTGCATAACCGTCGGACACCCGGGGGGGGGGGCGCGGGCACCCGGGCACTCCGGGCAGGTGTGCGCTGGAGGAAGGGATGAAGGGCTGGTTGCGAGGGGAGCCAGCCATGAGGGCTTTGGACTGCTGTTTTCATTATGTTATGATGTGGCTTTCCTTATAACAGCACGCCTTTCATATGTTTTCGATGCGGGAACATTCCCCCCCTCCGCGCCCGTGCCGACCCATGGGTTTCCTCTCATTTCCCCCCCACACACACACACACACGCCTCCCTGCGCACTGGACCCTGATCGCCCCCTCTCCCCGGGTCGCACCCTCCAAACGGCCCTCTGGTCCTTAGACGGGCGGTCCGTCGGTCTGGACGCCGTGGAGCGGGACCGCCTGGAGGAGTCCGTGGCGGCGGCACGAGACGACGCGTCTCGCCACAAGACGGTGGCGGCGGCGGCGCGGCGGGAGCTGGAGGCGCGCGAGCGGCAAGTGGAGGAGGTGCAGCTGCGGTTCGAGCGGGTGGAGTCGCAGGTGCGAGGAGGGGGAGGTGCGGGGAGGGGGGGGGCGGGGAGTAGGCATAAGAAAACCATTGACGCGACAAGGACAGGATAGTTGGGGGCGGGGGGGTGGGGCTGAGCTGAGCTGAGAGAAAGACCCGCGTGTGAAGGAAAACCAGTTTGGGCGGGCGGGGCGGGGGGTCAGGGGGCTCTGGGTTTTTGTGGGTTTGTGTTTGGTGTGAGTGATCCCCTTACCATCTCCGGGGGGTCAGGATGGCGCCCAGCCTAGGTCTAGGGTAATGCCTTGCGGCTCACCGACCCCTCATGATTGGCGCATTGGCTCCTCCCCCGTCCCCTTCTTCTACGCGGCACTCTTCGGTCCCAGTCACACACACACACACACATTCTCCCCCTTGGGCACCCTCCACCCCCCTCACGCCACTCCTCCGCCCCCGCCTCCCGTCAATTCCCTCTCGCATCCACGGGTCTTCCTCGAAACCTCCCCCCAATTCCCGCTGTCGCCAGTGCCGGGAGGCTCGCTCGGAAGCCCAGCGGCAGGCCGAGGGCGTCAAGCGGCTGCGGCTGCTACTGGCCCAGGCCAAGTCCATGCTGCGCGAGCAGGGGGTGCCCTTCATGGAGGACGACCCGGGGCTGGACATGCTGCTGGCGGGCACGGGGCCGGGAGGCGCAGCTGGAGCAGGCGGCGCCGGCAAGCAGAACAACAAGCAACGACCCGGGTCTTCCGCGGCAGGTGGGCGCGATGCAACGCGGTGCAGTGGGGTGGGGTTTCGAGGAAGACACGTGGGTGCGAGTAGGGGTGGGGGGGGAGGGGGAGGGGTAAAAGATGGACCAGGAATCCACGGCCGACAAACGAGTGCGGCGGGCGGGGGGGGTGCTGTGATGGGTTTGGAATGGGCTGGAACCCCCACGGCTGCGGTCCTGCGCTGTGTTTTGAGGCGGCTACCGCACTTGGCGGCGCCGAGCGAGATGGGGCCCGCCCTACAAACGGCACCGAGCGCCGACCTGCCGCTGCTGCTGCCTCCGACGCCGACCGACCCACGGGTCTGCAGACCCCGACGCGCCGCTCTTCAAGGCCCTGGACGCCCGCGAGCGCGAGAAGGAGACGCAGCGGCTGCAGGGCGAGGTGGCGGACCTGCAGGCGCAGCTGGCGGCGGCGAACAAGGAGGTCAAGAGGGTGCGCAAGCAGGCGGCGCAGCAGCAGGAGGCGGCGGCCGCGGCGGAGCGGGAGCAGCGGCTGCAGCTGGCGAGCACGATCGACGCGCTGGCGCAGGACGCGGAGGGGGCCAAGGAGGTGTGCCGCGTGCTGCAGAAGCAGCTGCAGGTGCGGGAGGAGGGGCGGGTGCTGAGGGGCGGGAGGGGCTGAGGGGCGGGAGGGGCTGAGGGGCGGGAGGGGCTGAGGGGCGGGAGGGGCTGAGGGGCGGGAGGGGCTGAGGGGCGGGAGGGGCTGAGGGGCGGGAGGGGCTGAGGGGCGGGAGGGGCTGAGGGGCGGGAGGGGCTGAGGGGCGGGAGGGGTTGCGGAAGGGGACCCGGGTGCTGAGGGGCGGTAGGTAGCAATCGGGGCCGGAGGCGGTTGTGGGCTCGATTGCGAGGTTCACGCGATGACGGTGGGACCGTATCGGCCGGAAGCTCTCTGCCCACCCCGCAGTGGAACTTGAACACTCGCTACCCCTTCTAAACCCTAACCCGGCCCCTACTCCTACCCCCCACCCGTAACGGGTTTCCTCACCACCTAACCCTGACTTTACAACCCAAACCTAACCTGCGCTTTTTCGCCACCCCACCATAACATCTCCACCGCCACCCGCCACCCACCCCACCCAAGTTCCCCAGCATGCACCTCGAGATGTCTGTTCTAAACGGTTTTTCTCGCATCCACGGGTCTTCCTCGCAACCCCCCAGGACGCCCAACACGACGCGGGCGACCTTCGGCGCCAGATCGCCGACCTGAACGACAAGCTGACACGTGCGCGGCTGGACGGGGACTACCTCAAGGCGCGCGCCGCGGCGGGCAAGATAAGGCCCAAGCTCAGCCACGCAAAGGCGCTGAGCATCAGCATCAGCGCCAGCGCGGCGGCGCCGTCGGAGGGGTGACGGCCAGAGGTCGGTGGGGCTGGTATCACTTAGGAGGCGGCAGTTGGGAGGCGGCAGTTGGGAGGCGGCAGTTGGGAGGCATCAGTTGGGGGGCATCAGTTAGAAGCACCGGCAGGGCGGAGTGGGGTGGGCTGGGGTGTGGGGCTCGTAGAAGATAAGGCAGTGCGCGGGGGAGGGGGTAGGGTAGGCATGGCCGGCGGCAGTGGGGCGAGAGGGTGGTCAGCGAGGAGTGCTCCCAGCGAGCGGCGGGGTATGTGGGCGCGGGAGTGCGAGCGCCGCGAGGCGCCGGCTGGCCGGCCGCCCGAAGCTGGGTGTATGGTGCTAGGGTGCTAGGGGGGGAAGAAGGCTCCGCAGTGCATGCGGTCGGAGGGCCGTCACTAAGGTAGGTACGACACATCCCCTAGGGTACGACGCATCCCTTAGGGTACGACGCACCCGCCCTCCCTCGACATCGTTGAAGGAGGTGTGTTTCGTTGGGGCGTGCAGCCCGCTCGGACATGTGGGTGGGGGTTGTGACGTGTCCCCCTCGCATCCTCGATCCTTCGCACGTGTTTTGTTTTGGCCGCCACGCGGCACGCGCATTTGTTCATATCATTGTACGATAAGGCCCCGACCCGCGGGACGCAGACGACGCGCACGGGCGGAGGCGTTTGCTTGACTCGCTGGCTTGGGCTGCCGTACACCTTATCCAGGGCGTGCCCGCAGCGGCGTCGCGCCAGTAATATCATGTACGTGACGGGATGAGTTCTTCCCGGATGTGTTCTTCCCATTCCCATACTGGCAGCAGACGACGATAAACGCGCGCGTTGCCTTGAGGGTGAATTCGTGGCCTTGTCTTCCTAGGGCTTCTTTTTACCGCTTCATCAAAGCTCCCAGACGTCTTTGTTGATGTGTGCTTTGCTTGGCGAGGTTTGTGGACAGGTGTGGACTGGCCATCGCGTTGTCGGTTACCAAGAGAGGCTTCTCTGTGTGGACTGGCCATCCGCCGCAGTCAACCCAGATTTGAATTCGGCAAGACGAGTCCAGCTTTAAGGAACTTTAGCCGTGTAGTACCTGTGCGCTCGCGGTGGCCGACCAGGCGTCAACGACATCCCCGTACGGAAGGGCGCGACCCGCGGGCCGAAGCGCCGCAGTGTTTCAAAACTGCGAGCCGCGGCAAGTAATGACAAACTGCAACTCCAGAGAGAAGCAGCCTACCTTCTATTTCGCCCCATGGCTTCGCAACAACATTACAGCGGCATAAAGGTCGAGTCCCTAAACGGAAAATTCGTCACTTCGTAGGGCCTGTTTTATTTCTTAGGAGGCCTCGCGCTAGCTCTCAGCCCCTGCTGCATAGCTGAGTGAGCAGCAATAAAGCATCCCTTAGCATGGAGGCCGCGGTTCGGCGTTTCCGCGACCGGCGCCGCACCGAGCCCTCTGCAGCGGAGCAGCGCAACGAAGCTGATCTCCAAGCCTCCACCGCCTCCGCCGCTAGCAGCAGCACCACAACACTACGCACAGCTCAACCTCTGCCGCAGCCCTCGCTTGAGGACCCTCCGCCGCGACCGGTTGGACCGCAGCCGCCGCCGCCGGCGCGGCTGGGTAAGGAGCTCGCCTTTTCGGTTGCTTGCCTCTTCGTCCCGCTGCTCCTCGTGACTTTGCCAAATCTGCGGAGACCTTGGACCAGCGCCCTGGATGCCGGCTGGCGGTGCGAGGCGCAGAAGGCGGCGGGGCTGGTGCTGCCCAGCTTCCCTTGCCGAGGGACGGCACTGAGCCAGGTGAGCTGATTCCTTTGGCTGCGGAAAGACAAAAGCGGGAAAGACAGGCCGGAAGTCGGACGGGCACGACGGGACGGGACGCCAGGACAGGCGCGCCTCTGCGACAGCCAACACTGCGGGGGCCCTTGTGCTCTGCGTGGCACCGCGCATGAGGCTCCTCCCTGGTCGCCGTCGCTCTCCTCACCTCCCTCAACCTTGCGAAACCGTCCTAAACGGTTTTTCTCGCGTACCCGGGTCTTCCTTGCAACCCCTCAACCTTGCCCTTTCCCGACCCGCCCGGTCGCAGCTGGTGCATATACTGGCGGCCCCACGCTTCTACTGGCTGAGCCGCCCTATCGCGATGGGTGACTGGGTGGCCCTCGTCTGGTACCTCTCTCACCTCGCGGTCATATCAGCCACCGGAACCCTCCTCGCCGCCCACTTCCTCGGCCTGGCGGCGGCGCCGCCGCCGCCGCCGCCGCTCGCCCGCCCACACTCACCCTCGCGGCGGCCGCCGCGCAGCCGACACCGCCGCCGCCGCCGCCGACACCACTGGACGGCGGCCGCCGACGTCGCCGCCGCCGCCGTCCGGCTGGTGCTGCGGGTTTGGGTGACGGTCCGGGAGCCGTTGCTGCTGGTGGCGGCGCCGTACCAAAGCGGCATGTTTTACCTGGTTAATGCCGTTATGTGGATCGTACGGCACGGCAGCTTGCAGCCGGAGCGGTGGCGGCTGACGCTTCCAGGAAGCCTGGTAGCAGCTGTCCAGAGGCAGCCCTGGACGCTGGCGCTGCTGGCCATGTTTTCGATGCTGGCACCGGAGTGTCACCAGGTACGACAAGGTTGGGGTGGTGTTGGTGTTGGTGGTGGTGGTGGTGGTGGTGGTGGTGGTGGTGGTGGTGGTGGTGGTGGTGGTGGTGGTGGTGGTGGTGGTGGTGGTGGTGGTGGTGGTGGGGGCTGCGGCCCCTCACGCCCCTCTCCTTGTAGGAGCGTGCTTCGGCGATCTTTCCGTTCGGGGAGCGCGCCTCGCGCTTCCCATCTGCCTCGCCCCGTGATTCAAGTACCCGCCGCTTCAACCTCCCGCAACAGACTTGCTCCGGAACCCATCAGCCACGTCCACCCGGTTCTGTAACCCGCCCGTCTAGCACCGGTAACGAATCCCCTCACCCACCAGGGCTAAGCACACTGAACATCATGCCCGACCCACGTGTCCAAAGGCCCTCCCTGGCGCTGGTGGTTCCACTTCTCCTTATAGGCTTGGACGGGTCTCGCCTTAGCGAAGCAAGTCCTTCAGCCCGCTGCCCCGAGCCGCATCGCATCGGCAAGACACCAATTGATGTAGGTCAGATGTCTTCTCCTTCCTCGGCTCACCTTTTCCTCTCTGGCCCTCGGCTTGGCGCCCGCGCCCACTGAGCCAGGTCCCTCGCTCCGTTGTGACGCGCGCGGCGCTGGTCTCCGCCACGGCCACCGCGGCCCTGCCCCTCGTGGTGCACCGTCTGGCGGGGGTGGAGCTGATGCCGGGAGCGGCGGAGGCGGAGGCGGCGGCCGGCAGCAGCACGGTGGGCCCGTTCTCGGGGCTGAGCCAAACGCTGGCGCCCATAGTACTGCTGTACGTCACGCCCGTACTGTACGTCAACGCGCCGGCCGTGGCGTCGGCGGTGGGCGCGGCGGCGGGTTGGGGGTCCCGGCTGCCGACGTGGTGGCGGGAGTGGAGGAAGAGGAAGAGGCGGAGGGGGAGGGGGATGGCGCAGCGGGGCGGGGGGGGAGGGGGATGGTTGAGCAGGCTTGGCTGGCGGGCGCCGCCGGGTGTGGTTCCGGAGCAGCTGAGGGAAGGGCCCGCACCGGAGGAGGAGGAGGAGGCGGCAGTAGCACCAGAGGAAGCAGCGGCAGCAGTGCCGCCAGAAGGGCCGCCGGAAGCAGCTGCGCAGCTTCCAGCGACAGCAGTAGCTCCCACGGCACCGGAGACACCCGAACGTGAGCACCCTTCGCCGCGAGTTGAGGCCGAGGAGGAGGAGCAGGAGAAGGCGCCAGCCGGAGAAGCCGCCTCCGCCGCTGCAGCGCCGGTTGGCGCGGTGTCGGCCGGCGGCAGCAGCGGCGCCCGCAGGGCCGTCTTGTACACGAGCCCGCTTCCTCGCACGACCATGGTGGTCAGCGCCAAGGCGAGTTCACAGGGGGGAAAGCACGCGCGGCAGCGTTAAAGGTCGGGGCAGGGAGGGGGAGAAGGCAGTTGGCAGGCAGGCAGCGCGTCATTAAAACACAGGGAGCGCTTCGTCTCGAGGTTTTGCTGGCGTATAAGTGAAGTACTTACGATCTTAGGTAATATGGTGGACCGTATGAAAGGTGAAACCAAGACGAAGGGCCCGTGCCTGCAAGCTAACTGAGTGTCGTACCCGCTGTACGTGTCGTACGTCGTACGTCACTCGCAGTTCAAGACCCCGCCCAGCATGCCGTACGATGAAGCCGCCGCCGCGCTGCGCGCGGCGGCGGCCAGGACCGCCTGCAGCGTCTTTTCTGAGGCGACGTCGACGTCGGGGCCGGGGCCGGCGTCGACGTCGACGTCGGGCTCAGGGTCGGGGCTGGCGGCGACGGCAAGGGCCTCGGAGGAGTCAGCGGCGATGGCGGCTGTGGGACGAGCGCAGCCGGGGGGTAGCAACGGCTCACACAGCGCCGCCGGCAACGGTTCGCGAAACAACAACGTCCCTGCCGCCATCCCAGTGTGTGTGGAATGCCTCACCCTACCGGGCTGCGTTCAGTTGGCGGTTGTGGCACGATACGGCCAACAGTACGGCCACAGCGGCGGCGCCGCCGCTGCCGCTGCGGCAGCGGCGGCGGCGACGACAGTTGCCCGCCGGTCAACGCCGGGCGGGCTGCGCAGAGGTACGGAAGAAGGGGATTCCGGCGGTGGCGGCGCCGGCTCCGCGCCTGAGAGACGTACCGGCGGTGCCGGCGGCGCCGGTGGCTCCGCTGGCTCCCCCGGAGCATCCGACGGTGGGGAAGGCACCTTAGAAGAGCAGCTGCGGCAGTCGCTCAAGCTGGCGCTGGCTGCGGCGGCTGGGCGAATGGGCATGCAGCAGCTGCAGCTGGGAACCGCGGCGGCGGCGGCGGCGGTGGAGGGGGGTGCGGCGCATGACGGCGGCGGCGGCGGCGGGCTCGTCGACGATGCGCAAATCTGCCCAGCGCCGCTGTACGCCATACCGGCCATCTTGCCGTACAGTGCTGCAGAAAAGGGCCGCATTGAGGACTGGGCGGCTGGCGCCGTGAGGCTCTGCGTGCCGCCCGAGCTGATGGAGGCCTGGGGGCCGACGCCACCTTCGTCGTCTCCGTCAGCGGCGTCACCTCCGTCGCCTCCGTCACCTCCGTCGCCTCCCTCAGCTGCGTCACCTCCGTCGCCTCCGTCAGCTGCGTCAGCTGCGTCAGCTGCGTCACCTCCGTCGCCTCCGTCACCTCCATCGCCTCCGTCAGCTGCGTCACCACCGCCACCGATTACCGGTCCTCGCAGTCCGTTTGAGCCCGGCGGGATTCGAACCCTCGTGCCCCACCGGAGCTTCGTGGTCGTCGCCGCATCCTCCGGATCGACCGCAGCGCCCGTCGTCGTCTACCCACCCGCGCCAGCGCCAGCACCCGCCGCCGCTGCCGAGGGTGCCGCCTCTGGCGGTGCCGCTGCGGCGGCTTGGCAACGGGCTGCTGCCGCCGATTGGGGCAGCTGCGCGCCGCCGGCCGCACCTGATGAGCACGAGCCGGCCGCTGCCGACCGCAGCGCCTCGGGCTGTCTGCGACTGTCGCTTCCCTCCAACCTGCCGGCTTGTATTTTGGGGTCTCTGCCAGCGGTAGCGACTGGCCTCGAAACGAGGAGCGGCGCCGGCGGTATCGAGGGCGGCAGCAGCGGTCACAGCAGCGGTGGCAGCGACCGGAGTGAGGACCGGATGGGCCCGGCACCGTGGAGGCGGGTCCAAGGCGGCGGCAGCGCCAGCGGTGTCTCTCACGCGGGGGACCCGCCACCCGCCCTCATCACGCTGCACCTTCTGGGGTTGCAGCTGGGGAGGCGGGGTGCGGGGCCGCCGGGAGCGGCCGGGGCTGCTGCCGGCCGCAACCTCGGAGCGGCGAGTGTGCCCCCCGCCGCCCGGTGGTTGGGCTGTGTGCCGCTGCTGCTGGCGCCTGCGGGCCCCACGGCGGAGCTGTGGGGGCTGTGGGGCAGCATGGTCGAGGAGGTGGAGCGCCAGCATCGGCAGCCCCTGGAGCGCTACCTGGAGCAGCAGTACCTGGAGCAGCAGGCTCTGCAGCAGCAGTGCCTGGAGCAGCCCCTGGAGCAGCCCCTGGAGCAGCCCCTGGAGCAGTGCCTGGAGCAGCCCCTGGAGCAGTGCCTGGAGCAGCCCCCGGAGCAGCCCCGTGAGCAATCCCTGGGGCAGCTCCTGGAGCAGCCCCTGCAGCCCCTGGAGCAGCCCCTGCAGCCCCTGGAGCAGTGCCTGGAGCAGCCCCTGGAGCAGCCCCGTGAGCAATCCCTGGGGCAGCTCCTGGAGCAGTGCGTGGAGCAACCACTGGAGCAGCATCTCCTGCAGCAGCAAGCCCTGCAGCAGCCCTTGGGGCAACGCCTGGAGCAGCCCCTGGAGCAGCACGAGGAAGAACAACATGGTGGGTTGATGGCGCTTGAACGGCAGCTCGAAGTGCCCGATTGCCAGTTGCACCAGCAGCACCCGGCGCCAAGTTGCGAGCAACGGGACAAGAAGGGGGGCGAGGGCAAGTGGGAAGGGGCGCAGGACAGGGTACTCTCGCCGCTGCCGGTGGCCACGGCGGCTACCTGCCCCGCAGCCCCCACCAGCTACAACGGTCTCGCCGCCGTGGCCTTCCAGCACCACCTGGTTCCCCTGCTGGAAGACATTATGACAGCGGCGGCGGGTGTCGCGGCGGCGGAGGCAGCTGATGGTCAGACCATTGGGCCCAGCGAGAGCAGCGGTGGCGGCGGCGGCGGCGGCGGCGCCGCCGCCGCCGCCGCCGCGCCTGCCGGCGTGGCTTCGGTGGCGGCGGTGCTGCGGAACCACGTTCTACAGTACCTGGAGTGCCTCGGGCTTCAACAGTCCGTGCGCTGGCTGCTGTGTCAGGGCGGTGGCGGTGACGGCGGCGGCGCTGGTGGCGGGTGGGCGGGTGCGCTGTGCGCGCCGGCGGGTGACTCCCCTGCCACCCTGCAGCGGGAGCCTGCACCGGAGGAGGCAGCGACGGCGGCGGCCCTCGAGCAGCGACTCGAACAGGGCCCTGCAGCGGGCCTGCGACCGGCGAAGGATGGCGGTTTGAGTGGTTTGGGCATCTCGAAGTCCATAGCGGTGGAGACGAAGGTCGGGGCCGGCAGTCCGGCGCCGTCGTCATCCAGCCCCGCCGCAGGCCTCCCCGCGGCCGCCTCCCCGCCCCCCCCAGCAAACGTTTTAGCGGCGCGCCGCAGTAGCAAGAGCAACAACAGCGACGACCAGAGCCGTCCCGAGGTTCAGAGCGGTCGAACCGACGCGGACGTGCGGCCTGAGGCGCCGGCACCTGCCGCCGGCGCCCATGCCGTCGCGGCGGCGCCGCCGCCGTCGCGGCTGCCGCCGGCGGCGGCGCTCCTCCTGGCGGCGGGCCGGGCCGTGCGCGCCCTTTTCGTCGGAGCCATCTGCTGCGTGTGCGCCCTGCTCCGCGCTGTGATGTTCCTGTGGGTTGGCTTTCCTCAGCCCGGCATGGAGGCGGCGTACGCCGAGTGGCGCATGCTGCGGGCCCCCCGGGGCTGGGCCCCTCTGTCCCTGTGCGCGGCGCTGGGAGCCGTGGTAGTTGCGGCCACGAAGGTGCGGTTGGACCGGTACGGCATCGAACAGCCGCTGGTCAAGGCGCTGGCGGGCATGCTGTGGCTGGCCTCGCCAATGGCGGCGCACTGCCTGAGACTGGAGGTCATGCGGAGGCTGGGGCGGTGGCGGCGACCCGGGGATCGGCCGCCGCCGCCACCGCGCGCAGACGCCGCTGGCGGGGCCCAGCAGTCGTACGACGAGGGTGAGGGCGCCGGGTTGCGTGAGCAGGAAGGAGAGGTAAGGAGTTGCGTGGGGGGGGGCAAAAGCAGTAAGGGGCCCAAAACACACACAGTACTCGCTGTCGTATTCGATTCGGTCCTGTAGCTGTCGCGAGGCCCTAAGTTTACGTGCTGCAGCCCCGGTCACCGCGCAGGGACGGCCCTTCGGGAGGCCGTGATGACGTGGAGTGGTACGACAAGCTGACGGCGGCGGCGTGCAAGGGACTGCTGGCGAGCGCGCTGGGATTCGTGGCGTACATGTGCTGCCGCTCGGAGCTGGACGTACGACAGGATAAGGACCGTTTGTGTTTGGGCTCGTCGCGTGGCGGGAAGTAGAAGTAAATGTGGCGGGAGGTGTTGGCTCCAGGGGCGGCCGCAGCTGCCCCTCCGCGATACACGTACAAACGCCATGAGGGGGAGCGGTGGCCCCCGCGATGTTGGTGGCGGCGGCGGCGGCGACACTTGCGGCGGCGGCGGCGGTGACACTTGCGGCGGCGGCGGCGGCGGCGACACTTGCGGCGGCGGCGGCGGTGACACTTGCGGCGGCGGCGGCGGCGACACTTGCGGCGGCGGCGGCGGCGCTTGCGGCGGCGGCGGCGACGCGTACGGCGGCGGTCAATCTGGGTTTCAGCGTGGTGTTGGATGTGCGTTAGAGGCGGGCTTTCGCGCAGGCTCGGGCGGAGACGGTGGCGGACGGGAAGAAGATCGGCAAGGCTAACAAGCGGGACTGAGGGTCCTTGGCTTCAGCGAGCGGGATGGGTGGGTAGGACTGCTGGCGGCAAGACTTGCGTCTAGGTTTAGGATTCCTGGCGGGAGGTTGCCCATGTACATGTCTGTTCACGACCCAAATGCTGCTGCACGGGCTTGTGTGTGAAAAATCTTAATTTGCTGAGGCTGTGAGCGGTGACGGAAATGAACAACAATTGATAGGTACTGATTTCGAGGTCCGCCAACAGTTGATGTCGCGCAGGTAGGTTGACATGGGCAGGCAGGGCGTTCGCAAGGCCGCTGCGGTTGATTCGCACAAATTGGGTGTTGGGTTAGGCGATCGCTGGAGCCGCGAGGGATGGCAGTGTCAGATCAGGATTGTGCCATATTCCCTTGTGCCATAATCCTTTACTAATGAGGTATAAGCCTTTTGTAAGCCTTTTGCCGTTGCGCGCACGCCTGCTGACGCGCTCATGCAGCAGCCAAGGATTACCACAGCAGCAAAGCAACGAATGCGTGTACGAATGGATGTGCCGGCCGAATGGATGTGCCAGCCAACTTGCCATAGTTTCTTACACGCGCTCGTACACATAGTATTACCGCGTACATGTGCAGCAGATTTGCAAATAGTTGAGTTTGTGAGGTGACCAGTCTAGGCACATCTGCTCCTGGGGCCCATCTTCAGTCCGCGACACAAACAAGCCTTCGGCAGGAGCTTAGCGGCCAGCTTGCAAGGTTGCAAAGAACTTTCAGCTGCCTTCCGCGAGGCGTGCGCCTTCAAGCACAGCGGGGCCATGCTTGTTTTCCTTTGAAGCCTCTTATGTTTTCGTTTGGCAGGCTTCGATTAGGCCGTCCCGTACCCTGTGCAACGACCCGTTCCTGATGCACGCCGCTGTACAAATCCTTTCCAATAACCTTGGCCTATGTTGTCCACAATCCAGTAGCGGCCAGTCACTTCGTTGCGCCGCAGGCGTCGTCACCGCGCCCACACCGGCCCATGGCGACGACCCATGGGTCACTTGCGCGGCCTGCAGCAGCTGCGTTTCGGCCCAGCTGCTGGGTCTTCTGAAAGAAAAAGTCAAGATGCGGCGCCCTGCTGCGCTTTGGAGGGACGGGCCTGGCCGGCAGGAAGGGAAGGAAGCAGCCGCCCTAGGTGCCCTTTTTGCGCCGCCAGGTCGTCTGCTGCCTACTTCGCCTCGATGGCGGTTGCGCCGACGGCTCTGCGGCCGCCAGCCAGCGCAGCATGGCGCTGAAGGAGACGCCCTCTCAGCGGCAGGTTTGGTAGGAGCAGTCGCCATCAGCCCTCTCGCGAAGCGCAGCGGAGCCGGCGTTGGTACGGTCGGCAGACGTGGCCTCATCACAGCAGGCGTCGTCGGCCGTGCGCACGTCAGAGGCGCCCGCGGCGGCGGCAGGGCCCCCCTTGCTGCATCAAGGCAGGGGAGCGGCGGCAGCGGCAGCGGCAACGGCGGCGTTGATGCTGGTGACAGCAGCAGCGGTAGCAGCAGCAGCAGCAGCAGCAGCCGTAGTGTCGCCGGGTCAGTCATAATGACGCCGCCCGCTGGTCAGCACCGCTCCCTTCCGGTGCCGCGCCACACGGCTACGATTCACCCACCTGCCTCGGAGCGGCAACAGCAAGAACAACCGCAACAACCACCGCAACAGCAAGGCCTGGGTCTGGGCCAGGGCCAGCAGCAGTCCCCGCCCGCAGCATCTGGCAGCTCACGACCCGCAACGCCGCCTGCAACGCCGCCAGCATGGGACGCCGCCGCGGCGGAGGGCCCGCTGGGTGCTGGCGGAGATGACCCGCAAGTGCCGTACTTGGTTTACGCAGAGCCGCCGGTATCAGCGTTGGGGTTGGGCCCGAAAGGAGCTGGCGCCGCCGCCTCCGCCGCCGCCGCCGCGCAGGGCGGGGGAGAGGGTGCTGCAGCGGCTGAGGAGCCTGGCCCAGGTGCAAGCTGGTGGATCCACCTGCTGCTACCGCCATCAGCGTTGGTGCGGGGTCTTCAGGCAGCGGCCGCACATGTTCAGCAGCAGGGCGGCGGTGGCGGCGGCGACGACAGACCCGTAGATAATTCGGCGCTGTTGATCGCGGTCGACACGGTCTGCGGATACAGGCGAGACGGCCCCGGCGGCGGTGTAGAGGCCCCCTTGGATGGTGATAGCACCGCCAGCAACAGGACGCGCTTGGTGCTCGACCCAGGGGTCGTTGACATGGAGGCTGGGCGCGTGTCAGTGCGCGTGCCGGAGCAGGCGGTGCGGGGCATGGAGGTGGGCAGCCCGACCTGCAGCCCGGGCGGCAGCCCTCCCCTCGGCTGCCTCCTGCACCTGCACCTCTTCGTGACAACTGTGGTGACCACTTTGCCGCCAAGGGGTGGCGGCGAAGACGGCAGCGCCACTGCAGCCGCAACGTCCGCCGGCGACGCCGCCGCTGAGTTGGCGGAGGTGCGTCTGCCAAGGGCTGAGTGGCTGGGCTCGGCGGCGGTGCTACTGCTGCCCGAGGCTGTTGCGGAGGAGCTGCAGGGGCTCTGGAGCAGCATGGTGCAGGAGGCGCAGCTGGTGGAGAGGGTGACGACGGAGGCAGGGGAGGGCAGGGCAGAAGGCTCGAGACCAGCGCCGGCAGCGATGGCAGTGGAGGCGGCAGTGGCGGAGGCGGCGGAGGCGGCAGCAGCGGAGGCGGAGGCGGTGGTGGAGGTGTCGGAGGCGTTGGCCGCACCGCCTGGTCCTCGGTTCGATTCCTTGACCGCGCAAACGTATGTGACCCACATGCGGCCCCTGCTTGACGACATCGCAGTGGCTCTGGGGCTGCCTGGAGGCCCTCGTCCCGCCTGGGGCGTAGGGCACCTCGCGGCGTTGCCGCCAGCTTCGCCGCCGCCAGGTCAGCCGCCACCCGGCAGCCGCACCGAGCTGTTGCGCTTCCTTCTGAGCTACACCAGCGGCCTGGGGCTGCAGGCGTGCGTGGAGGTGCTGGAGGCGGCGCTGCCGGAGGTGACGGCTCGCGAGGAAGCGACGGCGGCAGTGTTGGGCCAGGCCGAAGGGCTGCCGCAACCGTTTTCGCCCGCCCTAGCGGAGGAGGCGCCGCCGCAACCGGCTGTGCCCGAGGCTGCAGCAGAAGGGGCGACGGAGCTGGTCAGTCCCCGGGGAAGCGCAGTTGTTCCACCTCCATCCGCCGTACATCCAGCACCGTACGACAAGGCTGGGGAACAGCCCCCAGGCGCGCCGCCGCCACCGCCTCTCCCTCCGTCGCCGGTGCTGTCGGCTCCAAGCCGGCTCGCCGCCGCCGCCGTACGACAGGCCGCCGCCGGTTGCTGCCGCCACGTCCTCCGCCGCGACGGCCTGCGGCTGCTGGCTGGCTTCCCAGACCCAGCCATGGAGGGGGCCTACGCCGAGTGGCGCATGCTGCGGGCCCCCCAGGGCTGGGCCCCTCTGGCCGCGTGCATCGCGGTTTGCGCCGTTGCCGTTGTCGTCACCAAGTTGCGGTTGGACCGGTACGGCATCGACCAGCCGCTGGTGAAGGCCCTGGCGGGCATGCTGTGGCTGACCTCGCCCATGGCGGCACAGTGCCTGCGACTGGAGGTCATGCGGAGGCTGGGGCGGTGGCGGCGACCTGGTAGGATGGCGGCCGCGAGGGATCAGCGGGGTGGGTCTGGAGCCCCGGGTGGTGCCAGCAGCGCCGGTGCGTGCAGCAGCGCCGGTGGTGCAACGGGCAGCCCTAGCCCTTTGGAGCCCCGTACGGCGGACGGTGACCTGGCGTGGTACGACACGCTGGCGGCGGCGTGCACGGGACTGCTGGCGAGCGTGCTGGGCTTCTTGACGTACACGTGCAGCCGCCCGGAGCTGGACGTACGGCAGGACGAGGCCGGGTTTGTGTTTGGGATCTTCATGGGTCGGGCGGTGTTCCCACCAGTCGCGACCCAGATGCGTCCCGCCGCTCAGCTGCTGGCCAGTGCGGGTATGGCGGCGGTGGACCTGGTGCACGTGCATGTGCTGTGGGGAGGAGCGGTGGCGCCCGCGGTGCTGGCGGCGGCGGCGGCGCTGGCGGCGGTGGTTAATCTGTTCCTGAGCGCGGTGCTGGATGTGCGTGAGCGGCGGGCGTTCGCTGCAGTCATGGAGGCGGAGGCGGAGGCGGTGAGGGTTGGAAAGAAGATCAGGACGGTTGCGTGAGGGGCGGGCTTTCAACAAGGCTAAGGCGGAGGCGGAAAGGGATGGGTAGGCGAGCGGGAAGGCTAGCAAGCAGGACTGAGGGTTCTGATGTCTTGTGAGCGGGGCAGCGGAGCTAATGGTGGCGCTCCAGGAGGGTGTTGTCTGGGCTATTGTGTGGTCGTTTCTGTACAGGACCCAAACGCATGGGATGCGATGGGGGCGGGTGGTGTGGAGACTGGAAAGACGTGCTAGTCGTGACGAGGATGGGCGGGTCGAATGTTCGGAAGGCCCCAGCGGTTGGCGGCCGATTTGCAATAAGTCATAGTTACTTACGACACGACGATTGGTGAAGCCTTGGCGGATGGTGACGTCACGCGAGGTTTCCTGGGCGCTCCTGCGGCCATAATGTCCTGTTACTGTTATCGCACTCTACGACACTATGGCCAAGCATTCGCGAAGAGCGGGCTCGTCCTGGAAGAAACCTCTCAGAACTTCACATTATTCAAACCATGCACCCACCTGGGAAGGATTGTAAACGGCGTTCCTGGGATGACGGTGACACAGCGGATGGAAGCAAGGCTCTTTGCTGGGAAACGCTGGGAAACAGTCCTTGACTGCAGGGCCCTGATGCGGAACCCGAGGAGGCCACTCCAGCGTGCATGTATAATGCGCTCAATCCATTGCTGAACTGAGCTGGCGGTTGAAGTGCCTGACGCCTTCCGCTTCATGCACGCTGACACCCCTCATCCCTCACCCAACCGGCAGCTGCTACATTCCTACATATACCCCGGACTCAAAGCCCTCACCCTGATCCGTCACGGGCTGCCCGCCGCCAAGCAGGTGCTTTGATAAGGATGAAGTGCAGCGGTCCGCCAACATGTCAGGGCTCGCGAAGGTCTGCCTGACATGGGGCAGGCCTGCTGATGCAAGCAAGCAAGCAGCAGCTAGCTGATGGCGTACGCGGCGCTTCTTTCGCCTAGTGGACGGGTTCCCTTATTCCGGTTCTATATGCGCGTTGAGCCCTGCTAGGGGTCCATGCTTTTGGGGATGAGAGGCGGCTGGTCTCGATGCTTGCATCGTTGCGGCGCTTCACTGGTTCGTCGGTTGCTGGGCTGTTAGGTTGGTTGGTGGTCGGTTCCTGATAGGGAAGCCTCTAATGCGAATTTTGTTTGCCTACGGCCTGTCGATTCGGTGTTCTGGTGGTTTGCCTTTGTTCCGGTGCACGTCGGTCTTTGTCTCCTCCGTCTTTCTCAGTGTCAGGCGATGTGACCGATGGTTCTACCTCTTGGTCTGGAACCCACTGAAACCGTTACAACAACAACAACGAGAAGCGGAATGGTTACAGGGACCCAAAGCCCAATGCTGTTAGCGGTGCCCACTGCCCACCGCACCGGACGCTGCCTCTCCCCCTGCAGTCCTACGCGCTGGCAGCAGGGCTGCGTGGGAGCCGTTGGCGGGGTGCTGCTGCGGCTGTCGTTCCTTCCCAAGATGGATGCTTGGGTCGAGGACTGCACGCGCATAGCGCTGCGAGCCGTGCACAATGCGACAGTTACAGGGGAGGCAGGACGCCTACAAGCGCAGGGTGCAGGGCGCAGTCGCCCGCAGAGCTCGCGACCCCGTCAATATGTTATACCTTCCAGTACCTTCTGGTCTGGAACCCACTGTAGCAGTTACTACTACCAGACGCAGTGTGTTCGGTGTCCGGCGATGCGCCCGATGGCTCTACCTTATGGCCTGGGGCCCATGGTAGCAGTTACTTCTACCAGAGGCAGTACGATCATCCTGGAGCATCGCCGTCCACAGCAGCTGCCCTGCGCAGCGGTACCACCAGATGTCCTACAGCTTCCATTTCTTCCAGCGCCGTGTGCATACATGCCGCCACTGCAGGGGAGTCAAGCGGGCGCTGCTGACGGCATACCTGGCGCGCTAGAAGAAGTGGAGGCTGTCGGGCATCAGGTTTCAGGTAAGGTCAACCGCCCTTAAATCCGAAAGCCCTTAAAACCCTACTATGTAGGAAATTGGTATTTATCCTTGGTCGTCGCGTTTTTTTCTACACTTGCAGCAACCAAGGGTGCGCATCTGCGCAAAGAACGGAATATCGCCAGTCGGCGGTTGCCTGCCCAGCGCCCGTACATGTGGAACAGATTTTGGGGCTTCGAAGGTTTCGCGCGGTGACCCGATTGGACTTGCTGGACGCATCTGCTCCTGAGGGTCATCCCAGCCCTTGACACGGAGGAGCCGCCCTTTGGAACGTCGGGAGCAGTCAACCTGCAAACCACCGCAAACAACTTTTGCGTCCCTTCCCGAAGACGCCTTCAATCAAGCGAATTTTTCCGAGTCGCAAGCCTCTTATGCCGGTTGCAGCCTTCGAGCAGCCCGTCCTATACCCTCCGTCCCGTTTCGGGTGCCCGTCGCTGTAAACCTGCTCTCCAAGAACCTTGTGACCTACCAAACCGATGGCTTGTAAAGTCCAGCAACAGGTAGTCGCATCGTTGCGCCGCAGGCGTCGTCGCCCGGCCCACATCGCCTATGGCGATGACCCTTGGGTCACTTGCGCGGCCTGCAGCGGCTGCGTGGTGGTCCAGCTGCTTGGACTTTCCCATGAAGACTTGAAGCTGCAGCGCCCGACTGCTCTTTCTAGGGACGGGCCTGGCCGGCAGGAAGGGAAGGAACCAACCGCTCCAGGATCCCTTTTTGAACAGCCAGGTCGGCTGCTGCCTACTCCGCCTCAACGGCGGTGGCAGCGGCGGCTCTGCGGCCACCAGCCAGAGCAGCATGACCCTGCACGCGATGTCGTCTTCGCGACGGGCTTGATAAGAGCAGACGCCACCAGCCCTCGCACGAAGCGCAGCACAGCTTGCGGTGTTAAGGCTCGCAGGGGCGGGCTCAGCGCACCAAAGCTTCCCCTCCGGCGGCAGCCCCAGCCGCTCACAACACCGCCACTGCAACCAACCCTCCCGGCGTCGCTCCTCTCGGCTGTCACGCATTCGCCCTCCTCATCGCGGCAACAGCAACCGCAACAGCAACCGCAACAGCAACCGCAACGGCAACCGCAACCGCAAAAACACGAGGAACGTGGGCCCGGCCAGCAGCACCCCGGGGGCGAGGCGGCTGAAGTGCAGCAGTCCCGGCCCGCAGCATCTGGCAGCTCCAGACCACCCACGCCGCCTGCCAGGCTGTCAGCAGGGGACGCCGCCGCGGCGGAGGGCCCGCTGAGCGCTGGCGGAGGTGACCCGCAAGTGCCGTACTTGGTTTACGCAGAGCCGCCGGTATCAGCGTTGGGGTTGGGGCCGAAGAGAGCTGGCGCCGTCTCCTCCGCCGCCGCCGCCGCGCAGAGCGGGGGAGAGGGTGCCGCAGCAGCTGAGGAGCCTGGCCCAGATCCAGGCTGGTGGATCCACCTGCTGCTACCGCCACCAGCGCTGCTGCGGGGTCTTCAGGCAGCGGCCGCACATGTTCAGCAGCAGGGCGGCGGTGGCGGCGGCGACGGCGCCGACAGACCCGTAGACCATTCGGCGCTATTGATCGCGGTCGACACGGTCTGCGGATACAGGCGAGACGGCCCCGGCGGCGGTGTAGGAGAGCCCCTGGAAGTTGGTAGCATCGGTGCCAGCAACAGGACGCGCTTGGTGCTGGACCCAGGGGTCGTTGACCTGCAGGCTGGGCGCGTGTCAGTGCGCGTGCCGGAGCAGGCGGTGCGGGATTTGGAGGTGGGCAGCCCGACATGCAGCCCGGGCGGCAGCCCTCCCCTCGGCTGCTTCCTGCACCTGCACCTTTTCGCTACATCGGTTACGACCGCTTCTCCGCCAAGGGGTGGCGGCGAAGGCAGCAGCGCCACCGCGGCCGCAGCGTCTGCCGGCGACGCCGCCACTGGGGCCGCTGGTGGGCTGCCGGAGGGGGATGTGCCAAGGGCGGAGTGGCTGGGCTCGGCGGCGGTGCTACTGCTGCCCGAGGCTGTTGCGGAGGAGCTGCAGGGGCTGTGGAGCAGGATGGTGCAGGAGGCGCACCTGGTGGAGAGGGTGATGGCGGACTCATTGGTGGGCAGGGCAGAAGGCTCGAGACCAGCGCCGGCAGCAGCGGAGGCGGAGGCGGAGGCGGAGGTGGCGGAGGCGTTGGCCGCACCGCCTGGTCCTCGGTTCGATTCCTTGATCGCGCAAACATATGTGACCCACATGCGGCCCCTGCTTGACGACATCGCAGTGGCTCTGGGGCTGCCTGGAGGCCCTCGTCCCGCCTGGGGCGTAGGGCACCTCGCGGCGTTGCCGCCAGCTTCGCCGCCGCCAGGTCAGCCGCCACCCGGCAGCCGCACCGAGCTGTTGCGCTTCCTTCTGAGCTACACCAGCGGCCTGGGGCTGCAGGCGTGCGTGGAGGTGCTGGCGGCGGTGCTGCCGGAGGTGACGGCTCGCGAGGAAGCGACGGCGGCGGCGGCGGCGGCGGCGGCGGCGGCGGCGGCGGCGGCGGCGGCGGCGGCGGCGGCGGCGGAGGTGGCGGCGGAGGTGGCGGCGGCGGCGGTGGCGGTCCGAGACAAAGCTGCGGCGGCAGTGCTGTGCCAGGCTGAGGGGCTGCCGCCGCCGCCTCCGACTGGACCCGAGGCTGCAGCAGAAGGAGCAACGGAACCTGTCAGCCCCCGGCCAAGTGCTGCTCTTCCTCTTTTACCCGCCGTACATCCAGCTCCGTACGATCAGGTTGCGAAGCAAGACTCGGGCGCGCCGCCGCCACCGCCTCTCCCTCCGTCGCCGGTGCTGTCGGCTCCAGGCCGTCTCGTCGCCGCCGCCGTACGACAGGCCGCCGGCTGCTGCCGCCGGGCCCTCCGCCGCGACGGCCTGCGGCTGCTGGCTGGCTTCCCAGACCCAGCCATGGAGGCGGCATACGCCGAGCTTCGGGCGGCCCAGACGGCCAGTAGCTGGGCGACCATGGTGGTGTGCGCGGCGCTGGGAGCCGTTGCCGTTACGGTCACCAAGTTGCGGTTGGACCGGTACGGCATCGACCAGCCGCTGGTCAAGGCCCTGGCGGGCATGCTGTGGCTGGCCTCGCCCATGGCGGCGCAATGTCTGCGACTGGGAGTCTTGCGGAGGCTGGGGCGGTGGCGGCGTCCCGGTAGCCTGGCGGCCGCGAGGCGGGTTGGGTCTGGAGCCCCGGGTGGTGCCAGCAGCGCCGGTGCGTGCAGCAGCGCCGGTGGTGCAACCGGCGGCCCTAGCCCTTTGGAGCCCAGTACGGCGGACGGTGACCTGGCGTGGTACGACACGCTGGCGGCGGCGTGCACGGGACTGCTGGCGAGCGTGCTGGGCTTCTTGACGTACACGTGCAGCCGCCCGGAGCTGGATGTACGGCAGGACGAGGCCGTGTTTGTGTTTGGGATCTTCATGGCTCGGGCCGTGCTGGCGCCCCTACTGACGCAGATGCGTCCCGCCGCTCAGCTGCTGGCCAGTGCGGGTATGGCGGCGGTGGACCTGGTACATGTGCATGTGCTGTGGGGAGGAGCGGTGGTGCCCGCGGTGCTGGCGGCGGCGCTGGCGGCGGTGGTTAACCTGGCGGTTAGCGCGGTGTTGGATGTGTGTGAGAGGCGGGCTTTTGCGGAGGCTCAGGCGGAGGCGGAGGCGGAGGCGGTGAGGGTTGGGAAGAAGATGAGGACGGCAAGCGGGCAGGACTGAGGGGCGTTTGAGGTTGCAGTGTCCCAACCAGTGCCGGTGCCAGCGTTTAACGAGCGCGAGAGGCCAGGGCGGGATGGAGGGAGTACTGATGGGTTGGGCATGAAACGGCATGAACAGGCTACAGTGCTGTTCGCGCACGGGACTAGCAGCAAGCGCTATCTAAGGAGGGCGTTTTGGTGCACGGCAGGATAGGTAGTAATAAATGTTACAGTGGGCCCCAGACCATATGGTAGAGCCACCGTGCGCATCGCCTGACGCATGACAGGTGTTGGCACTAGGGAGTCGCGCGTCCATACTGCCCACGTATTGCAGCACCAACTCCCCGTTGGGGATGCCAGCGGCAGGGCAATTAATATCATATGAATGGGTGCTCCCCAAGCGGCCGTTGTCGCGCTGCTGCTGCTGAGCTTTCGAATTTATCGGAGCATGCCGTATCCACAAGCATGCTTTAATTGCTTGGCCACCACTTATGTCTGTGTTCATTCACGTATCGGTTCCGACTTGTCAGTCAGTGGGGGAGGGGGCCCCGAGCTTCTGCCGTCAATCTGCTTCACCCTTTGGTATCGCCCACTGCGTCTGGTCGAGGACGAGGATTGCTTGCGAAGGGGGCCGCGCGGCAGCCTTTGCCAAGGGCCGCATAGGGCACTGGTTCTGGAGCAGGCAGGAAAGTTTAATGTTGTTTCATACAATGCAGCTTCGAGGAATAAAGCTCGGCAGGAACTGATGTTGACCCATCGTTGACGATGATGAAGGACGAAGCCCATGCTCCCCATCGCTACTCATCAGGTGGGGAAGCAGACGCGCGGCTTGGGTTGCGTCCGGGGTTAGACGTCGTCTGGTTGATGAGGTCGGTGCGGCTGTTGTATTTATGACAGCGTGCCGACCTTTCGTCGCATCGGCGGCGAGCTGGGAACTTGGGGAGGCACAGCTTGCTTACAGACGTTGGCACGGATGGTGGCCAATCAGGGTCATGGTGGCCACTCAAGATCATGCGGGTGTTCACCTCGGTTGTGTCCAATTATTCGGTGCACGCGGGGTCTCGTTGGGGCATACAGATGTCGTTGGAAAGTAGCCCGGTCCTCGAGGGTGGCTTTCGAGGGCATGCTGAAAATACAAAAGCAGCTTCAGTCGTGATGGTGTTCGCGAGCAGCCACCAGCGGCAGTGAAGCCCAAAGCCGTTTTTTTGTAGGTATGTCTTTTAGTTCCGCAGGTTGGCAGGGTTGCCTCTCGAGGTCCATACCGGTATCCCGAACCCGAACCGTGGGCCGCAAAGGGATCCAAGCCGTCTCACAGTGTATGGGCACCCCATCGAGATGGTTCGAAAAATTCTTTTTTTAAACGTGTTTGTACACCATAGTAAAAGTTGTCAGGGACTTTCACTCGTGGTAGAGCATGCTTGAGCAGCTCGATCACTGTGCACGCCACTTTGTATATGAGTATATCCGACTTGGCATTGGATGCTGCTTGTAGCCAAAATGCCAGCTTGTATCGGGAGATGCTCAGCACGAGAGACCCGCGGGAACTTCCAACCGACATCGTGATTCATCCTGTTAACAGCATTATTTTTTGTACAAGCTGACACATCGGGTTTAAGCATTTACTCTTTCCTACCCGTGGCGGAAGCTGAACCGCAGACATAACAGCCTTAAGGAGGTCTCAGCCGGAACCGGAGAAGATACCAGTCGGGAGTGACCAGTCTGTGGCCTGACGCTTTGGTGGCGTTAGCCTGTGTTAAGAGGCATCGTAGCGCCGACTGAAAATGTCGGGGCAAGGGCAGCAGAGGATTCTATACAGCCTCGTAGCAAGGGGCCAAGTCGTCCTTGCGGAGCACAGGTATATGACATCCAAAGAAGAACGTCGTGTGCAAGAGACGTGGGGCGCGCCTCTTAGTGACTGTTCGATTGCTTTTCAGACCGTCCAGTCACGCCTCAATTCCCTTTAACACTCCACAAACATACCTGGGATTATACTTTCTAGCTCTTGATGTCGCGAATTGGTGTCTTGCACTCTTAGTCGGTGCTCGGAGTCTCCTGTAGGTCACCGCCACCAGTACCTATCACCACGCCCGCCAACCCACCTGACCGGCAGCCACCGCGACGCATGCGACCCCTCGCTCTCTTGAGCTTTACAACAACTCCACCCTTGCCCACTCCGTAGCGTCGTCACCGGCAACTGCAATGTCATTGCCGTACGAATATTGGAGAAGCTGCCGCAAGAGGACACGTGAGCCATGGGAAGGGCCGGGGTTTCGTAACCTCCTGGAAGCCCAATCGGGTCGAAGGACGAGGGTTTATGGCCAGCTGCAGCCTTCAGCAGCTGAAGCAGCAGCAGAAGCAGCGGCAGCAGCAGCAGAAGCAGCGGCAGCAGAAGCAGCGGCAGCAGAAGTAGATGAGCGGTGCACCCACGCCTGTCGCAAAAAATGTTGGCCCCAACCCACCTGCCAATTACTGGTAGCCGCGCTTGGGGAGTGGACAGGGCGGCCGCTGCCGCCTCCGCTGCTGCCCTCCGCTGCTGCCTCCTTTCCCTCCTTGACCCCGCCTCTCCACGCCTTCCCCTCCCTCGCCGTACCGCACACACGACACACCCGAACCCCCCGAACTCCCGGACCCCCAGCCGCGTCAGCTACACTCAGGATCGCTTCATGTTCCACGTGATGGTTTCTGACGGAGTGACGTACGTGGCGGTGGCGGAGGAGGTAAGGGGGGGGGGCAGGGGCAGGGGCCACGCATAACGTAAGGGGTATAAATAACCCACATACACACACGCACACCCACGCACAAACCCATGAACACCCACGCACGCACGCACGCACCACAAGCTCCAAAGTCGTGCCCGTCTAATACCGCCACCGCCTCCGCAGGCGTTTGGCCGCCGCATTCCGTTCGCCTTCCTCGACGACGTGCGAGGCCGCTTCGTCGCCATGTACGGCGCAGCAGCCAAGGAGGTGCGGCGCGCGCGGGTGTCGGGGAGCTGCGTCGGCTGTTCGCCACCTGAACCTGAACGGTGCCTCCCACCGGCCTAGCCGCCCGACACAACCCACACAGGGCACACTGCCCCTAGACGCCTACTCGCCCCTACGCGCCTGCTCGCATCGGTGTTCCCGAACCTAGGCGACGTGTGGCCGACCTTCCGAACGCACAGGCGGTCGCATACGAGTACAACACGGACTTCAGCAGGGTGCTGGCGGAGCGGGCGGCGTACTTCAGCGACCCCTCGGCGGACGCCATCAACCGAGTTAAGGTGGGCAGGAACTGCCGGTAGTACGGTAGTACGGTAACACGCTGCTAGGCGCTTGGCGGCGGCGGCGTTGTCACAGTCGCCCGAGGTCGTCTGAGGTCCGGACTGGCGGCTGACGCCCGAGGCGCTTTGGTGCAGTGGGGGTTTATAAGAGAATCCGCGAATCCACGAATCCACGAATCACGGCGGACAAACCGAGGGAGGAGAGGGGTTGCCGCGCCGGCCGCATCTCCCCCTCGCGGTGCGGCCGCTGAGCCCCGTCCCGTGGGTCGTCGTTCGTCCCCTGTCCGCAGGGCGAGCTGCAGGAGGTGAAGCACATCATGATCGAAAACATCGAGAAGGTTCTGGAGCGGGGGGAGAGGCTGGACCTGCTGGTGGGTGTGTTGGGAAGGGGTGTGTTGGGAAGGGAAGAAAAAGGACGCTTGCGTTCGCCAACGCGAAAGCGAGTAACGCAATGGGTGTGTATGTACGGCAGCCGCACCTCATGAAGGCCGCCGTGCGGTGGGTTTCACTGCCCGGCAGCCCCTCAAAACCAGCCCCTTGCGTGGCGGCCGTTGGACCGTCCCAGCTGCGCTCAGAAACACACCGAAGTCTTGGTAGTCGTACGCGCGCTGACTCGTACCCCAGTGGCCCCCCGGGGCTCGCCCCTCCTGGAGTAACGGTATCCGCATCTCCTCATGGCCCCCCCTAGGAGACAGCCGCCCATCGCGTTGCCGCAATCCTCCCCCCGCCGCGCCTCCAAACTCCGCTTACCTCCTCGCTTCGTCCTTGCCCCCCCGCGTCACGGGTTTCCTCGCCCGCCCCCTCCCCCGCCCCCTTCATCGACCCCTCCCCGCCCCCTTCCCGCCCCCTCCCCGCCCCCTTCATCGACCCCTCCCCCTCCCCCTGCCCCTCCCCCTGCCCAGGTGGACAAGACGGAGGGGCTGCAGCAGGTGTCGTTGGCGTTCCGGCGGGAGGCTCGCCGGTTGAAGCACACCCTGTGGTGGAAGGTGCGGCGGGAGCCAGCTGGGGGAGGGCAGAGGGCGCGGCCCAGGGGGCGGGAGTGGGGTCTTGGTGCGGAAAGCCGGTGGGTCTTCCCTCTCCCCCCGCGGGTGGGGGGGAGGATGGGAGTCCTCAGTGTGGGAGGGAGGACGGGGGTAGCGGTGGGTAACGGAGGGAGGGAGGATCCGCTGCAGCCACGGGGCGAAGATCGCCTTGGCAACCCAGGTGCATGTTGCCCGCCACCACCACCACCACCACCACCACCACCGCCACCGCCTGCGTGGCTTCCCCGCTCGGCGCTGCCGCGGCCCCCAACGCATCCACTACCACAACCACCCCCGCTGCACCACCACACTACATTTCCACGCCCACTGCACCACCACCACCACCACCGCCGCCCCCGTTGCTGCTGCAGAACGTCCGGCTGTGGGTGGCGGTGAGCGGCGCCACCATGGTCCTCATCTACTGCATCGTCGCCATGGTGTGCGGCTTCACGTTCCGCCGCTGCTGAGGGGGCGCCGCTGCTGAGTGAGGCCGCTGCTGAGTGAGGCCGCTGCTGAGGGGGGCCGCTGCTGAGACACGGCGGCGCACAGCCGGGGGCCGCGGGACCCTGGGTTGCATGCCTGATACGAAGCCTGATACGAAATGATGGAGACGCCAGTGCACTAGTTGAAGACCTCAAAACTGAGCTGGGGGAAGTCTGTGGCCAACAAGGAACAGGAGGACGGGTGTTCGGGGGCGGGGGGGAGTTAGAGAAAGGAACCGGTTACTCGACCTGGGAAGTGTAGCCGGGGGGTTCGAGGAAGACCCGTGGATGCCCGAAAAAACGTTTAGAACAGACGTAGCGGGGGGGGGTGCAGCCCGCTCGTCAGTGTTCGCCCTCGGCTTGCCGCGAGGTGGGCCCAGCGGAGGTGTACGCCCTCTCCACAACACAACAGCAACGCCACCCTACAGCGCCGCATAGCCGTAACGTGGCAGCAAGGTTAGGGGAGGCGGTGTGGAAAACGAGCGCAGTACCATACCATACTGCGTATGTTTCTTTCTGTGTTTTTCTTAGCCCGGGAGCATACCCCGTTGGTCCGGATGTTTCCGGATGTGTGGTGGCAAGGGGAGGGGAGGGACGAACAGGGGTAAGTTGTCGCGTGTTTGCCCGTCTGTCATCAGAGCTGCGCCTGGGCCCCAACATGTTTGCATGATGCCGCCTGGAGCGCATGCGCCGTATCTATGCACGAAGAGCTGAGGCGGCCCGCAACCGAAATGTGGGGGAGAGAGGTGTTGAGAGCCCACCGCACACGGGGGGGGGTTCTGTGTCGCCTCTCTTGGTTGGAAACGGTGCTGGCCGCATCTGGCCACACCCGCACGAACGCATTGGTGGTTGCATGGCGTTGTGAAAAGCAAATGCTGAAAGTACGACGGTACGGCAGTAGTACCGTAATCTCCGGTGTCACATGTGTGCGGTGACTGGGCCCCTTGCCGGTTGCCGAACTCGCGTGTCGGGGCAGCGGGCAGCGCAGCAGCGGCGCCTGCCGCGCCTCCAGTGTTGCTGCGGGGCAGCTGCGGGTCAGTTGGGAATTGGGGACGACGACGCTGAAAGGTGGCGGTGGTGGTGGATGTGGTGGCGGTCACACCTGGGGTGAAAGGAACGCAGGCAGACGTTTGCAGGCTGGCAGTTGCCGTAGCTCGCTGGTCTTGTTGGTGGTGCTGATTGATCGCGAGGTTCGTTATTAGTGCCGGACTGGGAGTGCAGGCAAGGTGCAAGCAGCCGGATGCGTAGAGTAGAACGCTCTCGGCTGTTGCGCGCACAGACTGCACCCTCCGCCCTCCCCCCTCCGTTTTAACTCCGTGTTATCCTAGCTACCGCGACGGCGGTCCTTCATATCCGGCAATGTTACACAACCAGCAACCGTGGAGGGCGTACGGAGGCGAAAATATCCAGCGCGAAAAAACCCTCCCCTGCCCTCCGCTCCACATCGTGCAACGCCTCCGCGCGAAAATCTCACAGGCCCAGCACTCCGTACTGCAGCGGCCTCGCCCCTCGGCCGCCGGCCGCCACCACCGACGTATTTTCACGATCCACGAAACAACAACTCCCAATGCGGAAGGTCCGAGGGAATCAAAAAAATCCTTTACTGCGCCATGCGCAGCGCATTCGGCGGGAGCAACGGAGGGCCGCTGTGGGCGTCACGGGAGCAGCCCTAGCCGAATCGCTCCGAGGAGCCGAGGCGAGCCCAGCCCCTCCGGGACCTCCGGGGCCCGGCGGGGTTCCGCCAGTGCCACACGCGTGCACCAAACGCATCCGCTGTCGCTGCCGCGTCCCGTCCCAAGAGCACTGCCGTGCCTCGCAAAGCCAAGAGCAACCGAGCATGGCGCGCGCCCACCCAAGCGATGCCCTCGTATGCCCCAACCGCAACATCCTTCATGATCTTCAGCAAGCACGGCCGCCAGACCCTCATAAATGTAATACACACACACACCCACACGCACACCCTGCAGCAGCAGAGGCCGCAGCCCAACCGCCGCCGCCGCAGCAGCAGCAGCGCGGGCGTAGAACAGCCATACCGTCCGCACCCCTCCACCAAGCCCCTTCGGCCATCGGCACCCGCACCAACCACTATTTTAAAAAGTGGTTTCTGCAATATCGGCGCAGCCACGGCACGGCGCCTTGCGCAGTGGCGGCCGCATGCCACGTCACCCGCACACTCGCCCCCGCGGCCGCTCCTTCGGCCACCCCCCTCGGGTGTGAACGCGCCGTTACACGGCACGCAGCAGTACACCCGATGGTGGTGGCAGTGGTGGCGGTGGTGGTGGTTGTGGCGGTGGCGGCGCCTCCCGTCGCCAGGAGACCAGGCCGCCCCCAACCCTGTCGTACCCCGCGCCTGGACGGCTGCGCTGATGCGGTTCCGTGCGATGCGTTCCGGGGGCCGCACAGGTACACACCGCCTGCCGAGGAACGCTGCAACACACACACGAATGAGGAGGGACGCACACGGCATGCCACCGTGCCACCGCGAACGCCCTTTTCTTATTGTTATTGGTGGCAGGCGGCGGCGGCGGCGGCGCCGCCGCCACACACCGCCAGCAGCAGCAAAGTGACCCACAGGACATCGTACTGTACGACAACGACGGCACCGTCGCGTACGACCTGCCCGTCACGTGGATGCCCGCCGCATCCCGGATTTTTTCATTTTTGCATTCAGGAGATCAGGACCCCCCTCCCTCCCCACCCGCCGGTCGGTCCGCTGCCGCCTGGCTCGCCCGGCGGCCAGCGCAGCTTTTGGGCGCCGTGCACAGTGGCTACACCACAAAACGGAGCCGAGACCAGCAAAGTGGGCCACACCGTAGGTACACGCATTGGAGCACTGGGCACTGGTACTAAGACAGACAGACGGACACCTGACAGATGCCTAGCAGCATTTAGGGCGGGAACGGTAACAGGCACGGAAAGCATTTTCACAGCGCGCACACCGATATGCTCGCCGTCTATAAATTACGGGATGAAGAGGAGAGCGAGACCGGTGACGGTGACACACATGGCACAAAAGGACACATGCCTGCAACCCGCCGCATGAGACGCGACTGCGGCAGCTACACCCTGATTCCCATCCGCCGGGTAGGCGCGGGTGGCCAATGACCACACCACCCGTCCTTCACACCACCCGTCCTTCACGGCTCAGCCCCCGAGCGACCCGCGTTCCCAAGGTACCGGTAATAAGGATTGCTAACTCGATCCGGCGGCTGCACAAAGCCACAGCGCATGCCCAGTCCGATCCAATCGCCGACCGTTAGCCTCTGGAAGGGGGACACACGAGGCCTCATACACCATGCGTAGCAGCGGCCCCCCCCACGCCTAATCTGGTTGACCGCACCCCGGCGTTCGTGCCGACTGGCCGCCAGGGGCACTTACTTCCTTTCACCTGGAGCCCTCGGCGATGTCGAGCCCGAGGCACGCAGGGAGAAAGGGGCAACAGGGCCCGCCCCGGCAGCTCGACACCCGCCCCCGCCCCTGACAAGCCAGACAACGCCGTGCGCCACACCATGACGATGACGATGCGATGCTCATACCACTTACCTACCTAAGGACAAGGACAGAAAGGAAACACACGACTGGCAGTTCGGCGCATTGGCGCCTCGACGCATCACGGCCCTCGGCGCGAGGAGCGCTAGGGCTCGCGTCGAGGCAGGTGCGGCCGCTGAAAGAAACCGGCACCACACGGAACCACTCGCCGCTGCGCAGCGCGCCGCGGTGCGCAGCGGGCGCCGGCGCCAGCGGGGTGAGACGTGCCGGCGACCAGGCTGCCGCACCGGGGCACATCATCATGTCACCTAGACCTACCTACCACCCTCCCCTCAGACGTCACTTCCCTCCCCCTCTAGCCGGGCAGCGGATATCGTGCACCGTAGCTGCAGTGGGCGGAGCTCAGCGCCGTGCCTCCATGGGATTTCATCGCTCCAGGGGTGGGAGCGCGGAGCGCTCCCACCAACGGCGCGTGCGAAACCCGAAGGCGGCCTCCGAAACCCGGCCAGGCTGGCGCCGAGGCGGACCGTAAGGCCCGACTCGCGCCTCAGGGGGGCTCACTCTGTTCTCTCCGCGTGCACATCACACCGGTATCCGAGCAGACCCGGCCAGGCTAGCAGACGCGAGGCTCCGGCACCGGCGGTCGCCGCGCCCCTAGCCCACGCGACCCTAGCCCACACAGGCCCCGTCGGCGGGTTGCTCCGCCGGGGCCTTATGCGACGCCCTCCCCAACTCGCGCTCTCCGCCTCTCAGTGAAGACGACGACGATGACAGCGTCGACAGCCGCACACACCGCATACTTACAAAAAAAACCACCACCTTGCTCGCCAGGCGCCCACCACACGCGTACGACCACTCCGACGCCGGAGCCGAACACCGAGCTATGCATCGCACCGCCCTCCCGCTCCCTGCACCGCGGTGCGGTCCGTGACACCGCCTCGCCCTCCCTCCTCTGCAACCAACCCAAGTTCCCGAAGCGACGCCGCCGCACAGGCTATGATGCCCCCAGCCCGCGCCACACGCCAATTTAGGCAACAAGACACGCCTCCGCGTGGCTTGGCTCGTGATAGCCGGCCCTGCGGCGCTACTGCCTCCCAACGATCACACGCGGCTGGAACCTCCGCAACGGCCGGAACGCGCTTCACTCGCACCGCAGCCACCGCGCGAACCACTCCGTTCCACACCGCCACGGGCAGCCGCGGCCCTGCGCCCCCCCCGGTCGCAGCCACCGCCCCCTCCCAACCCAACCCGCCTGCCGGCCACGTCACCGCCCTGCGGCCAGCGGCCTGCGGCCAGCACCGCCGCTGCGGCCGCTGCTGTTGCTGCGTGAGGTCGGCCGCAAACCAGGGCCCAGCCGGCTCACTTGTCCCGCAGCGGCGCCGCGCCCGCGGCTGGCTGGCCCCACTTGACGGTGGCGATGCGCGCCCACACGGGCTCGTCCCCCGACGGTCGCGTCATGACGCCCCCGGGCAACGCGACTTGCGTGCTCACACCCGCACCTGCAGCTGCGGCCGGTGCCCCTGCCGTCGTCGGCTTACCGGCGCCCGAGGCCCCCGAGCTGACGGGACCCCGGCTGGCGCCGCCGCCGCCGCCGCCGCCGCCGCCGGAGGCGGCGGCGACCTCCGCACGCTCGCGGTTGTCCCTCACCACGCCGTCACGTTGCGCCTGCTCCTGCGCGCCGCCGGAGCTCGTGGGCGGCCCTCCTCCCTGGAGCGACGACGAGCCGCCCGGCAGCGCCCGCCTGAGCGCCGTCGCCAGCAGCGACGTCGTGCTCTTGACCTTGCTCGCCGCTCGCGACAAATCGGAGCTGGAGCGCCTCGTGATGCGGAGCACATCGGCCTTGGGGAACTGCAGCTGGTAGCCGCCGCCGGCGGCCGTGTTGGGAGGGGGGTGCGAAGCGGAGGGCGCCAGGCCAGCGCCGGGGTTGGTTGCGGCAGGGTTGGCGGCGCCGCCAGCCAACTCCAAGCCCCCGAGGCAGCGGTCCAGCCCCAGTGCTCCTGTAGCCAGCGGCTGGTGTTCCAGGATCAGCCCCATGGGCGTCGGTGGCGTCGGCAGGGGTAGCGTGGGGCCCCGCCACGTCTCGCCCGCCGCGTCCCGGTGTCCCAGGTCGCAGTCCTGCTGGTACATGCGGTGCTGCGGCGCCAGGGCCGAGTGCATGAGAGTGAACTCCGGCATCATGCTGCCGCCGCCGCCGCAGTCGCCGCCGCCGCCTTGTTGCTGCTGCAGCTCCGCTTTCGTCGGCACCACCGTCGTCGCGAAGCCGCTGCGCGCAAATATGGACGCGTCATCCTCGCTCCCATCTCCCTCCGGCACCGATATGCAAGCAAACGGCGAGAAGGCGCTCCGCGGCGCGGGCTGCCGCAGCGCGGGCAACACCGCCGGCTGCTGCTGCTGCTGTTGAAGCTCCTGCCGCTGAGGCTGCTTCGGAGGCGCCATAGGGCCCAGCAGCAGCGGCGCTGCTGCCGCGTCGGGCGCCTTCACAGCCTCCGGCAGGACCGGGAAGGTCAGCCCGCCACAGAGCTCAGCCGTCATGGCCCTGACTGCGTCCGAAGGGCCGCCGGAGGGACCGGACCAGACGTCCCGCATTCCTCCGGCGCCCGGCCCTAGCCCAGTCAGCAGCACGGCGCCGTCGCACGGCGCCTCCACCTGGCTGATGCTGGACCGTGCGTCACACACCAGCTGCGTGTCCATCATCACCAGGGGCCGCACGCCGCCGTCGGGGCCCATCAGGAAAGCATCCGTCGCGCCCGCAGCAGCATCAGCAGGGGGAGGCTTCAAGGCCCGTGGCGGCGCGCTGCTGCTGCGCTGCGCCGGTTCGCCTTCCAACCCCACCACCTCGTCCAACCCGTGGGGCTCCGAGTCATCCACGCCCACGTCCACGTCAGCAAAGCCGTACACCTCCTCCGGGGCGTGCGGCGGCGCGCCGGTGGGTTCCCCCAGCGGCTCCGAGCCCGCGGCGGCGTCGCAGCTCGGGAGGGAGGGCTCGCCGATGCCCGAGCCCCACGACTTGTCGCATTCCCTCTGCGGGATGGGTGGTGGGGAAGGGCGCTAAGGTGAGGGGCGAGGGGCGGTGTGGTGGTGGTGGTGTGTGTGTGTGTGTGTGGAGGGGAGCAGCCATGGAAGCATGGGGTTACGCTGCTGGGGATTCGGGGAACCCACAACTGACTGGGGATTCGGGCGACAGGAGACACATCGGCGGTCGTACAAATGGTGCAAGCCCCATCATGGTGCGAACCCCTATACCCGCATGAACTACTAGGACGTGAGCGAGCGGAATCGGAAGAGCGGAGGAACAAGATCACCACCAATGTCGGCTGGCGCAGTCAGTACGCCGTCAGGTAAGTATGCCGTCAGCATGCAGTCAGTACGCCGTCGGCCTCAGGCAGGGATACAAGAAAAAACACGAAACACGCTCACCGTTCCCGGCAGGTCCGTCTGCTGCAGCATGCGCTCCATCTCCTTCAGCTGCGCCGGCGCCCACTTCGACAGCATCGCGCCCTTGGTGCGCCAGGGCGGCAGCGACCGATTGGCCTGCTTGAACAGCGCCGCCACCTCCGCCGCCACAAGGTCGATGGCGGCCTCCAGCCGCTGCATCGGGCCCACGAACACGACTGGCAGCGCCTGCGAAGGGAAAGGGGCCCCGGAGGGGGGAGAAAGGCAAAAACCGAGTCCAAGAGATCGGCGGTCAGCGCGGGGACTCGCCGCGGCATGCGCCAACAAGTCCTACACAGTCGTCAGCGGGGCCGCGCCGTGCCGCGCGCGCTCCGATGCACAAGACATGCCCGACCGGACGCGACTGCCGGACGCACCAGCAGCAGGTGCTCGTAGGCCCGTGACGGGCTGGCGATGAGGAACTGCTCCCGGAAGCGCGCCTCCACCACCAGCGGCGCAGTCAGGCGCTCCCGCGCCCTGGCCTCCGCGTCCTGCTTCTCCGAGCACCGCGCCTGCTGCTCCGGCAAGGACCGCCGCTGCGGCGGCTTGCCCCATCCGAGGCACACGAGGAATCGGTGCTTGAGGGTCCGCAGGCAGGAGCGCGCGTCCTTGCTCAGGCGCGTACCGTCCAGGATCTGAACGATGAAACCCTGGGATTGCAGCTCCGAAGCCAGCGCCTCGATTTCGCCGGGAGCTGGGAAGGAGGCGCTCACGCCGGCGGCGGTGGCGTCGGCCGCCTGCGCGGCGGTGATTGGCCGATCTGAGCTGCCCGAGCTGGGACCGGGGCCAGACCCCAGGCCGCCAGCTCCCACGGTAGCTTCAGCGGCAGCGTGGGGCTTGGCGATCCGGGCGTTGCGGAAGGCCCTCAGGCGGCGCGCAAGCTGCGAGGCGGGCGGGATCAAGAGGAAGAGAAGACACCCGTGTCAGGACAGCGTGTGGGGCATTGTGTCAGGATTGCGTGTGGGGAATGAAATGCTGGGCAGCGTAAAAACGCGCGTGTTTGTAACATGGGACGAAGCAACCGACCGTCTGCCGGTGGTATATTGCCTATTTGTGGAACGTGTTGCGGGGTGGGGTGGCGAGAAGACCCGGTTACATGGTGCAGGAGACGGTGGGGTTGGGTGCGTACGTCACGGGAGAAAGCAAGGCACCGGAAGCTACATGTCATGTGTGTGTGTGCTTCTGCGATGCGGAAGTCGTCCGGAGGGAGGAGAGCCCCGGAGGTCAACGTAGCGTCCGACCCGACCCAGCAGCCGTGTGTTTGCCATCCCGGGTGCTAGGCTCGTCACTCGAGCATAAGGCCCAGCTGCTGCACGACCTGACGCACCTCCTGTTCCAACTCGGTGGCTGGCTTGCACAGCTCCATCAGGCGCTCCCCCGCCGGCGTCAGCGCCTCGGCGCCGTGCGGTGGCACGCCGTTGCGGTGTGCCAACATGACCTGCAGGTCGCTTTGGCTGCGGTCCAGGCCAGAGCACGGCGCCGGCGCGGCGGCGACTTTCTGTGCGCTCAACGTTTGCCACAGCGTCGCCGCGGGCAGCGGCGCAGCCGGCTGGCGGAAGGCGACGTGGGCAGCCGCCGCGCCGCGGCGCAGGGGGTCGTATGCGGAGGGTCCACGCTGCGGCCGGTCATGAGGCGTAGCTGTACAGCTGCCTCCTAGCTCTAGGTCAAACACCGGGCTGAAGGTAGCGACGGTGGGTGGGCTGCGAGCGTCCGACAGAATTGCGGATGTCGCAACCTTGGCCTGCGACGCGCAGGAAACGGCAAGGAGCTCAGCAATTCGTGTTCAGTTCGTCTACTTTCGTCCACTTCGCAGAAACGCAGCGTGTCGTGTGGCCCAGTTGCGAGCTTTCCCGAGCAGTCCCAGTCCCGCATGACACGTGCCAGCACAGGTCGCACAGCGCCGCTGGATCTCGTTGCATGCCACAATTACACGGGGTGCGTAATATTCCTTGTAGAATGGATCCCAGAGCGACAAAAGACCGACAAAAAGCCCCAACGCATTGCCTCAAGTCGCAGCAGCCGTCCCCCCCTTACCTCATCGAGCGGCTGCAGGAGGTGTAAATCCTGCAGCGAGCCTGAAAGTAGTTCTGAAGTATGGGCTGGGAGACTATTCGCGCGCCGGCTTAGGGTCGGAGTCTCCATTAGAAGCTTCAGAAGGGAGCCGCAGTGGAGACCTCGCAATCGAGCCGCCACAAGCAATCCCCTCTATTCTTCTCCTACTTTCGTGTAGTAAGCTCATGCAGGGCGGCCTAATAACTAGTGCGACGACATTGTGCACAGCCGACGCTGCAACAACGTAATGACAGCGCCTGTATGTGTGACTTCAGGTTATATTTATGAACTTGATTTGCTGAATCATGTTTAATGATGATGGGCTTGGGTGGTCAGCTATTTTCGTAGAAACCGAGCTGTCGCCGTACGCAATCGGCCACGCGATGGCAGAATCCTCACCTTTCCGCGCACCCGAATCTTATTCTTGGACTTCCAAACCACCTGATGGTAACCAGACAGGATCAAAGAATCCTTGCACCAATAACGCTCGGCAAGGAAGCAAGCGGGGGGCGACACGGTGAGGCTGCCCAAGAGCGCCCCACGACGTGCTGCGACGTGCTGTGGCCGCCACGACAGCTCCTATCCTCTTCCCGAAGGCCGCTCGGCGCCGCATTTTCCAGATGCCATGCATGCACGCAGACGGGTCAAGTCTCTCCGCCGCTTTTGGTGCGTCGACCGCGTCCGTCACAGCCTTCGACTCGGCCCAGCTTTTCGCAGCTAGTTTGGGTGCTCGTGATCTCCAGGCCGCTGCGGCCCAACTGACAACTGATGTAATGCAGCCCGGCAGACGCACAGCTGCGCGCTTGTCCAATCCCTTTCGACATCAGAAAGTCGGCAAAAGGGCGCTGCCTGCAGAACCACACAACGGCGGACGAGGCACGCCAGCGTTGGATGCAGCGCCATGGTGCGCCATGCCACAACACTGCGATGCGCCCGATGGCTCTACCTTTCAAGGTCTGGAGCCCACTGTAACAAGTACAACAACACTGCGACAACTGATGCCGGCGCGGTGCGGTCTGTCGCCCGAAATACAGACACTGAGCACGGCGTGCTTTTTCAAAGGGCCATCCTCCCCCCTCCCCCCCCCCACCCACCTTACCACAGTGCATAGGCACACCGGCTACGCTTCCATTCCCTTCGCTTATCCTCATAAAGGTTCCGGACCCTCCCTGACATCCGTGCACCCGTACAACCCGCCACAGCCGCAGCAGCCTCCCTTCCGCCGCGACTTCAATACCGGTAACCGAAGCACTCTTAAACGTCCCAACAAACGTCCCAACAGGCTTCGTCAGAACCCCACGATCACATGTCACAGGAATCCGAATGTGAGGGTGGCCCGGCGCGAGCCCACCACCCCTTTCATCGCAGAGTACGAGTACAAGTACGATGAGGAGGAGGAAGATGATGATGAGGAGGAGGTCGTGATAAGCTGCCAGACGCGCTCGGGCGAATGCGGCGGTGGTGCAGTGCAGTGCATCTGATCATACACCTGGTGGTCAGGGCATGCGTTGTGGGCTTGCGTGCGGGGAGGAGACAACAACGCCCTGCGGCCCTCGCGACAGCTCGCGACCCTAAAACCCTAAAAACCTTAAACCAGCCCAGCTGCGTTCGTTTCTTTCCCATGCACCGAGCCCTCCTCCTTCGCTGGTGTCGGCGCTGGCAGCCATGCGGACCAGTGCGCCATGGAGCCGTACGGCACACCAGTACGACATCCTAAACGTCGCCAGCGATGCGATGGTTGCGGTAACGTAGGGGACGAGTGAGTCATGCGGGCCCGGGGCCTGGGCCACGTGGTGCGCTGCGCGCTGGACGCCGCTGGCTTTCCAAATACACCAAGTCAAACGCCGTCAAGCTCGGAACACACTCGCACACACCTCCCAGGCTCAATCCACTCAGTACCCGGTACCCGCAAACATGTATACCTCCTACTCTTCAGCAGTCCCTTTCTCTCTCGCGCCACCCGAGCTACCCACGTGCCACTACACCCGGTTCCTGTCCCCAGCAGAACAATATCCCCCTACCCGCCCGCGCCTAACGGGTTTCCTCTCACACCCGTACCTGCTGGCGCCCCTACTATGGTGCTCGCGCGCGCTGGCCCCTCAGAGCCGCAGCGGCACAAGCCCCTTACCGGCGCCCCAAAAGCCACCGCCCTCCGCCGCGCGATGCGACGCCGCCATCTCCCGCCGGGAACCCCACCGGGCTGCCACCTCCCGCCGGGAAACCCCACCGGGCTGCCACCGCACGCGTGACGGGCTTGGCTTGGTTGCGGTGAGAATACCCGGCTGCACGACATAGGAAACGGAGAACAACATCGGAAATTTCCTAACCGGCGAATAGTGGATGGCGGGATCCCGATCCCGATCCTTCCCCCCTCACGGTTTTCCTCGCCATCCACGGTCCTCCTCGCAATCGCCCCTTCAAGGCAGGCTCAGCAGCTTGCCCGTGCCCAGCGGGCTGTACGCCATGGCTCGCCGCAGCGCCAGCGCCTCGCTGAGTGACACGCGCGTGGTGCCGTCGTCCAGCAGCACCGCCGCGCCCCGGATGACGGCACCGCTGACCGCCGACGTGGGCAGCGTCCCCGCCGCCACCAGCGACGACGACGACGACCTGGAGGGCACGTGCGCCGCCACCACCACCACCGGCCCCTGGGCCAGGTCCGCAAGGCTGGCGGCGCCGGCGGCCGCGGCGCCGGAGCGGCGGCGGCGGCTGCCGCCGCCGCCACCGCCGCCGGCACCGCCGTCAGCGCTTTCGGACGAGGCGGCGGCGGTGGCGGAGGGTTGCAGAGCGGAGAGGGCGGCGAATAAGGCCCCTCCGGCGGTGAGGCGGCCGGTGCTGGATCCTAGATCCAGGGAGCCGAGGCGCAGCGAGGTGCTGGCGCCGCTGGCGCCCAGCCCGGCCAGCCGCCGGCTGCCGTGCAGGGACGGGCGACCCGTCGGGGACAGGATGCATTCGCCGCCGCCTGCAGCCCCCGACGGCGGCGAGCGGATACTCCTGCCGGGCGAGTTGGGAGAGGTGACGCCGGAGGGCGGCTGAGGAGAGCCGCAGTTGGCTAGGCGGGATTGGAGCATACCCTGCAGGCGGAGCGGGCGCGGGCGCGGGCGCGCGGGCGGGCGGAGGTGGAGGACGGAAGGCGGAGGGTTGGGGGTTGGTTGGCGTAATGGGAGGTGGTAGAGTGGGAGAGCAGTGCCGTATGCGGTGGCGGCGACGTGTTTTTGTTCCCGGGGGAACCGGGGCCGGCCCCCGGCCGCCGCGTACGACTGGCTCCGAAGCCACGGCAACGAAAACGCACTGTGCACGCCAGGAAACACATCTCTCTTCACGGGGCCCAAGGCAGCAACGGCAGCGGCAGCAGCAGCAGCAGCAGCAGCAGCAGCAGAAGGAGCAGCGGCAGCAGCAGCAGCAGCGGCAGCGGCCCGAACCCCACCTGCAACCACTGGCTCCCCGCCGGCGCCAGCACCAGCTCCTGGAGCACCTCGCGAACCTCCCCCGGGCTGCCGTACGCCGGCAGCGCCAGGCAGGCGTCCAGCGCCTCCGAAACCTCCGCCGCCAGCCGCGCCTGGGAAACCGGCAGCTCGGCGTCCTGTGGGGCGTCGAAGGGGGAGCGACGACGGCCGGTGGGAGGCAGGGGGTTCTCCGCGTCTGAGGGGGCTGTGCTTCGGAAGTGGGCCATCCCTGGACGCACACAAGCTGCAAGCTGCCACAAGTGCACCCAACTACCGCTTTGCGACCTGTGGAACGAGCCAGGGCTATACGTTTCCTGACCCAGGGTTCCTGCATGTCCAACCCTTAATCGCAAGACAAAACCGTTTGATCTTCCTCCAGGAAAGGCCTCCCTCCTTCGGTAGCCCCCGAAACCCACTCCGAAACCCACTCCGAAACCACTTCGCGAACCCCCCTCGCCCTCGGCCCCGCCCTCTGCCGCCCCTCCCCCGACCCCCCGGCCCCGCCCCTGCCGCCCACTTACCGCCCTGCCCGCCACCCATGCCTCCAGCACCCGCACAAGGTGCACGCCCACCGCCGCACACCCCTGCTCCAGCGCCACCAGGGCTCCCAGGTAGGCGGCAACCGCGAACACCCGTGCCCACACGGAGCCACCCAGGGCGGAGGAACACAGGCTGACCCGGGGGGGGGAGGGTATACGAGAATCCGCGAACCCATGCCCGAGGGGGGGAGAGGGGGGACAGGCGGACAGCGGAGGGGGGGTGGCGGACGGGTAGGGGCGAGAAGACCCGGTTACACGACAGCGGACGGATGGGGGGTAGCGGGGAAACGACCCGTGGAGGCAGCACAGGAGGAAGAGAAGAAGGTTACGGCGGGTGGGGAGGGGCAGGGAGGGGGCGGCGGGGAAGCAGGAGGGGGGGGGATAGGATGAGCCGCCTGTGTAGGGTGGTGGTGGTACGATGAAGACGCATGCGGGGGCAGCAGGGGTTTGCAAGGCAGACTGGTGTACGCGAGGCAGCAGGGGCGGGGGCGCTGATACTGGCAGCTTTCACTACCACCCTTGTGATTGTAGCCGGTTCTAGGCGAGGAGAGGGCGATGCCCCTAGGACAACCAGCCTCTAAAGGCCAAAGACGCAAACCCCCGTCCTCAGTCGCAACACGAAGATGTTCCTCCCCCAAAAGCTGCCTGGCCGCTCGCGCTGTCGCTTTCTGGTTCCCCTCTCTCCGCCGCCCACCTGTTGATGGCGCCCCACGCCTGCTCCCAATCCGGCGACGCTAGCGTCACCCTCTCGCCCGCCTCCAGCAGCTGCCGCACCCCCGCCAGCGCCCGGTCCGCCGCCGCCGCCTGCTGCCCCGCCAGCAGCAGCCGCCGCACGCCCTCCCAGCCGGACACGGAGGCCGCCGCCACCGTCGCCGGGTCCTCGGCTGCGGCGCTGTAGGCGGGGGTGTCCCGGAGGTCCAGGGCGGCGAACACGCGGGCTGCGGTGGGGGGGTCGCAGTGCGCCCGGCAGCGACCCGCCAGGAGGTCCCGCAGGTCGCCTCGGCCGGGCACCTGGAGGGCGGGGGCGGGGGGGGGGGGTTGCGAGAACGAACCGGTTGGGGTGGAGTTGCGCGGAAGACCCATGGGGGTGGGGTGGGGAGTGCTGGGGCGGGTGGGGATGCCGCAGGGTGTGAGGGGGGTGTCGGGGGGTAGGTGAGCGGCGGCAGGGAGGGGCCAGGCGGCCGTGCCGCGCCCGTCGGTGCCCCCACTGGACGCCTCAGTGCCCTTCAATCGCACACTCTGGTCGGCCGTGGCTTCGCGGATTATCCTTTACCCCTCCGACCCTCAGCCTGTCAGCCCCGTCCGGACCGCTCCTCCCATTCCTACCCTCCCTCCCTGCCTCCTATGTCGTCTCCACGCGCTGCCTCTCCACACCGCCGCCCCCCCTCCGGTCTTCCTCTCCTCAACCAAGTCCTCCAGCACGCACTGCCAAACGTATGTCACAAACGGCTCTCTCCTCGGACACGGGTTCTCCTCAACCCCCATTTTCTGTGACCGGTTCTTATCTGCAACCGGTTCTTTTCTGCAACCCCAATGTTTTCCAACCCCACTTTTTTGCAACCCCACTTTCTGTAACCCCACTCCCTGCCATCCGCACCTGCATAATCAGCTCCGCCGCCGTCAAGTGCTCCCCCGCCGCCTCCCGCCGCAGCGCTGCCGCCACCAGCACCCGCGGCCTCAGCGCCGCCGCCACCGCCTCCACGCCGCCGGCACCCGTCCCCCCCACCGCCCCGCCGCCCGACTCGAACCCCACCCCGCCCACCCCGATCAAGCCGAACGCCCCCAGCCCCACTCCCGCCGCGCCCGGCGCCACCGCTGCTGCGCCGCGCTGGTGCTGCTGTCCGGGCCGCGTAAGGCCTTGCACCAGCGCCAGCGCCAGATCCTCCATGCCCCCGCGCAGGAGCAACCCCACGGCGCCCGGCAGGTCGTCGACGGTCAGCGCGCAACAGGCCGCTTGGAGAGGCAGGCCCTGGGACAGGAACACGCGGGCCTGGGAGCAGCGCACGGACACGGCGCCCTGGAGGGCGTCGCGGCTGCTGGATGGTCCCGAGGCGGCGGCGGCGGCGGCGGCGCCGCCGCCGCCAGCGCTGGTGGCGCCAGGAGCGGCGCCGTTGGGCAGCGACCGCTGGCGTGACGAGCCCGTGGAGCGCAGACCCGGCGGCGGCGCCGGCGCCAGGGAGGGGTACGCGAGGGGAGGGGAGGGCGGCGGCAGCGGCGGTGGCGGCGGCGGCGCCAGGAGCTGGGAGGAGGGGTCGCCGAGGACGCCGGAGGCGGCGGGGTTGAATGCGCGAGGGGAGTCGGGGGCTGAGGCGTCCGACAGCAGGAGCTGTGCCGCCGCTGACGCCGCCGCTGACGCCGCCGGCGGCGACGTCGACGGCATGGTCGAGGCCTGGATGGGCGCCAGCGGCGGCGGCCGCAGCGGCGGCGCGCGGCCGAGGCTGGGTAGCGAGCCTCCGCGCAGTGTCACCGGCGGCAGCGGCGGGATGGAGATGGAGGAGGCGAGGGAGGTAGCGGCGGACAGCTGCAGAGACGTAAAGCCGCCGCCGAGGCCGCCGCCGCCGCCGCCGTTGGAGGGGGGTGATGGCAAGGTGGCGAAGTCGGTGCTGCAGCTGGACCGTATGCGCTCCAGGCCCGGAGGCGCTGGCCCCCAGGCGCCGGCGGCGGCGGCGCCGCCGCCGGCGGCGGAGCCGAAACCGACGCTGGGCGACCGCTGCAGCGGCGGCGCCTCCGCCGGCTCCGCCGCCGCTGCGCCGTTGGCGGCGCCGCCGGCGCTGTTGCAGCGCTCGCGGGCGGCGGCGGCGGCCGCGGCGACGCCGCCGCCGGCGAGGCTCGGGTAGCCGCCGCAGGCTTGTACGGCGGCCACGTTGAACGCCGTGTCGTACAGGCATGACGTGGACAGCATGTCCACCAGCGCGGGGACTTGCCCCGAAACCAGGTACAGCGGCAGCACGTCGCTCACGTGGCTCTGCGGCGGCGGCGAGGGGGTGGCGGTGGGTGGGGAGGATGTTTTAGATGGGGGGAGGAATATGTTTTGGGTGTGGGGTAATTTGGGGTAATTTGGGCCCTGAGTTTGGGATGTTGATTTCCGCTGAGCCGCGGAACCTCACACGGAAAATCAACCAGCCGGGCGGTCGGACTAAATGTGTGTGTGGGAGGTTTGCCCGGAAACCCGTTGGTCTGCACTCGAGAGACGTCCGTAGGGGGAGACAGGTGCCAGGGAGGAGGGTGCAGGCAAGGGAGAGCCCGGTCGCCCCGCGGTCCGCCCTTCCCCCCTGCGGAAACACCACAGCCCCTCGCCCCCACCTGCGCCTCCGCCTCCGCCAGCGCCTGCACCCGCTGCCCCAGCAGGCGCTGCCAGAACGGCAGCCCCACCACCGGCGCCAGCGCCAGCGCCCGGTCCCAGTCCCCCAGGTCCGCCAGCAGCTCGCAGCAGTGCTCCACGTTTCCCGCCACCAGGTGCTGCTGAGCCGCCTCACGGAGGAGGTCCTCGCGCCGACCCGCGCCGCCGCTGATGCGGGACTGAGGGGGGTGGCATCGCGGTCGTGTGCGGCAGGAGCTGGTGAGCTAGTGGGGCAGGAGCTGGTGAGCTAGTGGGGCAGGAGCTGGTGAGCTAGTGGGGCAGGAGCTGGTGAGCTAGTGGGGCAGGAGCTGGTGAGCTAGTGGGGCAGGATTGGAATGGTAGTGGTGGTGGTGGTGGTGGTGGTGGTGGTGGTGGTGGTGGTGGTGGTGGTGGTGGTGGTGGTGGTGGTGGTGGTGGCGGTGGTGGTGGTGTCAGGAAGGAACAAGGAAGGCATTGGTTTGCGTTCGTCAGGTCAGCATATTGGAAAGGGAGGCCAGGAGCAGCCACACCCTCCCAGACCCGCCGGGAAAACCGCTTACCCACCTCACCCAGCATGCAGCCCCGCCCACACACGCACCCCACCCACGCCTGCAGCTTGTATACCCATGTCGTGTAACCGGATCTTATTGCGCCCCCCCCCCCGCACCTTGCTGCTCGCCGCCAGCTCAAGGTGGTTCGCCGCCGACCCCACCGCCAGCCTCGCAGCCGTCCAGTGGTGGAGGGAGTAGCCGTCGTCGCCGCCGCCGCCGCCGGGTGTGTCAGCGCCGCCGCCGGGCCGCTGTCGAGGCCCGACGATGGCGGCGCCGCCGGTGCCGCCGCCGGCGGGGTCGCTGCCTCCGGCATTAGTGCTCACGCAGCCGGCCAGCTCCCAGAACACGTCGACACAAGCTGAGGTGTGGGGACAGGAGGCGGAGGGTGGGGGATGCAGCCAGCACCGGGTTTTATAGCGGGTAACAGCAGCGCTACTACCCTGCCCTGAACATCGGGTGTTCGTTTCCATCGGCGATGCTCACCCCCGCCGATCATGGTCACGTGCGCCACATGCCGTACACTCCCCGCTATCCACCCACTCCCGCAGCAGCGTATAATAGGGGGGAAGGCGTGCTGTGGGTGGGGGGCCGGAAAACACACATCAACCCGTTTTTCCCCCTGCGCGCCACATGTCGAAGGAGAGCGGCGGCACCTCCCCAACTCCGCAGCACCCCCTACTCGCCATCTCTTCTGGGACCCCCATCGTCATCGCCCTTGGTTTGTCGGCCGTGGATTCGCGGCTTTATATCGTATACCCCCCGGGGACGCACCCGGCGGCAGGAAGAACTCAGAGATGGCGGCGTATCGCTCCAGGGGGGTGCACGACGCCGCCGCCAGCCGCTCCGCCAGCTGCCCGCTGCAGGCCCCCGACATGACCGCCTGGGCTGACTGGGGCAGCGCCGCCGCCTCCTCGGGGGTGGCGCGCAGCTGAGACAGCGACCGCAGCAGCGCCTGGGGGCGGCGGTGGGTGGAAGCGGGTTGGGGTGGGGTGGTGAGGGGGTGTGGGAGGAAACCCGTAGGTCAGAAACCCGGAGGAGGGAGCGGGGAGGGTAGAGAGGAACCCACCCCACAGTATAGAGGGAACCCGTAGGTCGACACTCGAAAATAGGACCGAGTAGAAGACGTTTGGTACACTCGTTTGGAAGTGCATATGCTGGAGAGCTTGGTTAAGGTGCTTGGTGGGGGTGGGGGTGGAGGTGGGGGTGGAGAGGTGGGGTAGGGGGGGTTGGAGTCAGGCCCGTGGTGCCGGCCAGGGGGAGCAAGGATGGATGAGTCAGCGTGTGAGGGGAGGAAAGGTGAGTGGGCGGGTGTGCAGTCGGTTGACGGGCAGCCGGTGCACCCGCGTCTTCAACACGGCGCCCCACGGTGCCCCGCTTCCCCATGATACCGCCTGCCGCCCGCCGCCCACACTGGGATCTCCACCTTTGCCCGGGGGAATGACCACCATCACCACTAACACACACGCGTGACTTAGCTCGGCGCATAGAAAAACACACGACACGCGCGATGCGCCCCCCCAGCCGTGGATCCGCGGATCCGTGAATTCGTGGATTCGTGGATTCTCTTATAAAAAACCCCAGCCCACCTGGGGCATCAGGTTGGGCGTGAGGTCGAGTGTGCTCCACAGCCTCAGCGTGGTGTCGCGCGAGCACGTGACCATGAAGAACGGCCGCTGCGGGTGGATGGCGATGCCGTACACGTCGGCGTGGTGGTCGTTGGCCACGTGCAGGCAGCGGCCGTTGCGCACGTCCCACACCCGAATCGAGGAGTCCCAGGAGCCTAAACAGGCACCCGGGCGGGCGGGCGGGCGGGAGGACGGGCGGGCGGGTTGCGAGGTAGATCCGTGGATGCGAGGAAAACCGTTTGGAGCAGGATGGGAGGGAGCGCGGATAACCCGCAGGCGGGAGGGCGGGTCACGGCCGCACATACCGGCCTGCCGGGTGATCCCGTCCCGCCACACACACCTGCAACGCCAATGTCCCACCGTCCTGCCTTGCCGCACCACCCCGCCCCCCCCAGGGGGCGAAACACGGCCTCCATAAGCGCCGAGTTCTCCAGCATGGAAGTTCAAACGCGTGTACCAGGCGGCGTTTCCTGGTCCGTCCTACTTACTGGTGCCGACCCACGGGTTTCCGGTCAGAAGCCCCGCCGCCCACCCAGGCCCTCTCACCCGTGAAGCAGATGTGTGCGACCTCCGGGTGCCAGGCCACCGCCCGGACCTCCGCAGTGTGGCCCTGGAGCACCTGTGCGGGGGGGGGGGGAGTGGGTGGAGGGCGGGGAGGGGGACGAGAGCGGGGGCGGGGGAGAGAAGGCCCGGTTACACGGGGTCCGGGGCGGGGGGGGGGCCGGCGAGGCGGGGTGAGGAAAGGGGAGGCGGGAGGTGGGCCAATCGCACCGGCGCTTTGTAATCTAACCTTTGTACCTATTAGTCATAGCAAAGCGGGATAAGGAAGGCGGGTGGAGGCGTGCGCTGGTACGCCGAGTCACGACTGGGGGTCACCAGAGACGCAGCAGTCAGGGATTGCTGGTGGGGTTACAATTGCTGGTGGTGGTGGGGGTGCTGATGGTGGCGGTGGGGGGGGTTGCTAATGTGTGTGTGGGTGGGGAATTAAAACAACCCGCGAATCCACGGCCGACAAACCAAGGGCGATGACGACTAAGTGTGGGGGGGAGGGGTTGCTGGCGGGTGCTAGGGGGGCGCCGACTCACCGCCAAGCAGTCGCCGGTGCTCACGTCCCACACGCGCGCCGTACGGTCGTTGGACGAGCTGAGCAGGTGGTGCCGCAGCAGCGGCGAGAACTCCACGTTGAAGGAGCGGGAGCTGCAACCCGGTGGGGTGGGGGGGAGGGGTTCGGGCCAGTGCGGGGCCGGAAAAGGCGACGAGCAAACACAAGAAGCTATGGCGGCAGCAGGGCGGCGATGCCGCGGCGCCGACGAAATGGCACCATCAGCTGCCCCGACACCAGCGACACCAGCGACGCCTCCTGCTGCTGCAGCTACTGCGGCGGTGGTGGTGGCTGCCTCATGACGCCCCCGCCCCTCCCACAGTGCCCACCTACCGGGCGGCGGCGGCGCACCCACCCACCTGCCCACCCACCACCGCCGCTACACCCGTTTCGTTGCTGTCCCTCCCCCCCGCCTGGACCCACGCACCCCCACCCCGCCGCCCTTCTCCCCCGCCTCCCCCGGGTCTTCCCCCCACCCCCCCACCCTCCGGATTCTCTTTTATCCCCCGCCCCCGCCCTCCCTGGACCCACGTAGCCCCCATTGCCCCCCCCCAACACACACGCCCTCCCTGGACCCACCTGTGCCTCGTGAGGGTGCGCACCAGGCACTCCGCCGCCGGGCGCGTCACGTCCCACACGTGCATCTCGCCTTCCTCGCACGTGGTGGCCAGCAGGTGCGGGCACAGCAGCCCCCAGGCGATACACGACACGGTGGAGAAGTGCCGCAGCGTGCGCACCATCTCACCGTCGGTGGTGTACACGTAGACGGAGCCGTCCACGGAGGAGGAGGCCAGCATGTTGGCTTTGAGAGGGTGGAAGGTGACCCTGGGGGAGGAGGAGGGGGGGATTCGAGGAAGACCCGTGGATGCCAGAAAAAACCCGTTTAGAACAGACGTTTTGAGATGCATGCTGGAGAGGGGGGGAGGGGAGGGGCGGCGGTGTGAAACCGGTGACACGAAAAACGACAAGATAGTGGGCGCATGGTCGGCGGACGGCGAGACGGGAGGTGAGGGGCGGGAGGGTGAGCGTGGAGCCGGGAGTGGGCAGGGGAGGGAAGGGGGCGGGAGGTGAGGGGCCGTGGGGGTCTATAAGAGAATCAGCGAACCCACGGCCGGCAAACCGAGCGCCGCGGGGGGGCCAGGGGCGGGAAAACCCGTAGAGGGGCCGTAGGGGGAAGGGAGGGAGGGTTGCAGGGCATGTTGCGGTGCAGGCGGTCAATCCCGCACAGCAGCGCAGGACGAACGACGCAGGGGGGCCCGTAGAACCGCTTGTGTCTCCCCCCCCCCACCTCACACGCGCACCCCGCTTACCTCCCCAAGTGCCGACCGCCCCTGCGGGCCTCCTCGTAGATCCCACGTTCGTCCGTGAGGGCAGGCCCAGCCCCCCCCCCCATGCCGCCCCATGCCATGCCATGTTGCCGTGCCCTCCCCTCCCCTTCCCCTTCTACACTTCCCATGTCCACCACCGGCAACCGGTTCTTTTCTGTAACTCTCCTTCCCTCCTGCGACCAGGTCCCCCGGCCACCCCCGGATACCCCCGCTTACCCCCGGCTGCCCCCGCTTACCCCCGGCTACCCCCGGCCCCCCCCGGCCACCCCCGGCCACCCCCGGCTGCCCCCGCTTACCCCCGGCTACCCCCGGCCACCCCCGGCTTGCGACTCACTTGAGCGCCTGCTTGGTGTGCTGCTTGAGCGACCTGATCATCATTCCCCGACCGTAGTCGTACAGGTAGATGACGCCGCTGTCGTTGGACGCAGCCAGCATGCGCCCGTCGCAGGACCAGCTGACGGAGTAGAGGATGCCCTCGGCCCCCTGCAGCCGCTTGATGCAGCGGGCGGTGCGGATGTCCCACACCTGACCCGCGGGGGCAGCGGAGCAGCGGCGGTGGCGGTGTTGGTGTTGATGGTGATGGTCGTGTTGGTGTTGTTGGTTGGTGTTGATCGTGTTGGTGTTGTTGTTGGTGGCGCTGGTTGGTGTTGGTTGGTGTTGGTTGGTGTTGGTTGGTGTTGGTTGGTGTTGGTTGGTGTTGGTTGGTGTTGGTTGGTGTTGGTTGTGTTGGTGTTGTTGTTGGTAAGTTGTTGGTAGTAATGCGGCGGTCAAGGGCCTGCCGAGCACCCTTCAGACCCGACTACGTCTAAATGTGTAAGTGCCGACCCACGGACTTCCTCTCCACCCCCCACCACCTCCTCGTCACCCCCCCACCCTCCGCGCCCTCCAGCACAGTCGCACGCCGCCACCGCCCCCCGCCCTCCCCCACCATACGGGTTTCCTCTCAACCTCCCCCCCCAGCCCCCTCACCGGCATTCCCACTCCCACGGCCACCTCACCGGCACTCCCACCCCCACCGCCCCCGGAATTCGGCCGGGGATTCGCGGATTCCTTTCAAAAACCCCCATCGCCCCCTCACCGGCACTCCCACCTCCACCGCCCCCTCACCCGCACGGACGAATCGAAGCTCGCCGTGGCCAGCAGGTTGGGGTCCGTTGTGCAGAAGCGGCAGTCAAACACGGTCTCCGTGTGGCCGCCCTCCTGCCGCCACAGCACCTGCTGCGAGTCCATGTCGTACACGTACAGCGCGCCGTCGCCGAATGACACCAGCATCGCTGTACGCTTCTCCGCCCCGCCGCCGCCGCCACCGCCACCGCCGCCGCCGCCGGCGGCGGCGGCGGCGGCGGAGCCGGTTGCTGACGGGCTGAACAACGCAAATGCCTGCACCAGCCCCCCGCCCAGCTTGATCAGCCGCAGCGGGTGCGGCTGGCTGACGTTCCAGAGCTGCAGCGCGCCGCTCCGGCTGGACGACAGCAGGAAGCTCCCCGGCTGCGACGGCAGGAACTGCGAGAAGCGCGTCGCCGTCGCCGGCTGCTTGGCGTACGACAGTACGACCTCGCCGACGGTCGTGTCGTACAGCGCCATGGCGCCGCCGCGCCCCACCACCAGCAGCAGGCCGTTGCCGGACAGGGGCTCCCAGCTCACGGCGCTGGCGGGCCCTATGCCGGCGGCGGCGGCGCCGGCAACATCCGGCAGCACTATGGTCCGCAGCTCGCCGCGGACCATAAGGCCCGTCGGGTCCAGCTCCAGGAGGATCACCCGGGCGTCGGCTGTTGCCACCGCCACCAACGTCAGCCCGCCGGCGGCGCCGCCGCCGGCGGCGGCGGGGGCGGCGCACTGGTCAAACGCCGTAACCGCCGCCCCCACGTCACGCAAGAGGCTCCAACGCCCCGCCGGCCCCGGGTCGCTGGAGTCCGCGCCCGCAGCGCCGCCCGGGCCCCGGTGGTGGTTTCGGAAGCGGGCGAGCATGGACCGCGGAGCCTGCGGCGGCGGGGACGACGGCGGTGGCGGCGGTACGGCGCCGCCGCCGCCGCCGCCGTTGGCGTGGCTGTGGCCGCGGCCGTGAGCGTGGCTTTCTCCGCCGCCGCCGCCGGCGTCCATGGACGCGGCGAAGTCCCATGCCACCAGGCACGAGCCGATGGCCATCAGCAGGACGCCGGGGTTCGTGCGATGCCTGTGGCGCGATTGGGAGGGTAGTTGAACCTTCTGGAGCCTTGCCGATTAGCTTTTCTGCAGTGTTGTGTTTGTCTTCAACGTGGTCCAAAACAAATACTGTGGCGGCGAGGTGCGAGGGCGCGAGGTGCGGGGCGCGAGGTGGCGGCTGCGTGTGGTGTGGTGGGGTTGGCGGCCTCGTCGTGCGGGGCGCACGTGAAGTGAGCGAGTTGCAGGACGAGGAGGGGAAGGGGAAGGGGAGGGGTCGGGATGCGGCCCCACCCGCTCACCCCGGAAGCGCTACCCTACCGAGCCCCGACCTATCCGTCCCCCCACCCCGCGGGGGCAGCCAGTTCTCCAGCATGCATCTCAAAACTTCTGTTTTAAACGGTTTTTTCGGACATCCACGGGTTTCCCTCGAACCCCGCGGGGGCAGCCGGTTTTTGCCTGTAACCCCCCTGCGCCCACACCTAGGTGTCCGAAGACAATGCGCCAGCTATCCTATCCTTGTCGCGTAACCGGTCTTTATGCCACTTCCCCCGCGCCGCCGCCGCCGCCGTCGCACCCCGCGGCTGGGGCCCCAGCGTTCCACCCGTCCACTAGTCTGCTCCCCAGCCCCCGCCCACCACGTCCTCGAAACCCACCAGGTCAGGAGCGTCACTCTGTCCTTCGGAGCAGAGTACTTGGTTCTGCAGACCGGCTGCTCCGTGTCCACGTCGTACACACGCACCTCCTGTACGGCGGCCATGGCAGTCGCAGCGGCGGTTCGGGCGCAGGGGGGAGGAGGGGCGGTGTGAGCTGGCGAGACGCCGTCGCTCGCGGGCCGGTTTTTGTAGCCGTTGGTGGCGGCTGCGAGTACGGGGGGCCTACCACCTCGGCGCCCCCTCCCCCGGGCCCCCCGGCCAACTATCCTGTCCCTCGTCATGTACACGGTTTTTATGCCACCCCCGGCCCCCGGGCCAAAGGCGCATTCACACCAACATCCGGGAATATTGGACGATGTGTTTGCGGGGTACAGGGGTGTATAAAAACCGTTTTACGCAACGGGAGCGGGGGTGCCGGGCAAACCCGCCGAGAAGGGACCGTGCCGTGTGTATTGATCTGCTGCTCAGCCGCGAATGGGGGGTTTACGGTGCCGTGTGCCATGTATTGATGCCGTAACAGCCACCACCTGGTTGGTTGGTTGACCGTTCCAGATGGTTTCGGATCAGCCAGGGCCCAACACCCGGGGGACTGGGTTCCCTTAGGGTTAAGGGTTAAGGGTTTTTAGGTATCCTTAAGATATTTAGATATTTCCATAAGTATCCCAACAGGCTTGCGCACAGGCACGGACGAGGTGTCAGCGGGCTATTGTGGTGGGGCCTGCCGAACCCAATCGTTAGGGCTGAGCGTCCTGCTCGCCTAGTGCGGGGACGAGGTTGAAAAGGCGGGGAGGGTAGCCCCCCTCACGGCTCCAAGCGCTCACCTGGTTGTTGATGGCACATGCCAGCAGGTTGGAGTCGAAAGGCGACATAGCCAGGGCGGACAGGTGCTGCTCGTGCTTGGCGAGAATGGCAAGGGGCAAGAAGCTGTGCGACGAGTAAACGTAGATGGCCAAAGAACTCATGTAGGCGAACTTGTCGATGCCCACGGCGATGGTCTGCGCCCGAATGGAGTGTGGATGCGGCTGTGTTGTACTGCCCTGCTTAAATCAGGTTCCCGCGTCCCGTGTGCAAGTTCATTCGCATCAAGGACGCACCTTTGATACCCATTGTTGACAGCCCGATGGAATGCAAACGTGCGGTCTCATTTCGCACCAGCAACTGAACCTAAGACAGTTACCGAGCCCTCTCCAGCGTTTTCCCTGACAATTTTATAAATATTCTCGCAGTTACTCTCCTGCAGCGTTCTCTGCAAGAGCGGGCGGGTGCCCGCAAGAAACGTGCGCAGCTCAAAGTGTTTAACAGACATTGACAAGTGCAGCTCACAAGCCACTTTTACACGCATCACTTGCGATTCGGCTAGTAAATTGTAAATTGCATTAAGCATGTGTAAGTCAGTTGCCGCTGGCCGGTCAGAACGCAGTGTCGTATGTTATGTACGGTTCTATTCTGCTCACTCTTCCTGGTCTTCGGAAGCACTTGCGACACAGTATAGCTAAGAAAGATGAAAGGAGTTGCCAAGCGCTCTGCCGCCAAGCGTGGGCCCCAAGGGCCACCAAAACGAGCAAAGAGAAAGAACGCAGACGATGATGATGGTGATGCATTTTTCCTTAATGACGATGACGATAAGAAGAAGGTGGAAGATCACGAGGAGGACGACGAGGAGGAGCAGGAGACGGCGGACCAGCTGCGGCTGCGGCTCGGTAAGCAAGGATGAAACAGGATAGTAGCGTAGGACTTGTTGATTGGTTCCTGTAAGGCATCAGCGACCGGCAGGTCGACGCAATCCGTTCCTTCCGGCGGCCGCCGGCGCATGAATATTATGTCGCGGACGCGGACACGGCCTCCTGCTTGACTGGGGGACATCTTGCACCACACCGCAGCGCGGAATTACCTCTCAAAGCTCCAGGGCGAGGAGGACGAGCGTGACGACCGGCGCGGCGTGACGGGTGGCAGCGACGAGGAGGGCGGCGACGACGTTGACGAGGAGGATGAGGACGACAGGGCCCTCGACGCAGCAGCTCGCGCCCAGCGGCTATCGGAGCGACTGCAACAGGACGTGGCGCAGGTGGGGCTGCTGGGCAGAGCCGATTCCGTGGGGGCCGGGTAGGGGCCACCAGCAACCCGCCCACCTCTGTTCAACGGCAGAATCATCCCGGAGTCCTCATGGTGGCCCACGCACCCAGCCCCCCTTGACGCTGCGTAACCGCTAAAGTCACCGTCATAACACGGACGGGCTCAAGCAGCACGGAGGGGGTCTCAAGGGCTTTTAAGGCCCAAGGGTTGAGCCTGAGGGCTTCGGCGGGTTGTGCTGGGCGCGTGGGCGGGCTGAGCGTCCCAGATCCGCCCCACATACCCACACCCACACACGCACACACACACACACACACACACGTACACACGTACTTCTTCGCGGCTCAGCTCAGCATTTATAAAACACACACACACGTACACACGCCCAATGACACCCACGGGCTGCGCTGCTAGAGCCACTGTCTAACCACGCGCGCACTCCCGCAGGCAGCTGGCCGGGTGCAGCGGCGCCTGGCTGGACGAGTGCGGGTGCTGGCGCCCGGGGACGACGGCTACAGCCAGCCCAGCTGCAGCCGCGCGCACCGGCTCCCCGCGACGGCAGTAGCGCTCACGGCGGACGACGCTACAGCCTTCACTGTGTCCAAAGACGGGGGCATCTGCCGATGGGATGTGGAGACCATGAAGCGGACGCAGCTGTACCGGTGAGCAGTGAGGGGGCTGGGGTGGTGAGGAAGCCGGTGGCAACGACATAGGACGAGGAGGAGGGGGGGGGAGAGCAGTAGCAGCAAAGGTGGAGTAACACGCCCAGGGAAGAGGGGGTCAGCCGGGGTTGTGATAGTCGCTGTGTCGCTTGAGGTGCCGCGAGGCGCCACGGACAACCAACCAACCGACCGACCAACCAACCAACCAACCAACCAACCGTACGGGCGCGGACAGCGGGGGGTCCCGGCGCGGATGGGCGGTGGACGGACGGTGGCTCTTTTGGCTGCTGAGCTTGGGTGTGTGGGTGGGTCGGCGCGCGAGGGGGCCATGTTGCCAGGACAAGACGAAGGTCGGGCTAAGTTCGGGCGGTGTGCGCGAAGCTCAGAGCTTGAGTTGGTGCCTGGAGGTGCGCTGAGGTGGTTGCTGGCGCGGGGTGACTGCTGGCCGGATGCCGCACAAACGCGCATCGCGCCTGCTGGGGGACATCCTGCCACCGAAAAAAACAATCTGCCGCACTTCCTCCCGCCACGTCCCCCCTCTACCGCACCTCACCTCAACCCAGTCACTTCGTCCCACCTCCCCCTCAACCCACTCGCCTCGCCCCACCCCATCCCCCTCGCCTCGCCCACCTCGCTCCGCCCAGACCCGGGGACGGCCCCAGCCCCAGCGGCCGCCGAGCCGGCGGCGCCTCCGGGCCACCCAGCACCAGCGGCGCCGACTGGGTGGCCCGCAAGGCCCGAACCACCAGCCGCGCCGGTCTGGCTACGGCTGCTGTCAGCAGCGACGGTCGCTACCTGGTGGTTGGCGGCGGGGACCACCGGGTGCACGTGTTTGAGGCCAACTCGGGCGCCTACGTGCAGGGGTTCCCAGGGCACAAGGACCTGGTGACGGGGCTGGCGTTCAGGTGCGGGGGGGCCCGGGGCTGGATGGGGGAGCAGCGGGGTGAACAGACCCGTGGACACGACATAGGAGGAGGGGTGTGAGAGGGAACCCGTGGAGGAGGAGGAGGAGGAGGAGGGGTATGAGAGGGAACCCGAAGAGGATGGGGAGGAGGAGGGGTGTGGGAGGGTACTTGTGGAGGAGGGGGAGGAGGAGGGGTGTGAGAGGGATTGAACCCGTGGAGGAGCGGGAGGAGGAGGAGGAGGGGGCATCGGCCGCCCCTGGTGCGGCCGGGGGAAAGCACAAGGACCTGGTGACGGGGCTGGCGTTCAGGCGCTGGCTGGACCTGGGGGAGGGAGTAAGCGAGGAAATAGGCCCATGGACATGACACGTAGGAGATGTGGGGAAAAGCGGTGGGCGGGCGGGAGGGGCAGGCGTCGGGTAGCGAGCGGGGGGGACAGTAGCGACATTGGGGGAGCGGTTGTGAAGGAGACGGACGGTGGGGCGGGTGACGGCTGCGGGGCGAGGGGGAGGGGACGCATGGACGGCGACGCGGGCGGGTGGTGGGTGGCGGGGGCGGGGCCTGAGGCTGTGGATTGCAATTTAGCGCTGCCCCGCCCCGCGAGCGCCCAAGGTGTGGGGTGGGGTGGGGTGCGTGGGTAATCCGTGGGTGTTGCGACTGCAGCGGAAGGCGCAGGAAAGGAACGGACCCCGCTCCCGACCCGGCCCAACTCCACGGTTTTTCACTCCACTTGCGTACACGGGTTTTCCCTGCAACCCAACTCCAGGGACGGCACTCACACGCTGATGAGCTGCTCGGCCGACCGAACCGTCAAGCTGTGGAGCCTGGACGACCGAGCCTACATGGACACGCTATACGGCCACCAGTCCGAGGTGCTGGCGGTGGACTGCCTGAGGGCGGAGCGGGTGCTGACGGCGGGCGGGGACCACACTTGTCGCCTGTGGAAGATCCCGGAGGAGACCCAGCTCATATTCAGGTGCGGGCTGCGGCCGGGGGGCTGCTAGGCCGGGGGGAGATTTCGAGGACGACCCGTGGATGCCAGAAAAAACCGTTTAGGACAGACGTTTTGAGATGCATGCTGGATAAGTGGGTTGGGGATACGGGGCCGGGGGGAAGAGGGGAGGAGGGGAGGGGGACGGCTGCGGCTACGGCACGGTGTTGCCTGCGGTGGCAGGTGCCTGAGCAGGTCGCGGTACAGGCATCGGCCGCACGACGCCCCTCCCCATCTCCCGCCAAACCGCCTTATCCCCCTTCCCCCGCAACCCCCCGCAACCTCGCCAACCTGCAAAACCCGCCCCCCTCCTTGCATAGGGCCCACGACCGGGTCCTGGAGTGCGCTCGCTTCGTGACGGGCACCGAGTGGGTCTCTGGCGGCTGCGACGGCGGCCTGCACCTGTGGAGCGCACTCAAGAAGAAGCCCGTGTTCGTGGCCAGGGGGGCGCACGGACCGGAGGCGGGAAGCCTGTTCGCGGCGCCCGCGGCCGGGGTGGCCACGGGGCTGGGGCGCGGGGAGGGCGCTGCAGCGGGCGCCGCGCTGTCGCCCGAGCACGGCTGGGTGACGTCCGTGGCGGTGTGCCGTAACTCGGATCTCGTGGTGAGTCCATCTCCTGGGGGAGGGGAAGAGGATGGGGGCGGCAGAGGGCGGGGAGGGGGGCAGCGGGCGGGGGGAAGGGCAGAGGAGGGAGGGAGGGCGGAGGAGGGAGGGAGGGCAGAGAGAGGGAGGGCAGAGGGAGGGAGGGAGGGAGGGGCAAGGGGGGGGAGGGAGGGAGGGAGGGCGGAGGAGGGAGGCAGGCAGGCGTCGCGTGGGTGGGGAGGGAGGGGGCCCCGCTGCTGGCCGTGGTGGGGGCGGAGGGTGATGCTGGTATGAAGGGCGTTGCTCTGCAGACAGCTTTTTGGGGTAGGGAAGCCTGGCTGCGTGGGCGGAGCACAGGGCGGAGGAGGCTGCGTGCGGTGCGGAGTCCTGCCTCTCCTGGCCCCCCTCCGTCTTTCACCCCTTATCCTCACCGCCGCTGCTTCCTCCTCCTCCTCCTGTCCCCCTCCCTCTCCCGCCGCCCCCTGCAGGCCAGCGGCGCCGGCGACGGCGCCATCCGGCTGTGGTCCGTCAACCCCGGCAGGAGCGGCGGAGTCGGCAGCCTGTCCTGCATCGGCGCCCTGCCGCAGCGCGGCTTTGTGAACGGCCTGGCCATCGCCCGCAGCGCCCGCTTCGTGGTGGCGGCGGTGGGGCAGGAGCCGCGCATGGGGCGCTGGGCTAAGGACCCGCGAGCACGCAACGGACTAGCGCTGCACCGCCTGAGTGTGGCGGAGTAGGTCGCGGGGCCGGCGAGCGGAGGGGGCGGAGGGGGCCGCGGCGGTGGCGAAGTGGGCGGTGGCGGCGTGGGCGGACAGCGGCAAGTGGGTTAAGGGAGGCGGGCGGCTTGGTTGGTGAGGCTGTTGGGTGGGCTTGGTCTGGGAGGACGAGGGTGCGGGCTTGGAATGGAATGTGGTCGCTCGGCGGTGCTGCCGAAGTGCGCCTGCCTAGGTGCAGGGAATGTTGGAGTGGCGCGAGGCCTAGGTAGGGATGGGTGCCCGGATATGGGCCTAGGACGAGGTAGGTGCGCTGCCGGCGCGTGTCGCTGAGGTGCGGAGGTAGCACTTCGGGTGCAGGGAGGGGCAGAATGCGTGCACGGTGGACGTGTCAAGCTGGGCCGGAGGCCTCCCTTGCGTTCGAAACGCCACGCGGCGGGCGTGTGAGGTGCGAAGGATGTAAACGGCGGACACGAGTGCTCTTCCAGCCTTTCCTTCCCACACGCGTCGTGTAACAGTCATACGGACGGCACGGAAGCGTTGCTTTCAGCATGATACGATGCCGCAGACGTGCGCTAGGCTGCGACTGGCTGCGTGGCACCAGCTGGCACAACAGAACCGGCGAATGGATCTGGACGCGACGGGAATGGAGCTGGCGGCAATCCGAAGTCATTAAGCATGCCAGCACTCCCGGACGCGGTCCCCGAAGCCTGCCCAACTCCGGTTAACGCGCTGGAATTTGCTGGAATTTAATTATACAGCCCATGTGCTACGGCGCTTACGACTCACAATAACAATGGTGGCACCAGATGGGCCCTGCGCACATGCCAACGGTTTCCCGACAAACTTTCCCAGAAGCTTTCCTTTTTTACTCTCTTTACCAAAGTTTTTGTAGGTACAAATATGAGCATGCAATAACGGCGCGGATGGCAGGAACAACTCGCACGACGTGCAGATCACTGGCACCTTCATTTATGTCACGCTGTGTCACGCGGCGCCGCTCCGGGACTGGGGCCGCGTCCATGTCGCGTGGCGAGCCGTCGACTGAGGAGCTGGCGGCGCTGGCGCAGGGGGTTATGCAGACACCTATGTTTCAGCAGTACCTGGCGTCGAGGCAGAGCGACGGAGGCTCCTGCTCTCAACCACAGGAGCCGGGGAGGCCTCCGCCCCCGGAGGGCGGCCCACCAGACCCTGGCGCTGTGGCTCTCTTCGTAAATACTACAGCTTCGCTGTGCAGGGCTGTGCGCCCTAGGCCGTCGTGCGGTTCCATCTCTCTCTCACTCCCCAAAAGATTATCCCACTCGGCACGTCTTCAGGCGACACACATCGGCGAGAAGGGCGCGTCAGTCGGCCGGTTGTCGTCAGTCGGCGCGTCAGTCGGCCGGCACGGCAGCGGATGCCAGAGGCTGCAGCAGCCGTGCGTCCGGCCAAGCAGCCAGGTCCACCATCGCGGCCGCTGCAGGGTACTCGGTCGGGGCGCCTGGTGGTAGGATCGGACATTTTAGGATATGATGTATGATGAAATATCCACAAGCACGCCGCGTGTGCCGAGAGCGAACAGCTAAGTCGCGCGCGATGTCGGAGACATCATTTGCGAACCATTGCGAGGCTTGTGCACGCCAACCATCGCCAAAGTGCCGGCTGGCACAGCCGAGCGCGCCACGAGAAAGAGCATCATGAGTACGCCTCCTCGCTCGAAGGTCCCGATCGGTTGGCTTAGGATAGTAGTAACGCAGGTCGTAAAACGATACGGATAGCCTATCATGCATAAAAGCGCAGAGGTGCTCGGCCCGGCAAGTCGTAACAATGGTGAAGATGCAAGGCCGCGGCGAGTGGATATCAGGAATATCAGATGCCGTGGCTTGATCTTTTAATTATAAGATACATGGAACCTGCTAGAGGGAAGTACAGTGCAAGAGGCGTTGCTTTGACCGCGGCCTTGTTCCATGGAGACCGTGAAACTCGTCCTCGTCCTCGCCTGCCCGCCGGTCCGGCTGTCTGCTCCTGCCGCCTTTCCTGCGGTGGGCCTTGGGGTGCCTGTTTTCATAATCATCGCCTTGTTGGGAGAGGCCTGGTGTCCTGTCCTTAGTGCATTTTCGGCGCGTGTGCCGTCTGCTAGCGCTGGTTTCTCGTACGGTGAGGTTTCGAGATGGGCTAGTTATTATGACTGGGATCTCATTATGACTGTGTGCATGTGTTTATGACCAGGTATAGGCTGAATAGGGCTGAATTAGTCAGGGAAGCCGACGGGACGCTGGACGGGAAACGGACAGTGCCGAGAACACCGGAACACATTACTATCCAAATGCGGTGCACATGGCGTGTGACGTGCAAACTCCGCGTCCGGCAATGTTGTGAAGCGCCAGCAGCCACCACTCGCGAACGCACAGAACGGCAGGTAAAAAAACACCTAGCCAGTTTGCCCAAGAGACGTACGCGGCAGGCTCGCATAACCTCACGCGTTTCATGTTGTGACGAGTTTATTGGATGAGTCTCCTGTAGGGGCGTAGTCTAGTGCACACACCTGAGTCGGGCTGAGACGGGCTGAGTCGGGCTGAGACATCACGAGACATCCACCGGTATTAATATGAGGCACACGGACCACACAGTACCTTGTGGTCACGAAGCACCACCTTGTGGCGTACCTACAAAGTGGTCGGTACGCCATTTTGGTATCCTGGCCAAGCCTTTCACTTCTAGAGTCTTCGTTTGTGTTTGACATCTAGTGCATGTACGTGTATTTCCTATGACCATGTCATGCCGACAATTAATTAAAAACATCGCATTAACGCCCCATCACTTCGCAGGCCGCGTCAAAGTAATGGCCATTCTTCCAAGTCAGAGGAATCCACGCATACTACCGTAGTTAGATTTGACTACCGTGGATACGGCGCATGCAAAGGGAGGGATCATAGATAACGGAGCTCGTTGTATACGTCATGCCGGCAATTAATCCGTTTGATTATCCTAGCGTAAGTTGCAGCAGGACTGACAGCAGTACGACAATGCGCATGGGTAGCTAAGCAAAGAGAGACATGGTCAAAGCTGGCATCCTTCTTGAGGCATGGAAGCACGATCAGATAACAGGCGAAATGGCTGCGCAAAGGTGCTTTTCAATTATCGATTTCGGTAGAGAAGACCACCATTCTTGTCAAGTGGCATACTGTACCAACATGTCAAACCACCTAATTATCATGCTCAAGCTCCAGCCTAGTCGGTTGCGCGGTGGGCTTTGTACGTCATGCCCCTAAAACGTTCTTCAAGCACAGATACGCACAAATGCTCCTCGTATTTGTAGTGTATAATAACATAACACATCAATACTGGTAGTTGTTCCTGATCATAACCGAGGTTTCATCCTCAGATGCCTTGAGTCAGGCCCCTGGCAAAAACACGAGATTGCAGGATCCGCCAGTAGCTTTGCGCGCGAACATAAGTTGGTCAAGGACTAGGAACATACTTGTCCCGAAGCAATGTTGTCGCAGCGATACTTCTGGTGATATTTGGCTGTCGTACTTCCAATACGGTCTATTTGCACAAGGAAACGCAACTATGCTGGTATTCCCTATAGACGTTTACAGACTTACGACGTGTTTTGTTAATAAGGTATTCTTAGCATGAGTCTCTATCTCTCTAATATGTGGCCGTCAGGATTTGTTGCCTGAGGCCCAGTCGCTCCAGTGTGCAGAAACATCTGCAAGGCGGGCAGAAGTCCCGTAGCTTAACAATGTGGTTCCTTCGATGCTGCTTTTCGGGTGAGGTGATACAGCGTCCCGCGGGATGCTCCAGCTTCGCGGACAAGCCTTCGTGCAGCTACGCTGCCCGGGACGCTCAGGACAGCGGACCAGCGCTTTATGAGGATGTTTCTGTTGAGCAGGGTCTGGGAGGTTCAAGAGTACGCGATGGCGCTGACGAGGGCGGGATTTCTGGGGTCTGGAAGTCGCCCAACTACACTGCTACCATTGCCGTCGATACTACCCCCCTTGATACGCCATGTCTACCTCTACCTTCACGATGGAGTGACTTTGGAAGCCGACCGGAGCTGGAAGCCCTCTGTGCTCCAAGTCCCTTCCTTTCAATCAACCACGGCTCTTTCTCTAAGCCGACGATGCAACCCGAGAGCATGAATCTGGACAGCAATAACTCTCTTGAAGGTTACAGCAGCGGAATCTTGGCCATGTTTCCTTCTGGCCGTCAACCGCAGGGTGTGCGTGAATTGCGTTGTTCTACGATTGCGCAGCTTGTCGGCGCTACCTCCTCTGCAAGCTGGGTTGGACAGGGAGCCCAGGGCGCGGTGGTGAAAGGTGGGTTTGGGGCATGTTCGTGTCCGTTTCTGCCGTCGCGTTTTTATGTTGGGGATTCGCCCGACGCTTTTACAGTTTTGTGGCGATTCCTAGCCCGCTGCTCAGGTCACCATTAATCCTTTGCTATTTATACTCGTCTGGCCCATTTCTGCTGGAAAGGGCTGTCACTGGCACGGTTTCTTCCAGCCTCCGGGCGTCCTTACCTAACGCTAGGGCTTGCTTGCTACGTACTGATTTGCCGATGTGCGCTGAGGCAAGCTCGATTGGCCCTGATGTGTCTTGCTTTGCACAGCTCAATGGCGCTCCGGCGGCTGCACCGTTGCAGTCAAGTGGCTGGTTACCGACGCCGTGAACGTACCGGCAGCCTACATGGAGGCGCTGTTGGCCAAGATGCTGGCACACCCCTTCCTGGTTCAGACTTTTGACTGCTCCATGTGCCAGCTTGATGAAAACTTCGAGCAGGTGAACTCCAACCGCGGCCGCCTGGCCTCGCCATCCAGACCGGTGGTTGCCGCGGCACTTGGAACCCTTGCAGCAGCCGAGGCAAGAAACTTGCCGTTGCATGCGGAGCACCTATCCATTGCCACTGCGTTGGATAGCTTTGAGGGAGCACAAGCCGAAGGAGCCGGCCCCAGGCCCGTGGAATGCGTGGAGGTGCTGAAGCAGCTGGGCGCTGCGCCCGGCAAGTACGTGGTGCAGATCGTGAGCGAGTGGTGCGACGAGGGCACACTGCACGTGGCTATCCGCAAGGGCGTCTTCCGGGCGCAAGGCAAGCGCACCAGGACGTGGGCGCTGAGGGCGCTGCTGCGGACGGCGCGAGAGGTGAGGACACCGGGCGAGCAGGCTGTCCCGGCTGCCTGCGCGCGGGACAGGACACTGTGAGGTCGGTCCGGTTGTTGGTTCCGTGGTACGTTCCCCCAGTGGTTCGTCACCTGTCTGTGGCGTTGAGGCACGACGCTGTAGGCGCAGGGGCCCAGCCTCCCCACCAGCTTGGAGAGAGGGAGGGACAACCATGTCATGTCTCGACAAGACGAACACGGGGGGCGATTGCACAGGCTTACTTAGGACGCTCCGTGCATTTCCTGCGGCTGCTGTGACAGAGGAGTGACACCTTTCTCGGGCCCCTGCCTCCCTTCCCTCCCCCGGCTGCCAGGTGGCTCAGGGCATGTGCCACCTGCACTCGCTCAACATCATCCACGGCGACCTGAAGCCGGGCAACGTGCTGCTCAAGAGCAGCCGAATCGACTCGCGCGGCTTCGTAGCCAAGGTGCGGGGAAGGGCTGTCAAAGCGGCCGCCAGCACCAGTTGCTTGCCTGACCCCATTCCGTGACCCACATCAATCCTGACAATGCCCCTCCCCCTCCTCCCCCCCGCCTGCCCGCCCGGCGCCTCAGGTCGCTGACTTCGGGCTGTCCCGGCTGTGCGGTCAGCACGAGCAGTACGTCGCCACAGCGGACTGGGGCACCGTGCCGTACATGGCGGGGGAGTACCTGGACAACAAGCTCTGCAAGAGCTCGGATGTGAGTGAGGGGCGGGGGGGGGGCGGGGCCGGGGGGGCCGGCACGGGGCCGTGTGTTTTTCCCCACAAAGGCCCCACGGATCGGAAAATGAACCAACCGGGTGGCTACCGGTGCGTGGAGGCGGAGGAGTGGTTGTGTAGCATAGTGTTGTGTATTTACCGCTCACGCATCTCGCGCGCAACCCGTCCTGAGACCCATCTGGGCGGTTTCACCCCCCACCCGCCACAAACCCCCCAACCCCGCCCCCCCCAGGTGTACTCGTTCGGCGTGTTGTTGTGGCAGATGTACACAGGCAAGGCGCCCTTCGCCGGGCACCACGAGGGTAGGGCCGCGTGGGGGCAGGAGCGCCGCAGCGGGTTAGGGCTTCGGAGCGGGTCTCAGAGCTTGGGATGCCTGGTAGCGCGACCGTGCCACCACGTCTCGAGGCGTTGCTCCCTGGGCCCACTCTGGCCGCACTCACCCCCTTACCGTCACCCCCGTGCGGTCTGCCCTCCCCCCCAGCCCAAGTCGCTGTGGGCGTGATGCTGGGGAACCTGCAGCTCGAGTGGCCCACCAACATGCCGCCGCCGCTGCTGCGGCTGGGCCAGGCGTGCTGCCGCCACCAGCCGGACCAGCGGCCCACGTTCAAGGTGCGGGGTTGGGTCTCTCGCTTGCTCGCTTACCCATTTCGCGCATACCCTCCTAAACACGATCCCCATTCCGATCTCACCTGTCCCCGTCGCGAACCCCACAACAAAACCGGCGCATCCTCTCACCCAACCCACTTTGCCCTCGCCCTCGGCACGCTGTAGGAGTGTGTGGTCGCCCTCGATGGCATCGAAGTCCAGGTCCGTGAGCTTGCCGCCAACGTCAAGGCACGCTACGCCGCCATCGCCTCGCAGCACAGCGCCACCGCGTGTCAGGGCCCCAACACCACCCCGGCAGCCCCCTGTGGCGCCCAGGGGGCCATGCTGCACTACGCCCACATGCGCTGCTCCTCCCTGGACCTACCCGCCAACCCCTGCGCCGCCGCCGCCGCCGCCGATACGCCGCTGCAGTCCTTCACCCACAGCAGCTACCTTTATGGCTGCAGCGGCGGTGGCTCGGTGCCGTTCTCCACGGTAGACGGCATGACGTATTCGTCGTACCAGGCAGACGCGGCGGGCCGCGCGGCCATGAACGCCTTTGCCGCCAACGCGCTGGCGATGCTGCCTGACGGCACGAACCCTGGGAACCTGACCGGCGCGTCCGGTTACTCGGCAGCCGAGCCGGCGGCGGCGAGCCACGACACGCATACCCTCGCCACCGTCACCTCGGGCTGGTCGTCGCATGGCTCCCAGATGAGCCCCGCGGCCGCCGTTGGCGTGGCGGTTCAGGAGCTGCGGGCCGCTGGTGGGGACCCGTGGTTCCCCTCCCAAGCGGGCTGCATGCCCCAGGGGCCGCTGCGGCGGGTTGCGGGAGGCAGCGGCGGCGGCGGTAGGACCCCCTGGCCCTCCACCGGCGGCGCCGCCGCGAGCGATCTGGGCGCAGGCGCCGCGGGCACCAACCCCGGCAACTCCCAGTGCGGGCTGTTCGGCGCAAGCCTGGTGATTCCCGTTGGCGGGGGAGCGGGTCCTAGCACCGTCGGCGGCGGCGATGCGGACGTCGCCGGTAGCATGCAGTCGCTGCGGCTGTGGTCCAGCGCGGGGCCGTGTGTGGATCGGTACACGCCGCCGAGGCCGCTGATCGCCGAGGGCGTTGCGCACGCGGCGGTGCTGCACTCTCCGGGGAAGGCCTCGGGGAGCAGCGTTGGCAGCAACAGCAGCGGCAGCTGTTTTAGAACCACTCCGTCACGGCGCGATGGAGCTTACACGCAGCGCCTCTCGCACACGCGCACGACCCCCGGGCGCGGGAGCAGGCCCGGCGCGGGGGCGGCGGCAGCGGCATGTGGGGGAGCGCTGTCGTACCTGAACGAAGGGAACGGCGCGGGTCTGCCGTCGCCATCGAGGGGCAGCGGGGGCGAGCCTGGGTTTGGTTACCGCACCGTGCCCGGCAGCAACAGCGGCAATGTCAGCCCCAGCGCCTGGTCGCATCACGTGCGGGCGCAGCAGGGGAACATGCCGGCGCCGGCCACAGTGACGACGCTGCGGACGGCGAGTCGCCGCGGCAGCAGCGTGGGACCGGTGCTGCAGCACGTGCCGGAGGACGATGGAGACGTGGGGGGCGGGTTTGCTTCGGAGGTGGAGGACATCCCGCTGGCGTGTGGGGCCCTGCGGCAGCACCAGCAGGCGCACCAGCAGGCGCACCAGCAGTAGCACCAGCAGTAGCGCCAGCAGTAGCACCAGCAGGCGCACCAGCAGTAGCACCAGCAGTAGCACCAGCAGTAGCGCCAGCAGGCGACAGGGTTGCTGGAGGAGGAGGAGGAGCTGCAGCGTCTGACCTGGATCGCGGCGGTGAGGCAGAAGAACATCCGTTGCGGTGGCGGGCGTGTAATGGGGAGAACTGCGGAGGTGAGACGTGCAGCATTACATGGCTATAGTACATGCAACCGGACGGGCAGGAGGGCTACTAGGGTGCTACAGCTTTGTGCGCTGCCGCTCTCTTTCCCCCGCCGCGCCTTCCTTCTGCCGGTGAGGGCTGGGGGCGGGTGCCGCGGGCTTGCGCACGGGCACCTGCATCGGACCGCAGCGCGATGGTGGCGGTGATGGCGGTGGTGTTGATGTGTGCAGTGTGATGCTGCGGCACGCGGCCTCCTTCGGCGGGGAGAATAATGGGCGGCTGTTCCCGGCTGCCGGTGTTCCGAAAGAGGCGGCACTGCTGCCAGCACTGAGAGCTGCGCGCGGAGCAGTGTACGGACTGGTGAGGGTGGCGCTTGCATTCACTGCATACGAATCAATTAGGGAGTCACGTTCAGCGCCAAGATGCCAGCATATCTTGGCGCACTGCATTCTCATGGAGATCTGGTGGGTGATGGGGCAGCGGTAACACGCACAAGATGCCGGGTCCCCACGATGATGCATCCAGAGCGGCGGGATCCCGTTATGGTCGTCCCCGCGCCTGCGATTTTGTCCTTTACGCGCAGCATTTGTTGCGCACCGGTCGCGGTATCAAATGTATAACCCAGCAGCATACGATACGAGAAGTGTTGGTTTCGGAACAGGAGTGGAAACATCCCCGCCCCGTCCGGGCGAGGCGTCGTACATGGTGACTTACTTTGCTTTCTTCTTGCGCAACCTGCAGTTGTTTTATATTACCACTCATAATCATCTTTTGCATAGTCCACATTGCTTGTGTGGACGCCCCCGTCTGTGTGGGCTGCCGGCGGCAAAGCGCAAGCGGGCTGTTCGGCTGCGACCCGTTACAGCGGTGGGGTCAGACTAAAGCGTTTTCTTGGCTCTGGATTGGTAACGGGGCTGGGCTGGGCGGAGCGGTTTGCTTTCCTAATTTCCTGCCCCGTCGCTTTTTATGGCCTTTCATGAACGCCACTAGCGGGGCCCTACCGACCAGCGGGTCGCCTTTGGGCCGCACCACGGGCCCCCAACTCGGGTGGCAGCAGCAGGTGGTCGTGTTGGAGAGGAGGGTAAGCCATGGATTGTGAGTCGAGGAGGATGGGAAGGAAGAGCTCGTGTGCAATGGAGGGCAGGCTGAGCGTGGTTATAAGCCATCGGCAGCCAAGTGTGCCGCTGTTCCGGCATTCATTACTTCGACGTGGAGGGAGGGCGTGACATGACACCCCCTGCCCATGGGCACCGTCGTTACACAGTAGTACTGCATGCAACGTAATACGACGGAAGGGCAATGCTGCTCATTGACAAGCCTCTTGAAGTGTCAGGCACTGCCGGCATGCCGATAGGTCGAAGGTGATCCGATCCAATCTTTTTTGCAGAGATCTCATCCGGGGGATCCTCCGCGATCTCCCGGTAGGTGCATCGGGTGACTCCAGGAGGGGCTGTTGCGCAGTTGTACGCGAGCGGTGGGCCGCGTGTTGTCGCGCCGTGGCGATGTGGGGGCCTTTTACGTCTGATGTACTGCTGCTGTTGCGTTGATCACGTGCCTTGCTTCTCCGCCAACCTCTCCTTGTGGCTTGCTGCGCGCTGCAAGCGACGCTTCCATCCGTGTTTGAAGGCTGGTTGGAGCGTGGGTCCGGCAGCGGCCACATGGCTGGATGGCTTAGGGCGCAGCGGCGCCGGTCGAAAGGGTCGTCTTGGCTTTGCTGGCACCCGGGTGGGTGGCACTGGCGGAAGGTACATACGCGCTGCGAGCGGGTCTGCACGGGGGCAGAAGGCGAGTAGTCGGTAAGGGGTTTGTGGGGCCACCCCAGTCTTACGTGGATGGAACCGGCCATCGAACGTACTCGACGGGATTCGTCCATCCCGTGGTTTAGGTTTGGGAAGGGCGAAATGGATCTCTATTCGAGAATCTCCCCGTTGGGGGGTTGGATTCTCCTTTTTCGGCCCACGGGTTTCCTATCTCAACACCCCTCCCCCGAAGGGTGGGCTGCCGCTTCGAGGAGGCCGCGACGGCAGAGCCAGGTGCTGTGAAGGTTTCCGGGTTTTGTGGCCCTCTCTAGTGATATTGCTGCACCTGACGTGGTGAGGGCCGCTGGGACATGTTGTGCATGATGCACTTCACGGAACGTATGGGTGAGTCTCGCCATTCGCGCGGACGCCGTCTGCTCTACAGAAACGCTGCAGGGAGTTATTGTCGTACAAAGCTAGCGTGATATCTACATAGTCGGGGCGCGTGGCGCCGACGTGTTTGAGAGTGGTGGTGCGTCCTCATCGGATGACGGTTGGTTTGGGCTGGCCGTTTACCAAGGTCGGTTCCGGTTGGGTTGGGTGTTTGTTGTTGGGGGGTCGCTGCGGCCGAGGCTGGGCAGGCTGCCGGGCGCCTGGGGTGCCGGTGGCAATGGAACTGCGGCCCGTGGCCAGATCCAGCTGCTGCTGCCGCACCGGCTCGAAGGGCTGTGTGTTTTTGTTGCTTGGTAGTTTCTGGTCATTTCGTATCAATCACATCGGGTCCTCTCAGCTTACAGGTGCCCCAGCCGGCGGGCGGCACCGCCCCCTTGCCGACGAGGCCCACCCCCCACCGTGCTGTCCGTAAGCTCGCGGCGCAAATGGGGGGTGTACCTTCTGTCGTAGGTGTGCGGCTGCTAAGCGTGTTCTCGGGTGGGGCGGCGCCATCCACGGGCGACGCGCAAGGGTGCTCTGTGGGGCGGTCCGAGGCAGTTGCAGGGATCTGCGAGGGCCCTTAGCTGCTCTATGTGGCCAGTGGGTCGCGTCGTCGCAGATGGTAGAGGTATCTCTTCGTGCTGTTGGGTTGGGCCGTATCGTGCTTGTGTTGTTGTAGGTTCGTCTGCATTAGCTCTCTGATCGGCGCGGTGAGCCATTGAGCCATTTTCCGTACTTCAGCGAGCCCCCGGTTGTGTGCTGCTCATCTCGGTAGCAGGCCGCGGCGGGAGCCTTAGCCCCCTGTCGTGATGCCGACTGCGAGGCCAGTGGGGTCCGGGGCCGCTAGCTAGGCGCTGCTGCTGCTGCTGCGGGTCCGCCTCCATGCGCCTTCTTGTGGCTCGACACACCTGAGGCAAAGCCTAGGCGCTGGCGTCATCGATGCATGGAACGCTGCGACCCCCCGTATGTATGATTCGTTACGTCGTAGGAAGTGAGGCGCCGCGAACAGGAGAACATTTAAGGGGCTGGAGGTCTGGTATGTCGTCCCACGGCATACGTGGGACCTGCTCGGTCGCAGCTCTTGTCCCCCCTAGGGACCCGGCTCCGCCCCGGGCTGCTGTCCGACTGCGAAGCCGCATCTCGGCATACGGGTAGCCCAGCCTAATGCGGCGTCGTCTACCTTGTCTTGGGTACTGCTAGTATGCTACTGTATATCTACCTGTCCATGTGTTTGGATATTTCATCTGGATGTGTTTCATCGATGGTGTTGGTGGTTTGCTACGCGTGGTGGTGGTTGTGATAATTAATGGTGGTTTCATTTGGGTCTCCATAGGTTTGGTTGTCTCAGTACGACACTGTACGACGTCGCGCCCGCCTTTCGCAGCGCACGGCTCCTCCTCGTTGGTCGGGCCCTGCGCTGTAGTGGCTCGGTCAGTTGTGCTGGGCTGTGTTTGGACCGGCAGGGTTTAAGACACGTGTGGATATCGTCGTGGGTCTCCTGGGTGCTCGCGTACTGTACAGATATCTCGTGACTGCACCCTGGCTCCTGAATGGTCCTCCATGTATGAACACATTTTTTTCCTGGGACGTTGTTTATCCGGCGGCTGCTGTGTATTGCTGTGTATGCTGTATGTGTGGGATGCGCGTGATTATGTTCACTTATTCTTTGGGGTCACTATGTAAGCCATATATGGGTTTTGACTCTTGCCTCGCCAACATCTCACGACGGAAAAAAGTTATGATGCATGCCACCGAAGCTACAGAGCAGCTGACAGCAGCACACGGGCTAACGCGCCAACTGCTTCAACCCGTCGAGCTGCGGCTCACCTCTGTGCGCTGCAATACTCCCACCCTAACCGTCTGATTGGCCGCCTGGCTGAACGTCTGATTAACCGCCTTCTGATTGACCGTTTAACACGCCGCTGACTATCGTGCAAGCTGTGGGGTAGTGCAGCCCCCTCGACTGCATTACACCGTGCCCTGTCAGTCTTCCTTCCCGCACGTACTGTGTTCATTGTCACAAGACATGTCACCTCGATACGTCACGACAGCGCCAAGGCTGGCCTCCGCTGAGCCTGGTGAGCGTTGCGTCGTGCGGGCGCAACCCAGCTCGTGCAAAGTCGTCTGTGAACTCGGCGGTGGATCGCAGCCCTCTTTGAGGCCGCTAGAACGTTTGATGGTACCGCCCTTCAGCGACGTCATCGCCGCCAGTCGGTGTGGGACGTGGTCATGCGTGCGCTGTGGACCTACCGGGTAATCCCAAACTTACAGGCTAAAGGTTACGATCCCAAGCAAAGGGGAACGGCTGGGGGGCAATCGCCAGCCGTTTATTTGTCCCTCGAGCCTCAAGAGCACACACGGCGCAGGATCCGGTCCAACATATGGCACCACCCAAATACGGTTACTAAAATGGTGAACGGACAACTGGGTCTAGGGGATCCAGCGCGCGAAGCCGCCCCTGCGCGACTGCCGCCTACCCGGCGCACAGCGCACCTGCACGGCCGCTGCCTCCCACCACATGCACATTATTCTTCCGCCCCCCTTCCACCACCTGCTGCCTCCGCACCAGCCCGCACCTGACCCGCGCGCCGCAGCCGCTCAGCCGCCGCTGCGGCCCCTCGGCTGCTGGGAAAAAACGAAAAATGTCCCAAGGGAAAGGAGACGAACCGCAGCGCGCCCTGACAACCACGCAACGCAAAGCGCGGGCTGCCGCCTCAAGCCCACGTCTTCACCTCCTTGCAACTTCCCCTCCCTCGTCAACCCGCGGGGTTTCCTCTCATGTCTTTACACCCCCTCTCTCTCCGCAGCTGCCGCGGCCAACGTCACCGCACAGCCACGCCCATCGCTACACCCCCCGCCGGCTGCATCGAGGCGCCGGCCGGGCCGACCACCCAAACACGAAACACCTGCTCGCGCCTCACAGCCCACTCACAGCCATCACCGGCAGCAGCAGGCCGCCAATCCGGCGACCCAAGGGCCGGCCACCGCAGGCCCGCCTTAGGCCCACTACCAAACGACTCCCGCACTGCATGCTGCCCGCCGGGGGCAGATCCAGGTGCACAAACAACCCACACTTCGCCCTGCCCACACCCACCCCACCCACCCGTCGTTTTCGTGTCAACGGTTTTCACGCCACCACCCCACCCACCCCACGTCACCTCCCGCCGCACGCAGCCCCGACCAGCTGGCCCACCATGCTCCTTCTCCCCCCCCAGACCCCACACAGCCCTCCAATCAGAGCCCGCCTTCCGCCCTAGCCGCCTCACCCACGAACGAGTGCGCCTTCACAGATCCGCCCCGGCGTCCCCGCCCCCACCACCACCACCACCACCACGTGTGCCAGCCCACGGCCTTGCTCTCATCCACCACCCCTCCGGCTGCTGGCATACTCACTCCGGCCTCAATCACTTCCCCGCCGTCAGGCCCCGCTTCGCGGCCGCTTCCCGCGCGCTCAGAAGATCTCCGCCAGCGTGCAGCGCACCCCGCCGCCTCCCACCCGCTCCAGCGTGTCGATGGGCGCATGCACCAGGTCCGCCACGTGGCGCCGCATGACGCGCCGCTGGTCCTCCGTGAAGGCGTTGTAGGCCTGGGGGCACACGAGGGCGTGTGTGTGTGTGTCGGGAGGGATGTGGGCGTGAGTGTGTGTGTGTGGGTGTGTGTGTGTGTGGGGGGGGTGTATGGCGAGGAACACGTTTACCGCGACGTAGGAAGAGCAGGAGAAGAGCTAGAATAGACGGAGGCGTGTGTGTGTGTGTGCGTGTGCGTGTGTGTAGAGAAGAACGGCCGTTGATAGCGAAGGAAGGCGCTTTTATACGCGAGGACCGTAGGACGGGAGGGTATGGGGATGGGTTACTGCAATGCCCTCGTACCCATGACCCCCCCCCGGGTCGCCCCACCGCACCAGGCGGGCCCCCCTCCTCCACCCACCTGCGTGGACATGGCCATGACCGGCAGTCCTCGTCCGTCCTCCAGCTCCAAGGCGTTGCCGCACAGCGCGTCCATCTGGGCCAGGCTGATCTCCACCACCTCGTGGGTGCGGCGGAGAGACGACTGGCAGGAGGGAGAGGGGGAAGGGGGGTTACAGGAAAGAGGGGAAGGGGGGTTACAGGAAAGAGGGGAAGGGGCGGTTACCGAACGGAACCGGAAGGGGGAGGGGGGGGCACGGTGGGTGGGAGAGGGGGAGGATGGCAGGGTGAAGAAGACAGCGCTTACTCCAAAGCCAGGATCGGTGGCTCGACCGTCGGCGAGAAGAGGGGAGCAGGGAGAGAGAAGCGGCACAGACGGTGGTGACAGGGGCTGGTAGTTTGGTTGAGTGGATGGGGGGAGACGCACGCGAAGGACCTCAGGGAAGAGGAACTCATAGGCGCAAACCCATACATGTGGATGTGCCTCCGCCACGCACACCTAACCACATCGTCCTCATGTTGCGTGCATCTCGCAGCTCTTTGCCAGCACTAACAAAAGCGCACTGCCTCCTGGGTACCTGCCGCTGCATGCCTGCACTAGGTAACTGTCAAACTATGCCACCGGGTGCTCGCGGACCCCTCTGGTGCCCCCTTCACCCCGCCCACCCTTCTGACGCCACCTTCTCCCCTCCCCCGGGCCCCCCTCTGGTGCCACCCCCCGCTATAGTTTAGACGCTAAAGGTCATATTTCGACCTTCAGCTTTAGTATACACAACCCAGTTCTCCAGCATGCATCTCAAAACTTCTGTTTCAAACGGTTTTTCGGACATCCACGGGTTTCCCTCGAACCCTCCTCCCCTCCGCCCCACCAGCAGGTGCTGTCGCTCCTTGCCGTCCTGCACGCTGTCCGCGCACACGACGGCCACCCCGGTGCCGATGGCCATCATCACGTTGGTGTGGTACACGGACTTGCCGCGCAGGTCGGTGGACCTGTCGCAAGGGGGGGGGCCGGTGTGAGGGGGGAGCCGTGTGAGGGGGGGGCCCGGTGTGAGGGAGGGGTCGGTATTAGGGGGGGGGTCGGTATGAGGGGGGGTCGCAAAAAGGGTCGGTGTGGGGGGGAGGGAAAAGGGGTCGGTGCGAGGGGGAGGGAAAGGGCAGAGGCCGACACGCCCACCTCGGATGCGCTGCGGATGCGCTGCGGATGCACTGACCTCCACATGACCCACCCCCCATCTTTTATGGGGATTCTCTTATCAAACCCCCATCTTTGCGCCTGCCAACACCCAGCCGCCGCCGCGCATTACTCCTCGAAACCCCGCTGCCGTTCCGGCTGCTTGGTTGATGGCCCCTGACCCCTCCCTCCTCGTGCTCCCTCCCCTCCCACCGCGTTTGGCTATCCCATCGCCAGACACCTCACCAAGTTCTCCCGCTTGCGCCCACAACAAACCGGCTTCGCAAAATAGTTCCTTTCACCGCGACGGGTCCTCGTTTCCGTAAGCCCAGGAGTCGCAGCCGAAATAGACATCGCCGCCAAAGGTCAACCTTCGACCTCCGGCTTTTCGTTTCCTCAAGCAAGTTCTCCAGCACGCATCTCCAAACGTCTGTTCTAAACGTCGGTTTTTCTTTCGTACACGGGTTTTCCTTGCAACCCCCGACCCCGACCTGGACGCCACCAGTTCCCCCCGCCCCCGATCTCCTTTTGCAACCCCCGCCCACCTGAACGCCACCAGGTCCTTGTAACCCATCTTCTGCGTCCACTCCTCCGCCAGGGAGCGGTCCGCCCGCTCGCTTATGTCCACATACACCACACCGTTGACGCGGTCGATGACGAGCACGCCTGCGGGCGAGGGCGGGGGCGGGGTGAGGAGGACGGAGGACGGAGGAAAACCCAAGGTAGGAGGAGGACGGAGGACGTCAAGAGGTACCGGGGCAAAAGAAGGAAGCCGAGCCATCTGCCAAACACCAACTCGTGCTCCTGTTTATCCTTGCTTTCTTTGGTGCTCCCGGCCTTCCCTCGCCCCCCGTGCCCGCCCGGCCCGGGTGAGATGACCTTCCCCCCTCCCCCCCGCGCCCCTCGGCATTTCTCTTGGCCCCCCCTGGAGCGCACCCGTGCCCTCAAAGTACTTCTTGTTGGGCTCCTGTACGCTCATGTCGTACACGCGGCCGTAGCCCTTGGTGCCCAGGACCTGTAGCAAGGCGGGGTGGAGGGTGGCGGCAGTGCTCATTAGCGGTGGTGGTAGTGGTGATGGTGATGGTGGTGGTGGATGTAGCTATTAACGCACACACACAAGCGGCTGTAATCGGCGGTGGTAGTGGTGGTGGTGCTGGAGACACTAGGTAGGACCGTGCTGCCTCGCGTGGGCGGGGTGCTGGCCAGGCCGTTAGCGCCTCCTGCCGCCCCGCTCAGCCCCGGCCTCACTGCTGCGGCGTCACGTGGGTGATCCACCCCACGTCCGGCTTCCGCCACAGGGCGCCGCCTCCACAGCAACACCCCTACGGCCCCCCCCAATCGGACACCACAACACAAGTCACCAATGCAGCCACCACGCCACGACGGCCCCTTTCATTCCGTTCCCTTCCCTTCCCTTGCCGCCCCTACCCCTTCCAGCCACAGGTCTCGTGCTGGCCTAACAGGCCTTGCGAAGTGACCTGTGGCAAAACACGTGTTTCTGCGCCTCCCCCTCCACCCCCCATTCTGCACCAGCTACATCACTATGCACCAGCTACATTTCCCATGTCGAGTTACCTGTTGTTTTCTGTGACCCCCTCACTCTGCTCACCTGTATGATGTCCTGCCTGCGCTCCGCCGCCCTGTTGGGGCACTTCATGGGGTAGAGCACGAGGGTCGACTCCTTGACGCCGCCCGCCGCCTCACCCGCCGGATGCGTGCTGAACCAGTTGTTGGGGAAGCAGGCGTCGGGGGTGCCGTGGGACAGGTTGTGCTCGAAGAGGTTCACCTGGGAAGAGTGGTTGGGTGGTTGGGTGGTTGGGTGGTTGCGTGGTTGCGCATGGGGTCCCGAAGATGCGGCCCTGGAGCCATGAGCGAACAGTGGGAGTTTCGGAGCCAGCAGGCACCAGGGCTGCCAACTCGGCCCTGATGGGCCTGAATCAGTTGGGGTGTGGTTGGGAGATGGTCGAGAGGTGGTCGAGAGCAGCAGGGACGCCTGTTGCTCTCAACCACCTCTCGACCACCCCCCAACCACCCCCCAACCGATTCTTTACCGTCGCAACCCGCCAGCACGGACCACACCACCACCACGCAGCACCATACCTCTCCCGCGCTTCTACTACCCACCTACGTCCCCCTCCCCTCCCGCTCCGGCCTTGTCCCTTCCAACGCCATGTACACCTAAAACCCTACATTCCCTACATTACCCCCAAGCTTCCGCCCCTTCCCCCCGCCCCCGGTATCTCTTCTATATGGCTTCCTCTCTATCCTCTCCCCAGACCACCAGCTACACTTTCCATGTCGATTAACCGGTCCTTTTCTGTACCCCCCACGCCACCCACCACGCCCCTCTCCTCCTCACCTTGACCCCCGCCACTTGCGCCAACGCGTGATGCAGCCCCGCAAACTCCTTGAGCACCTGCCTCGTCAGCTCGGTGCCCTCGCCAGGCTTGGCGGCCGCGTGCATGAAGCTGTTGTCCTGCGCGGCCTGTTCGTTGAAGCCGAAGGCGGTGGGCGCCACCATCAACACCTCATTGGTGGACTGACGCACTCCCTGGAGCGGTTAAAGGAGGGGTGGCGAAGAGACCCGGTCACACGACATTGGAAACGAAGGGCAGAATATAACGGGCGGATACCTTGCGGGCACGCGGTTGGGTTGACTGGGAGGGGTGAGTCAAAGGAGGGGGAGACGGCAGAGAAGAGTTAGGGAGCAGGAGGGAAGTCGAAGGAGGGTGTGGGGCGAGGGAGCTGGGCGTGGGGCGGGAAGGAGTGACGAGGATGTGAGGAAAGGCATGTCGGCAGAGGTCCCACTGGAGGGGGCAACGCGCCGGCGGTGCGCGTGTGTCGTCTTGTGGGGCTCTGTTGCGCATCCATCCACGAAGTCACTTAGCAACCCGAGGGCCCCAAGAACGCCGCGTGCGCTTCCTTCCCCCCACCCGGTTCTGGTTCCGGAGCTATGCACACACGAGGCGTGCGGCCACCGCTGCGGCCCTGCGCTCCCTCTGCTCCGCTCCACTAATGCTCCGCTGCGTTCCACTAATGATACGCTGCGTTCCACTGGTGCTATGCCGCGCTATTTCCCCCTTCCGCCGTTGCAAATGCCCGCCACCGGGGCAAGCTGCGCTTCACTAACGCTACACTGCGCTACGCTGCGAGCGCTCTCCCCTACCTTGGTTGCACCCACCACCGGGGTGGCCTTGTCCAGCCCAGCCGCCGCCACGTCCGGCACCAGCGCCACCCGCTGCCGCTGCCCCGCCAGGAAGGTCACCAGGTCCGCCGCCACCGCGCCCGGACCCGCCTCCAGCTCGTATCGGTCGCCGCTGTCCGCCAGCCGGTACGAGTCCACCACTGCGCGGTCCGCAGGCTGGGTGGCCAGGGAGGAGGCCACCGCCACGGAGGAGGGGCCTAGGGGCCGGAGCAGCTGGGGGGCGGGGTGCATGTGTGTATGGGGGAGGGGACAGGGGGTGAGACGGGCGCAGTGGAAGGTGGAAGGTTGGAGAGGCGCGGTGGCGTGCGGGGTTGTAGGGTGAGGGTGAGGGGGGAAGGGAGGAGGCCCCCCGGGGTGGTGGGCCGCAATGCCCTTCTGGGTCAAGGGGCAGTGATGACCCACATCGACCCGCCGTGCCGACCCACATCGTGCCGACCCACATCGTGCCGACCCACATCGTGCCGACCCACATCGTGCCGACCCACATCGTGCCGACCCACATCGTGCCGACCCACATCGTGCCGACCCACATCGACCCGCCGTCAACGCACGCCACCCGTGTGCTACCATAAGCCAACAGCCATCGCCACACCCTCAGCCGGGCGCAGCGAAGCGCCACTCCTGGCGGCACCCTGCCGGCCCGACCACTCCGTCCACGCCAACAACATGGGCTGACCGGGGTTCCTGGCCGGCCTAGTCCCGCCAAGTTCCAGCTAGTTCCTCAAGCTCCTTCCGCCTAGTTCCTGCCCTCAAACTGCACTGACCCAGATCGCTGCTGCGTCCGAACCGCTGCTGCAGCCCCCCGCCAGCCCGGCAGTACCTGGCTGAGAGGGCGCTGCGGCTGGTCGAAGGAGGCAAAGCAGTCGCGGACGACGGAGATGCGCGCGGGCGGGACCCGGCCTGGTAAGTAAGGGGAAGGTGGGGGGCCGGGGCCAAGCTGTTGGGGTTCCCGCTTGCCTCTCTTCCACCCATCCGCAAACTCAGTGCCTTCACATTTTTGAAACCTCTCCCTGCTGGCTCCAAGCTGTGCCCACTGTCGGAGGAGCAGCAGTGCAGTCAGGCCCAGCCGCTGCCGAAGACTAAGGGTCCGCTGCCCGGCAACATGCCCCTCGCACTTCCTCACCGGCAGCTGCCTGCACCTCAGCCTTGCTGAGGGAAGCGGCGGCGCCCCACGGGCGCGATGGCAGTCGGACCAGAAGAGGGCTGTCAGAGTTGCCTAGAGCCACGGCCTCCAGAGCGGCCGCTGTTGGGAAAGGGATATTGGGATGGTTATTTGGGCGGTATGCAAAGGGATTAATATGCAAGAAACGATACTCCACGGTGGGCGTTCGAAAGGCGCGAAAACAAGGCCGCGCGGGCATTTGCAACGGCGGAAGGGGGGAACCATACGAGAACAATTCGCAAGACCATCTGGGTCGCCCAGCACAGCCATTAGAAGCCTCCGTGCAGTCCGAGGATATCGGGAAGCGGACACTGACGCACCGCTGGAGGACAGTGCGCGAATCGCTCCGCACGACCATACGGCTGCCAGCGCCGGAGCGGCTGATAGCGCTGAGCTGTATCCGAGCATCGTTGCGAATTGATACCGTAAGGATCAACAATAGATCCGCAAAGCGCGCCAAGTGGGGGTGCAGACAATGGTGGCGGCTCAGGTGTGAGAGGAATGGAGGCCTGAGAAGCAACTTAGGAACGTAAACCTTCAAAGGCAAACGCGCCTGTGCAACACCCCAAAAGGCGACATGCACATGGCCCACGCGATGGTTGCGCGGGTCGGCGACACCGTACACAATGATGATGGTGCGCCGCTCCCGGCGTCCTGGCGTTGTTGTCGCTTACACCGTTCGGTTATAACCATCGCTATCGAGCTACTATGTCTCGTCGGGTGAGCGAAAACGATCTAGGACTGCCGAAACATCTGTCGATGGTCCGCCTCCCGCGAGCGTGCGCAAAGACATATGCGTAGCTTCGTCAGCAACCGGCATGTCACATCTGACCTATTATATTTCATCCGACAAGCAGTGCCATGTCCCACTTCCGGCCCTCCTGTGGTTCCATCCCAATCGCGCACACTGCAGGGCGCGGCGCTGGCGTGGCCAGCATTGGCGAACGCTGTCCGGGATGGCGCGGTCATGTCATGCGGCGCCGCTTCAGCAGCGGCGGCGGCCCGGGGCATCGCCCCCGCGGCGACGCCAACCATTGCCAGGGCGCAGCCCCACTTCTCCACTGCGCCACCGCCAGCGGCGGCGGATCTGCCGCCAGCATCGCGGCCGTCGCAACATTCCCGCCCCGTTGCCTGCTTCCCCGCACTCCGGGCCCAGGCGCTGGCATTACCTACTGACATAGACGTGCGGACGCGCGGCCGCCCCGCCACCGCTGCCTGGCCCCCGGCGCCGCCGCTCTACTCGCGCTGCTTCAGCGCTAGCGCGGCGCCTCGCGCCGCGGCCGGCGCTGACCCGGGTGCGGGTACGGGCGCGGGTGCGGGTGCGGGCGCGGCTACGGGTGCGGGTGCGGGCCCAGCACCTGGCGGCGGCGAGATGCGGATGTCCCTGGGCGAGGCGCTGAACCAGCTGGTGGACGCGGCGATTGAAAAGGTGGAGGCGGGGCAGCTGGAGGAGGCGGTGGCGCTGCTGAAGGACGGGCTGAACACGTTCGAACCGATCTTTCCCAACAGGTGCGCCGGAGGCGGCGGGGAAACTTGCGGGCCTGGGTGTGAGTTGAGAGGAAATCCGTAGGTCGGCAGTTGAGGGATAAGAAAGAGATAAATGAAACCCGCCTGCGTGTGCGTGTGTGGGGCGCGGGAAGGGATGGTGCGGGCGGGCGGGCGGGCGCGGATCAAGGGGCCGTAGGTGGTGGGTCTGGTACCGGTGGGAGGCGGCAGCAGCCGGGCTTCTCCTCGAGGGGGAGTGGAGACTAGAAGGTCAAGGGGAGTTGAGCGGCATGAGGTGTGCAACGCGCCCGGCTGTCGCACCTGGCAAGGCGTGGTGGGGTTCGAGGAAGTCCCGTGGCGTGGTGGGGTGGGGGGATCGGGTGTGGTGAAAAGTAATCCGCGAATCCACGGCTGACAAACCCGATCGGGTGGGGGGAGGCAGGCGACGTGTGGTGGGAGTGGGATGCGGGCCGCTACGAGGGAGGGGGCCGTAGGGGGGGTGTAAAATCCGTTTTACGCGACTGGACAGGATAGTTGGCGCCGTAAGGGGGGTGGAACACACGGGTCTCGAGCGCGGGGGCCTCGCATCCCAGACCCCGCACTGCGTTCAGGGTTGGGGAGCCGATCGCGTGGACCATACCGTGCCGTACCGTGTACGGCACGCGGTTTACGTAATGTACCACCATGCAGTGTGCCAAGCCGCGCAAAGGGCAAAGGCGGGAGGCAAGCCGAGCTCCGCGTAACTACCAACCGTCTGCCTTAAACTAAACCAACCACCCTGTGCGCTGTTGTGAATCAGCTGCCCCCCGCTCCCTTCCGCCCTCCTGCCTTGTGAGCTTGTGACGCACCGGCACCTTACCCCGCTCCCGCCCCCCTGGCTGCAGCCCCGAGCTGGGTGAGCTGCACAACCAGGCCGCCCTGCTGCTGCTCTTCCAGAACAAGGGCGATGAGGCGGCGTACCACGCCGAGGTCCGCAAGGGCGGGGGGAGGGTGTCGTTGACGACCAGGCCCGGGCGCGAGGGGGAGGGAAGTGGCGGCGGCGGCAAGCTGCACCGCTGCTCGCGCCGCACATAGTGCCCCTGCGCTGCCCCCGCTCGTGCACACCACCACTGCGTCCACAGGTTTCCACCCGCCCCCCTGCCCCGCCGTTTCCACCGTGCCCCCTGCCCCGACGTTTCCGCCCTACCCCCTGCCCCGCCCCGCCCCCTCCGCCCTCCGCCCGACCCCCTGCCCCGCCGCCGCAGGTGAGCCTCGAGACCACCCGGCGGCACTTCGGTGGCAGCAGCCTTCTGACCGCACACCGGCTGCTGCGGCTGGGCGTTGCCAAGTTCGTGCAGGGCAAGATGGCGGGTGAGCTGGAGGTTTGTGAGTTGGGGGTTGTGAATTGGGGAGTTGTGAGCTGGGGGTTGTGAGTTGGGTTGTGGATTGGGTTGTGAGTCGGTGGTGAGTTGGGGATGAGTTGGGGATTGAGGTTTATTTGGGGAGGATGACTTGCGTGAGCGCGCAGCTGCGACAACAACCCAAATGTTGCCGCGGTCGTTCCCGGGGTACATCACACAACACCGCCACCATCAGCCACCATTACCACCACCGCCCACCGCCCACCGCCACTACCACTTTCATTGCCTGTATGCACCCGCCTCCTCGCCTGGGCAGACGCTGCGGGCCTGCTGCGTGAGGCGCACGACCTGCTGGGCGGCAGCGGTGGCCCCTCCGCCACCGGCACCACCGGCGGCGCCGCCGCCGACCCTGGCAGCCGCAGCGAGGCCGGCTTCTACCTGGACTGCGTCGCACTGGCGCACGTCAAGGACGCGGGGGGAGTGGCGGCGCTGACGGGCAGCCTCAGGGGCAACGTGCAAGGCATCAAGGTGAGGCGGAGGGGTGGGGGTGGGTCGGGCCGGGTCGGGTCGCCGCTGCCGTGTAGGACTGAGCCCCGCATTCGGCAGTCCTTGGACGCCGCTTCTTCCTTCTTTCTTTCCTTTTCCTTTTCCTTTTCCTCTTCCCTTTCATGTAAGCCCTTCACTGCCTACCCTGCCCCGCCCCGCCCCCGCCCCCCGCCTCTCCTCCTCCAGCATGCGCCCACAACTATGTGTCCGAAGACAATGCGCCAGCTATTATACCCATGTCGTGTAACCGGGTCCTTAAGCCGCCCCGCCCCCCGCCTTTCCTCCTCCGTCGATTTTACCGCGCTTTTGCCCTCCCCTCCCCGGCGCCCTCCCAGGAGGCGTACGGCGCCGACAGCATGATCCTGTCGCTTGCGCTGGCTCAGCACAGCCGCCTGGTTAACGGCGGCCTGGAGTCCGCGGGCTTCTCGGTGGGGGAGGTGCTGCTTCAGCAGCACATCTCGCTGCTGTCGGAGGTGTCGGGGCCGGACGGTGAGGACGTGGCTGTGGCCAGGTACAAGCTGGCCACCTACTACTACACGCACGACATGCTGCCGGACGCGGGCGCATCTGTACGGCAGGCGGCGGTGTCCATGCGTGCACACTACCCGGACGACCACGACATGGTGCGGCGGGGATGGGGGGGGGTTGCAAGGAAAACAAAACACGTGTGCGGAGAAAACACCGTTTACGGGGGGGTACATAAGAGAACCGTTTGGGGGGCGAGGGGGGAGGGGGTGGGGGGAGGGGCGGGGCAAACGTGAGTCTGCCCCGGGGCGCGATGCGAGGGTCGCGTCAGGGCTGATGCCTTCCCTTTTCAGTCAGTCAGGGAGCCTAGCCTAGCCTAGGCAGGTTTCGGTCGGTTGTGGCGAGACGAGGCAGGGGCGGAATGGCGAGATGGGGGATTACAATGAAAGGACCGGTAACGCGACTGGGGAAATGTAGTGGGTGCATAGCGAGAAGGGGGGTTTCGAGAAAGACCCGTGGACGCCCGAAAAACCCCGTTTAGAACAGACGTTTTGGTATGCATGCTGGAGAAGGGGGGAGGGGTGCGGGGCGGGTGAGCGCCGCGTGCTGTGTCCGGCTCTGGGCGCGTGCGTGGTGGCTGGCTGGCTGGCTGGCTGGCCGCTTGTGCAGGTGGTGGTGATTGGGCGGCAGTGGGGGGGTGAGGAAGGGCGCTATGGGTCGGTACTGCTGGTGCGTTGGCATTGCTGCCCGCTGGCCACCGCCTCCCGACTTACGCTATCGGCCGTTATGCCCTTTCCTTGGGTTCTCGTCACCGGCAGTCCCTCTTCCCAATCCTCCACCTTTCTGTTTTACCGCTTAAGTCTCCGCAACCCCAACAACACGCGCTTCCATGCTGGCCCCCCCCCGCCTCGCTGTCCGCCGACCATGCGTTGTCGTTTTTCGTGCCACCGGTTTCACACCACCCCCCGCCTCTAGCTGGTGCTGTGCAAGCACCGGCTGGGCATGATTTGCGCGGCGCAGGGCGACCACCGCGCTGCGACGCAGCTGCTGCAGGCAAGCCACAAGCACTTCAGTGGCGAGGGCGGCCAGAGCATGCTGGCGAAGGAGGCGGAGATTGGGCTGGCCATGGCAAAGTAAGTGACCAGCAACGCCATTGAATCCTCGTCCCGTGGGTCAGCGAAGCGATGTGAGTCTCTCTACTGGTGTACATGAGTTTTGTTTCCTCCAAATGTTTACTTGAGTGCAGGTTTCGAGCAGCAGATGGGGCGCGGGAGTCCTCGGCGCAGCTCCAGCAGGAGGCGTTGGAGTTGATGCGAAAGGAAATCGAGGCGCTGGCCGAAGCCATTGGCCACGGCCACATGCTTGTTCAGGGGGCGACGCGCTATTACGGACAGCTTTTGAAGCTTGCGCGTTGATGGGGCGATGCGTTAGGGTGCCGTGATGACTCGGACGCATCGCTTTCTCGGCAGGTGCACTAATCATAACCGTCTACTCACTTCGTGTAAAATTATACTGTAAGATACTTGGGATTGCCCAAGTCTGCTGTAAATGCGACGATGTCTTGATTTGACAAGTTTCCAGCCCAGCTCCTCTACCCCCCAAGCGAGGTTATGGCTGCGCCACCTGAAATCCCCTCATCATTTTGGCTTGCGAAAGCAGCCATCGCCAAAACCTTTGCAAATAAAAAGCCTCCTGTTGATGCGGACACGCGAGACAGTTTGTGTCTAATTACGCGGGGGCTCTACCTGAGCAGCTGTCACCTTGAGGCCCAGAAGGACGTTTTACAGAAGAGAGGAGTTACTCACATCCTCCAGGTTTGTTGTTTCAAACGTGACACACCCCGTATCGGGCTCTCTGGGGTAGGACCTGTTGGGGATGGTCACTTCCACCGACGGGGATAAAAAGTCGTGCCCGTTAATGCCAAACAAACCGACGCCGTTTATGTCTATGCGATACTAGGTGGGCAAGGAGCTGTCTCCGACGCACCCCGCGGCCTTCACCTACAAGCACGTGCCTGTTTACGACTTGGAAGAGGAGGACCTGGTAAAGCACTTTCCAGAATGCTTCTCTTTCATCGGTGCTGGGCGGGAAGCCGGTAAGCTGCGCGAAGTGCACGCAGTCAACGCCAAGTCAGTGCCCGCCTATCTACCTTCCCCCCTCGTAACCAGCCTGCACACCTCCACAGACCGACCCACATCCTACCAACCCTCGCAGCACCTCTGGCACCTTCAAACGCACGCGGCCCTCAGCTTCAATTGGGCGTTCCTAGCCCGGGACATGCTCCGCACCATCCGCCCGGCCTTCACTACCACCGTCCCCTATCACCAGCACATGCACCCCCCCGCCCCCCTACTCCCACCTCCCACAGCCCCCATCCCCTCATCCCCAAGCCCCGCCTACCATACCCAGCACACGCAAGCTACTAAGACCCCAACACCGCCACCACTCCCGCACAAACACTCGCGAAACAGTACCGCCGTCCGGCTGGTCAATGCCCCTCTGGAGTTTCGCGGCTTAAGCGGCAGTTAAAACAACCACTCCAAACAACCACTCACGCGGCCGCGTCCCCGCGGCCGCCTCCGCAGGCGGCGTGCTGGTGCATTGCGCCGCGGGTATCTCCCGCTCCGCCACCGTGGTGATCGGCTACCTGATGGCGCACGGCGGGCTATCGCTGGATGACGCGCGCTCCGCCGTGCGGGCCTCCCGCCCCGCCATCAACCCCAACCAGGGCTTCATGCTGCAGCTGCAGCTCTTCCAGGACGCGGGCTGCAGCGCGGAGGGCTGGCAGCCCTGGCACCTGGAGCGCTTCTTGCAGGTCAGCGGTTGATCGGTTGGTCGGTTGAGGCGAGGGGGGCGTGTTGGCTGCTGTAGGCGGTAGGGAGCCTCCGGGAGTCGCAGCTGCGGGAGCGCCAATCAACGGGGATGCGGCGGCTGCGCCCTAGCGGGCTGCAAGCTCATGTGGTGCGTATCGTTTGGGTTCGGCACCACCCGGCTGTCTCTCCTGGCGGTGGCGGTGAGGTCCCTCCCCTCGCGCGCTTCCGTCGCATCCAGTTCCGCGCCCTCGGCACTACCCTATTGCTGCTGCCGTGGACCCATCGCGCGGGTGCCGCTATCTCCTCTTCCCGGTACCCAACCCCATCCATTTGTGCAGGCCCCTGTCCGGGTTCCGACCAATGCCTCGCGATAAAGCGACGCTCCCCAATTCCCCGCAACGACACTCACTTGCCGCCCGTCAGGTCCGCGCCGCAACCTACTCGCGAGGCGGCGCAGCCAGCAGCAGCAGCAGCAGCCACGTACGCGGCGCGTGCGAGGTGTCGCCACCTGAGCTAAGCCGCGAAGACTCCGTCAGCTGCACCAGCAGCCCGGGCCAATCGCCGGAGCGCGAGAACGCCATAACGGCCATTTTGGGCGCCGAAGGCGCCCGCGCAAGCGGCGGCGGCGGCGCCGCCGCCAACGACGGCAGGACAGCGCCTCCGCAGTGGCGGCTGCCGTCAGCGGCCGCGGCGGCGGGTGCTGCAGGCTGCGGCACGGGCGGCGGCGGATTGGCCACGAGCAACAGCCATAGCCGGTTGCCGGGGCTTGTGCCGGTCGCGCAGCAGCTCCGAACGGTGAGTGCAGCCGCCGCAACCGCCACGTGGGCGGCTGTCGCGGCGGCGGCCTCGTCCAGCGCGGGCACGATTGGGTGGGCGTCGGGCGCGGCGGCGGCGGCGGCGCCGCCGCCGCCGCCGCAGGCGGCGCTGCCTCCCATGGCGCCTCCCGGGGCTCCAGGGATGGTCCTGCCGGGCCACGACTCGTCCAACCGCTCCTTCACCCGGCAGAGGTCCGCGGACGAAGCGGTGCCTCCCGACGCGGCGGCGTTGACTCCGTCCTCGGCGGCTGCGTCAGCACTCAGCTTAGACCCACGGGACCGGGCCCCTCGCGCCGCCCCGCCCCCTCACCCCCTCCCGCACCCTCACCGCCCTGAGGGGCTCCTCCTCCCCGCGGCTGCGGCTGCGGCCGCGTCGCGCCACACCTCCAGCGGCATTGCCGACGCCAGCGCCATGGCCGCCTGGGCCAGGGCCCATGCGTACACCGCGGGGCCTTTCTCCTCTGGCGCGTCGCCCACAGGCGACGCGGTAGCAGCCGCCGCCGCAGCGGTGGCAGCTGCGTCGTGGGCCCAGCACCCAAACGGCACGGCCGCCGGCGGCGGCGCCGCCGTGGGCCACTCAGATTACTCGGCGCTGGGCTTGCCCAGCGACCCAGCCAGGAACCGGCCCGGCGGTGTCGGGCCGATCTCCTCCTCCGCGACTGGCATGGCGACGCCACCTGCAGATGGGCAGGCGGGCTCTGTTGGCCGTGGCCGCGGCCGAGTCAGCATGGATGACGTGGCAACTGCCGCCAGCCGCTCGGGGCAGAGCGCGGGCCCAGCCGCAGCCGCCTCCGGCGACGCGCATGCCGCTGTTTTGGGGTTCCTGGCCGGCGGCCACGCGGCTCCGCCGCCTGGCCCACAGCACCCGCCCTGGCCGCCGCACCCGCGGCCGCACCAGCCGTACCCCCAGGCGCCGCAAGCCGGCGGGGCGGCGGCGCGTTCGCTGCGGCCCGAGGGCCAACATGACCTCGGCGGCGGAGAGGCGCGCGAGCCCGAGCCCAAGCTCGAGGCCCAGGCCGGCTACGGCGGCGTGGGTGGGAGCCAGGCGGCTGACGAGCCGGAGCCGGAGCCGGAGCTGATGGGCCGGCGGCTCAGCGGGCGGAGCGTGCTGCGGCGGTCGCTGAGCGACGGGCTGCCTGGGCTGCTATCTCGGGGACTGGCGGCGGCGGCGGCTGTGCAGGCGCACGCTGCAGCCGCCGGGATCATCTGGGGGGGTACGGGCGGAGAGGAGGTCGCCGCCGGGGTCGAGGCGGCCGGACTGCGGGTGGTCGTGGGAGGGGGAGCGGAAGCGGGGCCGGCAGCGGACGTTCACGAGCAAGGCGGGAGCGGGAGCGGAGGAGGAGGGGGAGGAGGACGCGGGGGCAGGGGCAGAAGCGGCGTGGTTGGCGTCGCTCTACCGCGGGAATCGTTGGCGGCGGAGCGGCTGGCGGCGCCTGTGGGCTGGCACTCGGCCGGTGGGCGCCCTGCCGTGAACCCTCCCCGCATCAGCGCGGACAGCACGGCCAGCAGCGGCCCGCTTGCGCCTCTGGGCCCTGATGCCGCGAGTGACAGCAACACCAGCAGCAGCGGCACCAGCGGCAGCAGCAGCGGCACCGGCGGCGCGTGTGAGGACGGCAGCGATGCCGTCTCTCGCTGCGCAGCAGGTGGCAGGGCCGACGCCAGCGCCGGCGCCTGCGGCGCCTCGCCCATGACGCCCGACGACTGTGAGCCCTGGTCACCTGACGGCCCGAACGGGGCACGCAGCCTGGAGCAGCTCAGTTCCTGGCCCGGCGGCGGCGGAGGCGGCCTGCCCTGGGCACTGCAGCCCATCCTCACCCCCGCGGGGCTGGAGCGCACGCCCAGCAAGCCGGGCACGGCGCCGGACACAGCCACAAGCGGCATTCCGGCGCTGCCGGCCCTCTGGCTTGAAGCACCACCGGCGCCGCGAGATGCCGTGGAGGCTGCGGAACCGGCCGCCGCCGCCATGTGTCCCGGAACGCATGTGCGTGCCGATGCGGAGATCGCCTCCTCCCGGGCGAACAGTTTCGGAGGCGCGATGGGGCCACAGCCGAGGCACGAGCTCGCCGACTCCCGGCAGCGGCTGCAGCAGCGCCAGCTGCTGCCGCCGCCGCCGCCGCCCGGCCTGCAAGCGGAAAGCACGAGCGTAGCGGAGGGGCTCGCGCTCTCAACCCACCCTGGGGGCTGCAGGGCGGCTGGGGCCAAGGCGTCTCGATTGGCCAATGCCACATTCGCGCGGCGCGGCAGCATCGGTGGCGAAGGACGCGACCCGTCCCCGGCCGCTGCCGCCGCGCCGCTGGCGGGCATGCGGGGGGGCGTGGGTGACGGCCTCGGCCGCCGCGACAGCAGCAGCAGCGGCGGCAGTTTCCAGAGCGACGGCGCCTCCGGCGGCAAAGACGCTCTGTCCAGCCTGCATCGTGTCTCAGCGCCGTCGGCCATGACTGCCGGGTTCTTGGCCCTTACTGCTGACCCGGCCGCGGCCGCGGAGCTTCCCCCCGCAGACTCCCTGTCCGTATCCACACCGCTAGCAGCCGAAGCCGCAGCCGCCGTCACGCGTCCGCTACCTGAGATACGTCTGCGCCTGTCTGTGCGAAGCCGCCAGGGACGTAATGCTGGGAGCGGGGGCAACGACGGCGGCGCCGGGGCCGGAGCCAAGGTGGCCGGTGCCAGGGCTGAAGGAGGCACCGGCACGCCGATACACAAACGCGTGCTCCGCTCTCTGACGTCGCTCCTTGGCATGGCGCCTGAGAGCACTGCCGCCGCTACCAGCCACGCCGAAGGCGGCGCGCTGGACGCCGGCGCCGCCAGCGGCGCCAGCGGCGCTGCCGTGCATGGCGGCGGCGGCGCAGAGGCGGCGTCTGCCGCAGGCGACGATGGCTGGGGCCGATTGTTGCGGCGGCGGCTCTGGGCGCGCGGGGACGCACCTGGGGTGGAGGCGGCAGACGATTTCACCGCCGCCGGCGCGTGCAGTATCGTCGCTGAGGAGACAGACGCTGCAGCGGCGATGGCGGACCGGACGGCTCGCTCGGGCAGCGCCGTCCGCACTGCCGTTCTCCTTCCGCCAGCGGCCTCGTCGCTGCCAGGTGACCCTACCGGCTTGGCTTCGGAGCAGCAGCTTGGCTGGGGCCTGGCCGGTCGGGCTCACTCCAATGCGGACAGCAGCGGCGGCGGTGGTGGTGGTGGCAGCCTGAACATAAAGACCGGCGGCGGCGGCGGCGGGGATGCCGCCGCTGCTGACTCGGCGCAAGCTGCTGCCACGCGGTTTCTGTCCCGTTCGCGCTCCTGCAGCCCCACCTGCGCTGCGGCGGCCGCCGCAGCGGCTGGTGGCGGTGGCCATCAGCAGCAGCAGCTGCTGATGCGCTCATGCGGCGCGGATGACGTCTGGGACCTACCCCCCGCGTACGGCTCGGAGGGCAGCGGGGTGCGGCAGCAGCTGCGGCCTCGGCAGTGGGACGCAGCGGCAGTCGACCGGAGTGCGGACGACCGGCCGGTGCTGTGCCTGACGGGCTCGGGGTCGGGGTCGGGGGACGAGCGGGGGGTGTTCGACGACGCGAGCTCGCAGGGGGAGTTCGGCGCGGACCTGCTCCCCAGCGCGCCCTTCCGCTGGCATTCCGATGGGCCGCACCAGGATGCGGCGCAGGGCGGCAGTACGACACTGGCCGCCGCCGCCGCCGCCGCGGCGGCGACGGCGTCGCGCCGCGCGGGTTTACGGCACTTCTCGCTCGACGGCCGTGGCGCTGATGCGGTGCCGCGACAGCCCCTCGCGCGGGCGGGACCATCACCGTCGGCAGGGGGCCCCCCTGGAGCCTTCACCTGCCCGCCCACCGCCGCCTACGCTGCCAGCCTGGTGGCGGTAGCCAGCGCGGCGCTGCTGACCGCGCCGTCGGACTTCTTCCAGCTGGACGCCAACCCGCCAAGCGCCGCCGTCGCCGCCGCTGCGGCGGCGGCTTCGTCGACCCCCTGGCTGCCCGCGCCAGGTGCCGCCGGCGGCGTGCAGCGCGCGGCGTCCGTCGGCGAGCAGTCCCTGGCCCACGTGTCATTGTCGTACACCGTCGGGTACGCCGCCGCCGACAGCAGCCTCGCTGCGGGACGACCGACGGCGGCAGTAGTGACCACTAGCGTTGCGCCGGCGGCGGCGGCGGCTGGCCCGGGTGCAGCTACTGCCGCACATGCCTCGCGGCGGCCTCGCAGCTCCTACAGCGGCGCGCTCAGCATGCTCCCGGGCCACCACGGCGCGGCGGGCGGCGGCTTCAGCGGCGGCGCAATGGGCGCCGCGCCGGGCGGTGTCGCGTCACGTGGCGCCGCGTTGAGGCCGCCCGCGGGATCAGCGGCGGCGCAGCCGTCGATATGGTCTTCGCAGCTGTCCGGTCCGGAGCTCCAGCAGGCCCCTCAGGGCCATACGCACCAGCAGCAGCAGCAACCAGCGCCGGCCTGGGCGGCCGCCAGCCCCGGGGCGACGCCGCTGCAGCCCTCGCCGCTGTCGTCACCGCTGCCGCAGCTGCACCAGGTCGATCGACTGTCGTACAGCGGCGGCGGGCCGCTGGCGGGGGTGTTTGCCTCTTTGGGCGCGGCTCCGCCCTCTTGGGGCGGCAGCCGGTCGTCCGCGTCCCTCATGACCATGCCGTCTGAGCAGGAGTTGGAGCCGCAGGCGGCGACGGAGCAGCAGCAACACCATCCCCTGCCCCACTCCCACCAACAACAACACCAAATGCAGCAGTACCAGCCGCAGCACCAGCCGCCACCGCAGCTGAAGCCGCATCGGCATGCGGAGCAGGGCTCGGGCGCCTCCGTCCGGGCCACCGTGCGCAGCACCAGCACCGGCTCCTCCACCGCGGCGCACGCAGCCGCCGCGGCGGCCACCAGCCTGGCGGCGGCGGACGCGTACCAATCGTACGAGCGGCTGCGCGCCGCCCGGCAGCACCACCACCACCAGCCGGGGGCGGTGTCGCCCGTCGCCCCTGCAGAGCCGATATCGGGCCCGGCATCGCCCTACGCAGCTTTGGTGCTGGCGGCGGGAGCCGGGAGTGGTGCTGGCGCCGTGTTTCTGACCTCCGCGACGTCCCCACACGGCGCCCCGCCGCAGCCGGGGCCGATTGCGGGCTGGGAGGCCCCAGCGGCGGCCTCCCCACCGGCTGCGGCCGTCCGCACCACCCTCTCTCCCTCGATCTCGTCTGGGAGCAGCTCCACCGGCGTTCAGTCGCCTCGCGCGCCGCCCGCTGTGGCGGACCCACTCGAGGAGGAGGAGGCCCAAGCGGACGACGACCTGGACCCGCGCAGTGCCAGCTCCAGCAACGGGGGGACACACGCCGCGTCGGCGCTGTCCTGGCGGGCCGCCGACATGGCGCTCACGGCCGCCGCGACCCATGGTTCCGCTCGACTTGGCCGACCAGACCCGTCGCTCCTGAAACCCGTGCTCAGCCGTAGGCTGCTGCCCATGCCGTCCCCCAGCCGAATCACCGCATCGCCGGTGGTGACGCCGCGCGCCGGCGGCGGTGCCGCGCCGATGCCGCCGCCACCGCCGCCACCGCCGCCACCGACAGAAGCCCTGGCAGCCCAGGGCTCCCAATCCCAAGGCACCATCGCGGCTCTCGCCGGCGAGGCCGTGACGTCGGCAGCTAGCGGCCCCCCAGGCGTAATCCCGACCCGCAACGACCTGCGGGTGCTGCTGCCCCACGAGCTGCGCTCGGGAGCTACGGCCGCGGCGGGTGCTGCCGCCCGAGCTGGCGCGGCATGGGGCAGCAGCGCCGCCGCCGCCGCCGCGGTGCCAAGCGCGCGCGCCCTCAGCGGCGCAGCCAACACGCCCTCCACCATCATGTCTGCAGGTGCGCCGTCGGCGGCCATACCGGGGCAGGACGCCCGGAGCGGTTCGCGGCGGGACACCTCCGGGGGCGGGGCAGCGCCGCGTTCGGTGGCGAGCACCGGTAGTGGCGGGGGCGGCAGCGGCGGGGGTGGGGGAGAGCGGCTTGTGGCGTCCCCAGCATGGTCCCAGCAGGTCCGGTCGCCCTGCACCGTCCGGACATCACCAGCAACCACGGATGACGGGGCTGTGCTTTGAGGACGTTGTCGGTGCGCGGCTGGGTTCGGTTTCTGTGTGTCGCGGTAGCTTTGGGGGCTATTGCTACATTAATGAAAAGTAGCGCTGCAAGCAGCACAATGAAGGCGGGACAGGTTGGCGCTAGGCGGAGGTCACGGCACGAGTGTCCCGCGGAGCATCCGAGGCCGTGCACCTGCCTGCTGGGTTCGGGATTCGTGGGATTTATGGGGGATAGGAGTACCGGCATCTCTGCGCCAGGCAGCGCAGTTTCGGAATTACTGTAGTACAGGAGTCGCATGTGAATGGCTCCGAAACCGAAATGCACGGCAGCTGGTTTGCGCTGCTGCCCTGTCACGCATATATAGGGATGCGGCATGTGTGGTGATGTGCGCAAGTACGGTTGTGGAGTGAAGCAGATGGTGCATTCGCGTTGCAATGGTGTTGCAGCCGGCCTTCGAGAAAGAAGCACTGTGTCCTCGCGCTCTCAATACTACCAACCATCTGCTGCGCGGGGAACCCCCCGAGACACATGGCTTCGGGGCCTTGCGCTGCGGGTATGATATGTATGGGGTGGCGTGAGTGGGTTGTAGTTGGGTGGCGTACTGTGTATGCATGGGGCACGAGCCTCCTTGCTGGTTTCCTCGGTTTCATGCATAGTGGTACCGGGTAGATGTTTTAAGATTCCACATGGTATGTATGTATGTGTGTGTATATGTCTGTACCGCCATCCCGCTGGACTGGCTTACGGGCCTTACTGGCAGGTTATGCATCCCGCTCCGCGCGGTGTTTGTCAGAATGCTTTATAGTAGCGGTGGTGGCAAAGGTGCATAGCCGTTGCACACAGCAAGTTGCGCGTGCGGCTGGTAAGGCGGTGTCGTTTCAGCGAGTCCAGCCGTGCAATCACGTTTCGGCGCAATACGGAAGGTTGGCTGCCGCGGATCAACGGGGTTAATCTGGGGCCAAGTGCATCGCGGCGGTGTGTACGACGATCGGGGGCAGGTGTTGTTGCATGTTTCATACTGCTGTGCCAGTGCGATAGGGATGAAAAGTGACACGTGAGGTTCTACGCATGGAATACCGGTAGGTAAGCTGGCGAACGCGTGTGCGAGTGTGCCCTCGTCTCAAAGGCAAGAGCCGGCCACTTGAACTCACGGACGGACGCGACGCCTCCGAAGCGGGGCCACGTGATCGTGCTGCTTTAGGCGCACCGTTCGTCATCGCGGTTTCCCACCTCGCGCCAGGATTGCAAGCATCGCGAACGTTTTGACCGTTGTGTCGGTCGTGTGTGTTCGCACCTCTTTAATTGAAGGATAAGTACCGTAACGCCATGCATGGTACGACTGTGCCAGCTGCGAGTACCCATGCCGTACTGTAGAAGACTTCCACGTGGCACTCCTTTTGCTGCAGGCGCGTTTTCCAGCTCGGCAGCGCCCTCGTCCACCAAGTCGCGATACTGGAGAGGCACTAGCCTCGTACCTTGACCAAAACACGTTTGCCATGTTGTCTCGTCTGCCGACCTCGGGAGCCAGGAACCCACTTCGTGTTCCAGCGTCCGGCTGTTCGTACCACCTGCTCAGCATGGCACGGCCGTCCACGCGCCACCTACCGCCCGCTGCCACGCCAATACCGAACCCAGCAGGTCCGTAAAGCGCTCTGCAACCCTCCCTCCCCATGGGCTGAGCAGCCGACCAGACAGGCTGGTGGCCCCGGCGTCACTCCCACGCACTTGAGAGCCGGCCACCTAGAGCGCCACCTGCCGGGGAGCTAAATGCAAAAGTGTCACCCCGGCGACCTTGGCGGCAGGCATGTGACTGTGGTTACGATGAGGCTGTTAAGAGTCCTGGCAATGCTACGAGGTTCTTACACCGCTCCTAAGGGTAAGGGGCAGGAGGGCTATCGCTTGCAGACGCGCAGCTGCCCCTGCCTTCCCAAGAGAGCACGCGTTCGTATGACAGAGCCTGAAAACGTCGTGACTGCCGCCTTAGGAAATGCTGCTGCGAGCGGGCGGAACTGCACACGCACGTGTCCCGGGAGTGGGTCTGGTATGCGGCGTGTCCCGGGAGTGGGTCTGGTCGACGTGTCCCGGGAGTGGGTCTGGTCCCGGGAGTGTCCCGGGAGTGGGTCCCGGGAGTGGGTCTGGTATGCGGCTGGGGGCGACTTAGCATGGGGGCGAGACCGTCCAGTTAGCACCAGGTAACGGCCCAACGTGTTACATGCGCCAGCATTTTGGCAGTATCCTAACTACCTCGCACATGACCGTGAAATCCCCGACGGTGATTGACACCTGCCTGGTACGGTGCACCCAATGGGCACCCATATCACCCCCCCAGCTACCCCTGTCCTGGATGTGACCCCAACGCCACACCCCGGCCCCCCACGATGGAAATAAGCTGCACAGACCAAGCTCCTGGCGATCATCCATGTGCTATGTCGCGTGCGCGCGCCATCCGCAAGCCGACAGCCGGCCCATTGCACGGTCCCCTCCTGTTCAGTACGCCTCCCGCTGCATGACGTGCGGCATGTTGCTGGCGACCTCCTTGCTGTTCTCCTTAAAGCCCATCAAGCGGTCTGCAAGCAGTGAAGGCGTAACAAGTAAGGCTCTACACGGTGCACCGACGCGTAGGAGCCGTTCGCAGTACTCACGGGCGCTGTCTGACATGCCCCAGAGCAGCCCACTCTTTGCAAGGAAAATGGACGTGAACATGGCCGTCGGCTTCGCCCAGTACACCCTCGACCCTGCGCGGGGCAAAGGTTATGTTAATTCCTGCATGCTCCTCTACCCCGGCCGTCATACCAGCCTTACCGAAGTAGTAGCCAGCCACATAGCCCACTGAAGCCAGACCAGCAACCACGGACCAGTTCTCGGTACGCATGTTCGTGACTGCGCATACAAGGCGTGAGCCGGTTAAGAACATGCTCCACAAGCCTTTACGATCCCCCAAGCAGGATTAAAACTAAGCTCCTAAGTATAACATCTAGTAGCGTTGTGGCCACGCACTTGCGTCCGTGATGTTGGGGTCTGGGTTGATAATCGGATAGGTGGGGTTCTCCAGCGTGACCTTGAAGCCATGCTTGGGAGCCTCGTAATAGTTAGGGGGCTCGGGCCACGTCATGTTTCCTGTGGGCGCTGTCCGCCCGCTCACAAAGGTTAGTGCGGATGTGAGCGGGCTCGCTAGAGGCTGTCCTACTGCAGTAAGACTAAGGATACTGTCTGAAAATCCACATAAACCAGGACATGAATGTCAACCCAAATTCTCGGCAGGCCCGCATTGAACCAGGTGTCGTGAATCCCCCCCCCGCTCGCATAGCACATCAGGAGCGTCAGTGCTCTGAATGTAAAATATGCATAATAACATTACAGTAAAATACACCTATACGTGTGTCCACAGGGCCAAGCCCTCGTCGCAACCTTAAGCGCCACGCAGGCTAGGCATAATCCTCACCGCAACCATCCAGTATATGTGTAACTGAAGACATTACCAAGCTGGACTTGATTGCCGGCAAAATAGGCGCACGTCGACCGCTCTGCCCCCAATCGTGCCCCGATGGAGGGAGCCTCCGACGCCACATCGGATGCAGGCGCAGGGCCCAGTACGAGCGGCCAGAGCGATGCACCCAAGCCGACCGTCATCCTGGTCATCGGTAAGCTCACCGCGGCGTCCGCCGCCAGCGGGTTACGGTACCGACGCAGCTTCCAGATTACGAAACCCGCAACCGGCGCCATCCCCATGCCTTCCACGCGCCACCAAACGGCTCCCACGGCCCCATGCTCGTCTCCTTTCGACTTCGCGCCATCTCAGCTACGGCCACCTCAGCTACAGCCGCCGGCCTCGTGACCTTTCGCGCTTGTAGCTCCTACCTCTCCACTGCCGCTGCTGCACAATCCTGCGGCCCTTTCCCCCGGACGCCGTCACGCTGACCCCGACCAGGCATGGCCGGCTCGGGCAAGACGACCCTCATCCAGCGCATCAACGCGCACCTGCACGCCACGCGGCGGCAGGGCTACATCATCAACATGGACCCGGCAGTAACCCACCTGCCGTACGGCGCCAACATCGACATCCGCGACACGGCGAGTCTGGGGCAGGGCGCCGCGGGGCGGGGCGGGGTTTTGGGGGGGAGGAGAGGTGGGGCGGGGAAGCGAGGAAACCCGAGGCTGGGCGGGGCGGGGCGGGGGCGGGGCTGATTGGAGGGGCCGGCGATGCGGGCCCCCAGGGGCCACACTGTGCTCGGCCAGGCATCTGGGTTGGAGGGCTTCTGGGTGAGGGTGTCTAGTAGTGTCTAGTTTTAGTTACTAGGCCCTGGGCAGCCTCCCCTCGGGGGGTGTTGTTATCCCCAGCACAGCGCAGCACAGCGCAGCACAGCGCAATGTCTCGCGGTGTGGCAGTCCCAGGCGCGATGGCGGTGCGGCAGAGGCTGACGCGACGCGCGGCACTCCCCGCGGGGTGGGATGGGACACGTGCGGCGGTTGACATGCGCGTTGAGCAGGGCCGAGCAGCGCAGGGGAGGGTCGCGAAGAAACGCGAAGAAACGCCCCACCTGCCCGCCACCCGCCACCCGGTGTCGCCACACGCATTCGGTGGGGTCTGTTGGCGTTGTCCTGTGGGGCAAACCCCCCCCCCCACCCACCGCCACCTGGATGGGCTGCGGAGGGCCGCTAGACGGGTGGCCTAGCTTGAGGATGGGCCTAGCTAGACGGGTGGCCTAGCTAGACGGGTGGCCTAGCTAGGCTCCTGGCCCGCAGGGAAGGTGGGCTGCAGCGGCTACTCTGCGACTGCGACTTCCGAGCGGCCGCCTCGTGACGGCACGCCTCGCGACCCCGGATCGTGACCCGGCGCGGCCGCGCAGTCACGACCCCACCCCGTCGGCCCAACATGCGTTTCTACCCCACCCCGTCGGCCCAGCGTATGCCGGTTCCTGGGACTGACCCCTACGCGACCCCTCACCCTCGGAACCCCTCCGTCGCTGCGTCACTCCAGGTAAAGTACAAGAACGTCATGAAGCAGTACAACCTTGGACCCAACGGCGGCATCCTCACGTCCTGTAATCTGTTCGCCACACGCTTCGACCAAGTGGGTGGCTGGCTGGCTAGGTGTCTTGAGTGGATGGCTGGCTGGGTGTCTTGAGTGGATGGCTGGCTGGGTGGATGAGTGGCTGGGTGGATGGCTGGGTAGGGTGGGGGGGGGCTGCGGCGGCAGGAGCTGGCGCACCTGGGAAGGCGAAAATCCACACCAAACGGGTCGTCATCGCTGAGGGCTCACTGGTCTGACGCCCTCCCTCCCCGTCTGTTCTAAACGGTTTTTTCTGGCATCCACGGGTCTTCCTCGAACCCTCCCCGTTGAACCTGCCCTTGGCGCCCAGGTGATCCAGCTGTGCGAGAAGCCCCGCGACCCTCCCCTGGAGTACATCATCGTGGACACCCCCGGCCAGATCGAGATCTTCACCTGGTCCGCCAGCGGCTCCATCGTGACGGAGCTGTTCGCCTCGTCCTTCCCCACCATGGTGGCCTACGTGGTGGACACGCCTCGGGTGACCAACCCGCAGACCTTCATGTCCAACATGCTGCAGGCCTGCTCCATCCTGTACAAGACCAAGCTGCCCATGCTGCTGGTGGGCCTAGCGGGAAAACGGGAGAGGGGGGGTACAGAGAGGGGGGAGGGGGGAGCCTTGGGCCGGCACTGGAAACTGAAGCCGGTTAGGAAACGTTTGGTAACACACGTTTGGAGAGGGGAGGGGAAGAGAAGGGGAGGCAAGGAAGGCTGTCTGTCAGCTAGTGAAACGGATGGTTTGAGGGTTAGGGGTCGTGCGCCAGCTCGCTTTGCCGGGAAAGGCGCGGCGATGCGAACGACTGGGGCCATCAGGTAGGCAGAACGATGCCCTTCGAATACCCTCGTGTTCTGCGAGGGCGGAGGTTGCGTCCGAGGCACGTGTGCCAACGCATTTCCTCTCTTTCCCCGCCCCCTTGCCTCCTGCCCCCTGCCCCCTGCCGCAGCTCTTCAACAAGGTGGATGTGGCGCGGTACGACTTTGCGCTAGAGTGGATGAAGGACTTCGACACCTACGCGGCGGCGCTGGAGGCGGACTCGTCGTACGCCGCCACCTTGTCGCGCTCTCTGGCGCTGGTGCTGGACTCGTTCTACGCCAACATGAGAAGCGTGGGGGTGTCGGCGGTGACAGGCGAGGGGATGGACGAGATGCTGCAGGTGTGGCGGGGGGGGGGTTCGAGGAAGACCCGTGTGGCGGGGGGTTCGAGGAAGACCCGTGTGGCGGGGGGGGGTTACATAAAAAGAACCGGTAACTCGACATGGGAAGTGTGACTGGTGCATAGCCTTCGGACGCGCGCGCGCAGGTGTGGCGGGGGCGGGGGGGCGCTGGTGGTGCTATCCCGGGGTCGGGGGGGAAATGGGAGGAGCGCGACTCGGCGGCCTGTGAGGCCGCGGCTGGGAGCTCAGGACATACACACGATGTCGGCGATGGGCTTGTTTCCGAGGTTCCGACCCTGTGGGGTTGCAACCGGGAACTGAGCCGTTTGCCGTTATGTCGTTGTTCCGCGCTGGATCCCCGACCGCCTGTGAAACACCCGCCACACACCCGCCCGCATCCGCTCCAGCCATGTACACACCCTCACCCTCACCCTCACCCACCAACTCACCCTGTATTCCTATGTCGCGACACTCGCCCACGTCCACACCAGTCGCAACCACCCAGCCTATCCGACGCGCTTCCTCAATCCGACCAACACGCGTTCCTGAGCTACGACCTCCTCCCCCCCCGCCCCGCCACCCAAGTCCTCCAGCATGCACCTCGAAACGTCTGGGCATCCACGGGTCTTCCTCGAACCCCCCCCCCACATCCACGGGTCTTCTTCGAACCCCCCCCCACATCCACGGGTCTTCCTCGCACCCCCCCCCCCGCACCAACCCACTACATTTCCCCAGTCGCGTTACCGGTTCTTTCATTGTAACCCGCCCCGCAGCAAATGTCGGAATGCGCGAAAGAGTACCGGGAGTTCTATGTACCGGAGCTGGAGCGGGCTAAGCAGGACAAGGCGGCGCGGGAGGAGGCGAGGCAGCAGAAGGAGATCGCTCGATTGCAAGCGGACCTGGAGGCGTCCAAGATATCGGAAAGAGAGGGCAGCGGGGGCGCCGGGGGGGCAGCGGGGGCTGCGCAGCCGGGGGATGGGGCCGGGGCGGGCAAGGGTGCGGAGGCGGCTGGTGGGGTGCGGCGAGCGATGGAGGTCGATGAGGAGGAGGAGGAAGAGGAGGAGGAGGAAGAGGAGGAGGAGGAGGAGGAAGAGGAGGGGAGCCGGAGATGAGGGGGCGAGTCCGGAGGTGGGAAGTGCCGTTGCTTGGCTGTGCCGCCAGGTGGGGCCTTGCATGTGGTCGGTTTGTTGAGAGGCGACGCACGAACGACGCGTGGGTAGCCAATTGCAGGTAGGCGGAAGGCGTCTGGCGCCGTCGGGTGTAGTGTGGGAAGCGCACGGTTCGGTTGCAGGGCCACGCGAAGATCCTGTCGGCCGATTGATAGGCCGGTGCGCCGTCTGTAAGAGGTTGAGTTCGGCCGGAGGCCATCGGCTATTCGGCTTGCCCCCCGGCGTCTTCACCAAGCGTCAAGCTGGCGCTGCACTCGTGTCAGCGTCCCCGTTGGCTCCTGTCTCCGCTGCGGAGTCCCTGCCACGAGCGGGCTGCGGAGCCAGCGCTGGCTGGCGGGCACTTGCGGTTACATGCGGGCGGGCGCATACCGTTATGACATCGCTGAAATCCCCTCCTTGCGCGTTTCCGTCATGTCCTGGCTTTTTGCTACTTGTGCTGCGTCTGGAATCACAGGTCGCTTTGCCCGGAAGTTGCTAGTCTTGCGCAATCGTTAGCTGAACGCGATCTGACGTCGTTCATTGGCTGGATCCCACTTCCCGGCACTGCCAAGGGTTGGAGGCCTTTCCGGCGTTGCGGGCTAAGCTCCCCCTCAGCTTATGGCGCTCCCTAACCTTATCATCCCAGGAGACCTTCTTTCGCCCCGGGCCGCTGCCGCTGCCACATCCACACGTGCCTTTACTACGGGGCCGGCGTCGCAGAGCCATGGAAGAGCATCTGAAGCAGATTGAGCTGAAGCTTGGGAAGGTGGAAGCCGCCATCGCGGCGGTCGACACACGCACGGGGCCAAGCAGCCGCAGCTGAGGGGCGCAGTGAGCCTGCCCAACATTACGATGTTGTTCGTACCGCTGGGGGTGCCTCGTCCACACGAGCGCTTTCACTGCGGTGGCGTGGTGGGGAGCGTTATTACACGTCGTGGTCCAGGTCGGCCTTGAAGATGTCGCTGGGGAGCGACGTCTTCAAGGCCGACCTGGACAACGATTGGGGAGTCGCTGGGGACCGACTCCCAGTGGCCCTGCAAGAAGCCGTAAAGGAGTTCGCAGACGCCCCTTCACTTGGGAGCTGCACAACACATCGCAACCACCAGCACCATACCTTGCATCCCCACCTGCAGATTGCAGCATCATGCATCATACGCACAGCGAAATACTGCCGAATTGCAAACACATGGTCGCATCATACGCACAGCGAAATACTGCCGAATTGCAAACACATGGTCCTCATGCCCCCGCAATGCCCGTGCTAGTACCAGCGCCCATGCGCTCAAGGCCCCTCGATGTTCACACCGCGCCGCAGCCCCTTGACACCCTGAACCTGAGACCGTAAACTGCTGAGACCGGGTCGCGCACAGCCTGCCGATGCACCTCCACCGACCCAAGGCCGCGCACACGGCCCAGTCATTCAGCTGCTGTGCGCTGTCCGAGCGACCAGCTAGGTCTTTGGCGGCCGCAACAGCTGGGGCAACAGCGCGCGCAACCATGTGTCGCACACGCAAATCTACAACCTAGCCGCTGAGCAGTGGACTGAATACAAGCGGAGGATTGTGGGTGAAGCTGTGGATGAGAAGCTGCGGATTGTGGATGGGGCCACCAACACGAGCAAGCCCCTTGTTCGAAACTCACATGCTCTGTGAGACCAGCCGCAATCCATCACTTGGCTGCCCGCACTTGATGCCCACTACAACGACCACCCCAACGACGGCAGTCCCGACAACGGCAGCCGCCTTCAGGCCCCGAATTCGTGGTACATTCTCTTAAGGGGCGCCACCTTGTCCGTCGTCCTCCCTCACCTTCACCAGCCGCCCATCACCCGACGGGTTGTGGCACCGCCGATAGTGCGGCGGCCGCCTGGCCGCCACGGGCTCAGCCCCAGCCCCGGCGATGCAAGCCGCGGCAGAACGGCGGGAGTGGGCGTCGCAGACGCATGGCGCGCGCGCCCGCCGGGCGTCCACCCCTGCACGGCAGGTGCAGCACCGGCAGCGCTAGTGGTGGTGGTCGCGCGGAGCAGCGCCGAGTCGTGCGCGCAAAGCATCTTCTGTCCGAAGGCCATGCCAGTCGGCCACGGCAGCTCTGGGTTCATGAAAGCCGGGTAGGTATCGCGCCCCTCCACCCCGGCGGCCTCGAAGTCGATGAAGCGGCACTCCCACGACGCAGCGCCCCTGCGAAGGAGGGGAGGCGTGGCAGTGCAGGGGCCGTCACAGACACAGACACACACACCGTCGGAGGAGCCACATTCCCCACTTTCAGAACGCCCACCTGCCGGGATTCCTCTTGACGAAAAAGTTGCAAGGGCGCGCGTCGCCATGCACCAGGCGCCCGCCCCCTGCTCCCACGATGCGATGCGCCCGCTGCAGGGCGTTGAGAGCCGCCTCGAGCGCGTCGTCGTGGTCGGCGCCACAGAGCGAGCGAATGCTGACCCACTCGGGCCCCAGGTGCTCCATCTCCACCAGCTGCCAGCCGCTTCGCAGCTTCCGGGAGTGCAGCACACGCGGCGCAAGGCCCGCAGCCGCCCACGCCAGGTGCACCTCCAGGCCGTATCTCGGCGCCAGCTTCACCACCACGTACTGCCACCCGTCAGCCAGCGCCACGCGAAAGGTGTAGGACGACAGACCCAGACGCTGTGCGGTGCGGGCGTCGTAGCGCTGGCCGAATGCGATGGGGTAGGGCAGCGACAGCAATTTTTCCCAGGCTGGTGGCGGCGGCCGCGCCCGCGCACGCTTGCGCAGGAAGACGAGCCACCGGAGGCCCACCCGCAGCGCCATCAGCAGGCGGGCCACCGGCACCACGAAGCGCTGGTCGTGCGGGTGGATGGTCAGCAGGTTGAGCAGCGGCGACAGGGGGCACACCGTGGCGATGCTCGTCCACGCCAGGGAGGACAGGCGGATGTGGGGTCCCACCACCTACAAGCCGGCAGTGGAGCGGACGAGGGGCTGCCATGTTGCGGCAGGGCGGGCAGGCACGGCGGCGGTCCACACCATGCAAACCCGAGCTGCCCGACGTACCTCCAGGAGGAATGCCGGGACGTAGGTGCCCCTGAAGAGGTCGCTGGTCGCACGGCTCTCCTGCACGCAGCCGGGAGCAGCACCGGCGGGCCTTATTAAGCCAGCGAGATCGTAGAGATCAAACCGGCCTTTCCTCCACCGCTTACCATGCCTCGGACCCTGGCCGTCACCTCCATGCACATGCCCACCGCCACCCAGCCACATCCCCTCCGCTCAACCCCAAACAGCTGCCTTGCAAGGTACAGCACCGCACTCTCACCCAGAATTTGAGCAGGTAGCCCCCTCCCTGGTAGTTCGCGTCGGCAGAGCCGTCGATTCCGATTTTGTTCTGCAGAGGGAGGAGGGGCAGCATTTGCAATGGGAGCCCCGTCCCTGATGCCGGCAACAGCAGGAAGCTGTCCCACACGCGGGCCGGGGGGAGCTCGTCGCGGCGCAGTTCGCGACGACGGCTCAGAGCCACGCACCCACCACGGCGATGAGATACACGTATGTGGCGTTCGCCGCGTCGTCTCCGAGGGACTCGTCAGGGGACATCTCATCAACATAGTTGATGGGGACGGCGCCAGGGGCGCCACGCTTGGTGTCGGTCAGGTACGGCCAAAGCAGGTTGCGTACCGCCACCGTCAGCAGTGCCTGCAAGACAGCAGGAAACGAGGGTACCGGTATAATGAGGTTGTTGGGGGGCCGGGGGGCCGTTGGACGAATTCGGTTGGGTCGTTTGGTTAGCCAGTGCCACCCGTGTGCCTCGCCCACCTCGTCCTTGTAGTACCTGGCTGCCAGCCTGCATAGGGAGGCAGCAGCCCAGAGGTCCGCCTCGTCAGGGTCGCCGCCGCTGCCTTCGATAATGCGCATAACGTGCGCGAACACGGGGCTCGTGAGCTGAGGGAGCAGGCCGGCAGCTGTGTCGTCGGGGCGCCAGTTACCCAGGAGCGGACCGGCGGGGTCGTGCTGCTCGCGCGGGGCCGACAGCATTGACGGCGCGTCGAGGACCTGCACGAGCCGCAGGTATCCTGCGCACAATTTCGGATCGACAGCACTCGGATTGGCAAGGTGGGCTGGCAATGTCTTTTCCACTAGACCCCAGTGACCAGTAGTTGTGGGGCCGTTGCGCGAGCCTTTCCGAAAACCCTGATCCCATCACGGTGGGTATTGATGCCTGCCGGACGCCATCCTACTTCAGGAGGTCGAGAACGCAAAGGTGCCACAAGGGAGCGGCTTGACACAGGGTGGGGTGTGTTGTCGTACTGCGTAGGCAGCTGTGCGTTGTGAGGGAGGGCCTAGGAAGTTGTCGTACTGCGTAGGCAGCTGTGCGTTGTGAGGGAGGGCCTAGGAAGGGGGCATGCGGTGGGGGGCGGTTTGAGGACCAGAGCATGTAGACTGGGCGAAGAAGCCATGCTTTCTGAGCATCAGCATGCTACATGGATGCATGCACCACAGCAACATGCCTACAGGCATGCCGTAGCTTTCGCAATTGCGGAAGGGATGGGCGCAAACCCGAAGGGCGGATGCGGCGCGAACATCGCTAACGCCCCATGCTGGCTGCACACGCAACCGGCAAAGGGAAGCAGCCGTAGCTTTCGCGTTGCGACGTGCGCACTATCGCGAACCCACATAGTCACTATCGCGAACCCACATAGTCACTATCGCGAACCCACATAGTCACTATCGCGAACCCACATAGTCACTATCGCGAACCCTGGCCACGGGCCCGGTTGTGGGCAACGTAATCGCACCACGCCCATGCACCCGCGCTAGCAGCGCAGATGAAGTTCAGTGAGGCCCAGATGCAACGCATGCGGGAATCGCAACGGGGCGTGCATGAATCGCAGCGGGGCCGGCAGGTTCCAGACATGCAGGTTCCAGACTCACGGGTCTGCGCCTCGGCCAGGCGGTTCGCCTTCCTCAGCAGCATTACCTCCATCTCCGCCGCTATCTCCATGTCCGCCGCATGCTCCGCGGCTATCTCCTTCATGTCCGCCGCGTGCTCCGCCGCTATCTTCTTCATGTCCGCCGCATGCTTCTCCCTCTCCGCCGCTATCTCCTTCATGTCCGCCGCATGCTTCTCCCTCTCCGCCGCTATCTCCTTCATGTCCGCCGCATGCTTCTCCCACTCCGCCGCTATCTTCTTCATGTCCGCCGCATGCTTCTCCCTCTCCGCCGCTATCTCCTTCATGTCCGCCGCATGCTTCTCCCACTCCGCCGCTATCTCCTTCATGTCCGCCGCATGCTTCTCCCACTCCGCCGCTATCTTTTTCATGTCCGCCGCATGCTTCTCCCTCTCCGCCGCTATCTTCAGCAGCTGCACCTTCTTCGCAATCAGGTTCGCCTCCTTCCTGCCCAGGCGGTCCCGCTCTTTATTGGTCGGGGCGATCGCCAGATCTGCCTTGACCGCCGCGATGGCGGCTTCCACCTGCTCAAGCTTCAGCTCAATCTGCTCTACCATGGCTCAGCGACTCCGCCCCTATAGTAAAGGCATATGTGGAGGTCGCAGCGGCAGCGGCCTGGGGCGAAAGAAGGTCTCTTGGGATGATAAGGTTAGTAAGGTGAGGGGAAGTTTAGCCCGCAACACCGGAAAGCCCTCCAACCCTGGCCACTACTTGCAAGTTGCAATGGGGAGCGGTACTGCATGGGAGCGAGTGAGCCCTTAGTCAACAAGCATTGAACGACGCATAATCGGGCAAATACGGGATGGTACGGCATACATATGGACTCTTTTTCACGTCACGTTGTAACGGCATGTCTGGCTTGAGTTTGAACTTGTATTAAAGGGCCGATACCGTCAGTCACGATTGGTACCGCAAATATACGGTGCCTTTGTGGGCTTTAGCCGAGGTGCTGTTCACAACGCTTTCCTTGACATCTGTTTAATACCTCTCCTCAGGAAAGCGTAGCTGTGATAGATCAGCAAAGGCTGCTGAACCGCGGCGACTTATTTTACGTGAGCGAGGCACACAACTTTGGCTGATCAGTTGCACAGACGATGGCTGACGATCAGGCAGAAACAATGGAGGTTGATCAGGTAGAGACAGTCGCGGAGGAGGCACCGGCCCCCGCTCAGCTCAGCCCACTGGCGCTCAACCTCCTTGGCACCATTAAGACGGCGCAAGCGCAAAATGGGCTACGGCACAGCGACTACACGAGATACAGGTGGTGATATAGAAGCGGTGCCTATGATTGAGGGCCCGCGCGGAGGACGTTGCTTCCGCTGACGATTCGGGCCGCCTATCTTGCACAGGAAGCACTGCGCCTCGCGCCTCCAGTCGCTTTACAAGGTCCTCAAGATGCAGCACGGACGCACAAAGTACCAGAAGCGCAAGCTGGACGTGCACAACATAACCGACGTCAGGTGCGCGCACCACCACGGCGGAGGCTGCGCGCGCACAAACGCGCCAACACTGATCCCCTGCACCCCCGCCTCTTCGCTCGCCCCTGCTTCCTGGCTCCCCTTACGCTACGCGTCCCCCTGGGCCACGGACAGCCCTCTGCTGTAGCCCCTCACTTCAGCCGATTCCCTACCCACCTTTTGTCCCCACACGGCTTCCCTCTCCACCCCCGCCCCAAAGGCACCTGCACGTGCCGCTGTTCAATGCGGAGCGGGCCTGGTCGTACGCTATGGCGCTGAAGAAGGAGGCGGAGACGCGCGGTATCGGCGGCAACGCGGACCCGCGCAAGCGCCACCACCTCATCGGCAGGCTGGCCAAGGTGGGGAGGTGCCGTGTTGCGGGGGGGTGGTGTTCGAGGGAAACCCGTGGATGTCCGAAAAAACCGTTTAAAACAGAAGTTTTGAGATGCATGCTGGAGAACTGGGTTGGGTGGTGGTGGTGGTGGTGGTGCGGGTTGGCATAGAAACCGTTCACGCGAGCGGACAGGATAGTTTGCGCAGGGTCGTCGGATACCGATTTTGTGGGCGCATGCTGGAGCACTGGGACTGACTGCGGGGGGGGAGGTGAGGTTGAAAGCAAACCCGCAGGTCGGCTCCTAGCAGCGAGTAAAATCGATGAGGAAGCACTTTTGGTGCACCCGGTTCGAATGGCATGCTGGAGAGAGCTTGGTCTAGGTAGCCAAAGCCGGGGAGGGGAGGGATAGGCTGCCGGGGGAGGGAGGGGAGGTTGCCAGGAAAACGGGGCCGGGAGACGGTCCATGGCCGGGTATCGGACGGGGTGCGCGCAGGCGACCGTTACCAGCCAACCAGGTAGCTACAACCCACATGCGCCTCCCCCCTCCCCTCCCGCGCGTCTTCCTCGAACCCTTCCCTCCCGCGCTTCTATTCCTCCACCGTCCTCCGTGTCACAGGCCGTGCTGTGGGCTTCGGAGCTGGCTCGCTTCGCCGCCGAGCGCTCCGACACCCGCGGCTCCCTGGAGGCCGAGGCCTACTCCTCCTGGATGGCGGGTAACCTGCTGCTGGAGCGGGAGAGCGACTGGGAGCTGGCGCTGGCGAAATTCACGCGGGCAAAGTGAGCCGGAGTGGGAGGCGGGAGCAGAGCCAGCACACGGGCGCGGGCAAGGGCGGCGGGGCTCGAGGGAGACCCGTGGATGCCCGAGGCGGAGGCGGAGGCATGGGAGCTGGCAGCAGCTGCGGAAAGGGAGGCGAGGGGTCAGGGTCGCAAGTGCCGTGGAGGCGGCTCGTGGGGGGGCCGAGGGGGCACCGGATCTGGCGGGCCGTATTGCGGCCGGCTTGGTCCTAGCCGGGCGAGGTCAGGAGGCCCCTAGAACCTCTTTTCAGAAGGGCGGGCAGAGCCCGCTGAGGACGCGGCAGTGGGGCTTATCAGGAGTTGCGCACCCCACCCCATCCACCGAAACGGTAAACGGTTTTTGTGCCACCCCCCATCCACCGAACGTCACGATGCCCCCCCCCAAACACACACACACACACACACACACACATCGTAGGAAGCTGTGGCAGGAGCTGGCTAAGGTTTGCCCGGACGTGGAGGGGCAGTCGCTGTGCCTGGCGCAGGTGGGCGGGGGGCGCAGGTGGGCGGGGGGCGGGAGGGCGAGGGTGGAAGGGAAGGGGGAAACGACCCGTAGAGGCGACACAGGAGAGAGAGAGAGGGAGCAAACTGCTTGGGGGATGGCATGGGGCGGGCAGGGGAGGTTGGGGGCCGGGAATGGGGAGTGGAAATGTGGCAGGGGAGGGGAGGAGAGGAGAGGGGAGGGGAGGGGAGGGGAGGGGAGGGGAGGGGAGGGGAGGGGAGGGGAGGGGAGGGGAGGGGAGGGGAGGGGAGGGGAGGGGAGGGGGGCCCTCGGTAGCCTGGTCCTCTTTTGGAGCCCGGTCGCGAGGCCACTGGCAACCGGCGGGCACCTGAGCGGCCGCCCGAACCCCCCCTTTACCTCACACCACCTCATACCACCTCATACCACCTCATACCACCCCCAACTGACCGAACCCGGGCCCGGCCCTCACAGGTGGAGGAGATGGAGCCGAACATCCGGTTCTGCAACTACCGCATCGCTCGGGCGGGGGGCGCAGTGGCCGCGGACCCCTCAGAGCTGCTGGCGCTGTCCGGGGGCGAGCAGGCCGGGGGGCCGGGGCTGGATCTGCTGCAGGTGCGTGTGCGTGTGTGTTGTTTTAGGAGAGAGGGGGCAGCCAAAGGCGAGGGGGGGTAGCAAGACCCGGTTACACGACACGGGTATCACAGCTGGCCGGGGGGGGGAGCGGGCGGGAGCGTGTTTTTGTGGTATGGTAGGTATTGGTGGGTGACGGTGTTGTAGCGGGCTTCGTGCCAGTGTCCCGGGGGCTCCTGGTTTGGAGGGCGGGTGGAGGGGGGAGCTGCGGTGGTGAGTGGCGAGCCCCCCGCGGGACGGGCGGGGTTGAGGTGGACCAAGTCAAAAGCAAACCCACCGCCGTCGGACCCACCTAAACCCCGCACCCCTCCCCCCCTCCGTCCTCCAGTCCAAGCTGGCGGTCCTGGCGCAGGAGGCCCAGATGGCCCAGGCCGCCTCCACCTCCTACCTGGAGTGGATGGGCAGCTGCCACCCAGTACGACACGAGCGGGTCAAGCTGGCGCTGCACCAGGCGGCGGAGTTCGGGGCGCAGGCGGCACAGGTGGGAAGCTGGGAGGGACCTAGGAGGGGGAGGGGAAGAGGGGAGGGGGAGGAAGCGGGCGGGGGGGGTTTTACAGAAAAGGGAGGGGGAGGGTAGGACACGCAGTGTTACATGACACACACCGCCAGCGGCACTCTATCCGGCCTCGAGCGGCTCTTCCATGTCTCTCCTACCCCTCTCCTCCTCCTCTTCTCCCCCTCGCCTCCTCCTCTCCCCCCCGTCAAGTTCTCCAGCATGCATCTCCAAGCGGCTGTCCTTAACGGTTTTCTCTTTCGCACACGGGTTTTCCTCTTCATACCCCCACCCACCCGTCAGACGATGGACGTGGAGGGAGACGCGCTGGATGCCCGGATGTCGCTGTACGACAAGGCCATCAACGCGCTGGCGGAGGCCAAGAGCCACGTGCGCAACGCCGTGAAGGGGCTGGCGGGTGAGGAGGACCTGGGGGGGCTGGCGGGTGAGGAGGACCTGGGGGGGCTGGCGGGTGAGGAGGACCTGGGGGGGCTGGCGGGTGAGGAGGACCTGGGGGGGCTGGCGGGTGAGGAGGACCTGGGGGGGCTGGCGGGTGAGGAGGACCTGGGGGGGCTGGCGGGTGTCCGTGTGTGTGTGTGTATGGTTTTGGTTGGGGGTGGGAGCTCTTGAGGACCCTGCCAGGGCTGGGGAGGTGGTGCCGCCTCTGGAGCGCCTGGGCACCAGCGGCTGGTAAGCGAAGGTAAGCTCGCGGCCCTCGTCTGCCGGTCCCTTAATTGCCCTCTTGGGCCCCCCGGTCCTTCTGATGCCCGCCTGCCTCACCCGCGCGCTGCCCCGTGCCCCCCGACCATGCGCCAAGTATCCTGTCCTTTTTGCGTCAACGGTTTTTATGCCACCCCCCGCGCCCACAACAAGGTGTCCGAAGAGAATGCGCCAGCTATCCTATCCATGCCGTGCAACCGGTTTTCATGCCCCCCCCTCCTCCCCCCGCCCCAGGCCCCGACTCCGAGGCCCATTTCCGGGAGCTGGAGGCGCTGGAGGTGGCGGTGGAGGGGTTGCGGCTGCAGCGCACTGTGGAGCGCAGCGAGGTGCATCTGGCGCACACCCGGGGACGCTTCGTGGCGGGGCTGCAGCGACTGGCGCTGGGGAAGAAGATCAAGGTGGGTGGGTGGGGGAGAAGGAAGCCCGGCAGGCAGGTCGCTCGGTCGCGCTAAAGGAATAAGGAAAGCGGCGAAAACAAGACGAGGTCCTGGGGGCAAGGTAGGGGCAGGGAGAGGCAGGGAGGGAGGGGCAGGGAGGGAGGGAGGGGCAGGGGGGTTGAGAGGACACCCCTCATACACACGGGGCCAGGGGTCACACCGCAACGCGAAGACGGAAACCCCTCCCCACGCACGTTGCCACCCCGGCCCCGCCCTTGGAATCTTGGAATCTGCACGCCAAATCCCGGGCCTCATGAAGTCCTCCCTCCCTCTTTCCCTCCCTCTCCCCCTCCCCCTCCCTTCCCTCGTCCACCCATACCGCCTCCAAACGCGTCTCCCAAACCCTCTCCCTGTTTCTTCCTACCTCCCATCCAACGGTTTCCTCACCTCCCTTCCCCATCCCCGCAGGACAAGGAACGGCACGCCCGGCCCGAAGAGGTTGTCCGGGTTCTGGACCTCCTGGGTCGCCACCTGGAGGACCTGGCGGAACTGGGGGCCCGGCTGGGGGGCAGGACGGGGGAGGCGCTGCACGACGCGGCGGCGGCGAGGGTGCGTGTGGGGCCGTGGGGTCGGCGGGGCAGCGGGAGGGAGGGAGGGAGGATTTGCGGGGTTTCGAGGAAGACCCGTGGATGCGAGAAGAAGCCGTTTAGGACAGATGTTTTGAGGTGCATGCTGGAGGGTTTGGGGGGGGGCGGGAGGGAGGGAGGGAGGAAGGGTTTGGGGGGCAGCGGGAGGGTTTGGAGAGGGGTCGGGCTGGGTCGCATGGTTGGGGCGACGGGAAGGGGGCTGGAGGGACTGGGGCCGGGACCGGATGTGAGGTCCCGGGGTGTCAGGCCCGGGATGGCGACGTGCCAAGCTAAAACCCCACCCATACCACACGCTGACACGTACCCGGCACCTCGGGACCACGCCCGCCTCCCCCCCTTGCGCATTCCATGTCGCATGTCGTGTAACCGAGTCCCCTCGCCACCGACCCCACCCCCCCGCGCATCCCCCTGCCATCCTCAGCCGACCCTCCGTGACTCCAACTCCCGCCCATGACGCCCCCGCCGCCTCCTCCCGCAGGGCTCCGCCGTCCGCGCCCTGCGCACCTACCATGTGGGACACGCGCTGCTGGCCACCACCGGCGGCGCCGACAAGGACGCGGCGGGCGGGTCCGGCAAGGCCCTGGAGGCGTGGGCGCTGCTCAACAGGTCGCAGGAGCGGGCCGCGGCGGCCGCTCAGCAGCTGCGGGCGCTGCCCGACGGTGACGCGGCGGGGCTGGTGCTGCTGGGCGGCCGGGATGCGTTGGTGGCGGACCTGGCCGATCTGGGTCAGCAGGCGGCGGCGTACAAGTGGGTGGCGGGTTGGGTTTTGGGCGGTGCTGGTGGGGTTTTAGGGTTACTTGGACCGGCGAGAGCTGAACCGTGGCCATGGAGAGCGCTCAACAGTGCTGGGGGCTTGCGGTTGGTCTCGAAACACCCCGGGGGGGCCCCCGCCCTCACTGGCTACCTCTCCCCTCCCCGTCCTCTGCCCTCCTTTTCCCATGTTATGTAATCTGGTCTTCTCGCTTCCCCCCCCTTCTCTACACTTCCACGTCGAGTGACCGGTTCTTTTCTGCAAACCCCCTCCCTTCCCTCCAACTACTCAACCCCACGCGTACAGAGCCGTCGCCCAGGCCGAGCTGTCCGCCTCCGACCTCAAGCTGAAGGAGGAGCTGCAGGCCAGTGTGGGCGGCCTCTCCCTGGACCAGCAGCAGCCGGGCGGCGGCGGTAGCGGCGCTGCTGCTGCGGCTTACCTGTTGGACGCGTTGGACCGGTGGGAGAGCTTCGCCGGGGGTGCCACCGCAGCAGCTCCGGGCGCGGCTGGAGGCACGGGCAACAAGGCCCCGCCGCACATGTACAAGGCGCCGTACGGTTTCGAGGCCATCCCGGTAAGGCCCATCATGCTGGACACCGCCAGCAACTGCCTGTCGTACCCGGATCTGGAGCACCGGCTGCGGAAGGCGGAGAAGAAATCGGTGCTGTCGTCGCTGTTCGGCTGGCGGCGGTAGCGGTGGCGGCGGCGGTGTGCGAGGGGCGGCGGTTGACCGCCGGGTTTTTACGGAAGCTGAGGAGGTGGGGGGTGCTGCACTGGCCTGTACGCTCGTTAAGAGGTATATGCGGTGCAGCGCAAGGGGTGAGGGCCGGCGGGCGGCCGGGCCTTCGTGCCCTCCCTCCGCTACCAGCACGGGACCGAAGGGCCGTTGAAGATGGCCCGGCATGTTGGTGGTGAGGAGGCTCGGCAGATCGGCACGCGCCGCGCCTCCCATGTGACCGTGTCGCCGTGCGTGCGACAGCATGCAGGACACAGCGGCTTGCTGCAACAGCAAGGCGCTCTGTTGCCGGCATCGCAGGGGGAGCGCTTCGTCAGGAGGCAGGAGCGTCGTGTATGCCGACGTGGCAGTGCAGGTAGTTGAAAACTCTATTCGGCTCCTTCAGTGTCCGACTGTAACAAGTAATACTATCGGTGTTAGTCAACGCGCAGCACGGCTTCCAATTTTGCCCAGGTGCTTGGTCGGAGCGTAGACCCTGCATCCCTCAGCCAACCTATCACCCTTATTATGGGTCCAGTACGTCAGGTAACGACAACGAAGGTGGAATCGAGTGCTGCTCGCGTGCCTAGCATGGCGAGGTGCGGCCATCAACATCGGGTTGGAAAAGCATAGCTAGGCGAGGATGTACGGTTGTACGTACAGGTGGTTTGTATCGGAAAGCGATGAGGGTTTCGGAGCTGGCCCCTGTGCCGCCCTACGGCGCCACCGGTATGTGGCTGCTCTGGCTGGCTACAAGCAAAATACGCAAGACACGCAAATCAACGACACAGACCCGTATCTGCCTCTTGTCTCAAGGCCGACTACAGTCCTTGCGTTGCTCGCATTTTGCCTGGCACCATGCACCATTGCCCACTCCACTTGAGGGCGTAAGTCCTGCCGGAACCCCCTGCTGAGACACATCTTACTACGCGAATTGACGCGTAAACCCAACAACAATCCGTCCCAAGGTGTCGCCCGGTCCGGCCTCCTGGCTCCGGAGCCAATACTCGCCGTACGAACACGCAATGGGTGTGCCGCTGCGCTAAGCAACGGTACACCTCCCTCCATCCATCCCGCACTCCGTCTGGATCCAGCGCGCAGTACTTGCCGCAAGCCCCTGCGCAGCTCGCACTCCTCCTGCTGCCTACGCCTTCCATTGTTGCATGCCCTAGCTACCTTTGGTCGAGAGCACTGCGCAACAGCACACGCACACTGGCGACTAAGCACGCACCACCCGAGGCGAGCTCAGCGCGCCCATGCATCCGCCGCCGCCGTCACCCGCCGCCCGTCGCTGCACCGACACACCACACCTGCCAGTAGCTGGCAGGCACACCCTCGTCACAACCAGGCACGTGCCGAATCTTTCGTTTCCCCCCCTCCTTGCCCCTACCCGTCGTCAAGCCCTCTCCCCCGGTTTCCTACTCGGCTTCCTAGTCCACGGCTTTCCTCGGCCCCACCGATGGACGCTCCTCCAAACTCGGGGTCTTCTCGCCACCTACCTAATCCCCCAGAACTCACGGCCCTGAGCCCCCCGGCAGACGACAGATGGTGGGTTGCCTACTCGCAGGGCAGATCGAAGGTGTAGTTGGCGCCATCGTTGTTGTCCCAGTGGCCTTGCCCCGAAACCACGTAGTGCACCGCGAGGCTGAGCGTCACGTGGTTGCCGGCCGCTAGGGTGGTCCTCAGCGCCACGCCGTTCTGCGCGGCGGCGGAGTCCAGGTCCAGAGAGAAGTTGAAGTTGTCGGCGCCCAGGCCCAGGCGCTTGTCCCAGTTTGCGGACACCTGCATCACCGTAAGAGAGGGCGCGGAGCTCCTGCGTGTTTGTTTGTTTTACCTGGTGCTTAGCAGAGCTACTCCTGTTGCAATGGAAAGGAAAAGGAGGAGGCTAAACCCACGCGCTCCCACCTGAGCGTGTGTTTGCGCGTCAGCTGCGCACGTCTGTCGTAGATACACCATACCAACCCCAGCCGCAACCCCCCTCCCTCCCTCCCTCCCTCCCTTCCCTGCTTAATGCGCCAGTATTGAGTTGTTGTGTGCCGGCCGGAGTGCGTCCAGCTACAGCCGCACGGCCTCTGCTGCAGCCAAAGCCTTCGCACGCTTCGCGCGCACCCGCAGCCGCCTCACCTCCCCGCAGGACGACCAGCCGTCCAGGCTGTACCGCACTCGTACATCCTGCGTGGAGGCACCGAGGTAACAACGGTGTCGGCGGGTCCGCGGGTCGGCGGGGCGCTGGAGCCGTAATGCGATCGACCGACCCGCGCCCGGAGCACCACGAAATGTACGTACATGCGTCACCCACGGCTCGACAACAGTTCGCTCGCTGGCAAATGGTTGCTCTAGATCTGGACCATACCATAACCTGCTCTGGCCCGTCGTCCTTGCCACCCCTGTGTAACGCCAAGTCATCTCCCCCCACTACCATCCATGCAGAAGGTACCAGGTACCACCGGCCCCGCACCTTCTCGTACGCAAGGTTGGCAACCGCCACACAGCCCCACACGCCGCCGAGCCCCAGGCCGCTCAGCCGGCCGACGCGGGTGCCTCCGGGGCTGCCGACCTCGGCACCCAGCGGCCCTAGCAAGCTGCGCTCTCCTCCTCCTCCGCCTCCTCCTCCACCTCCCCCACTGCCGTTTGTATGCCCGTCAGCCGCGTCCTGCAGCCGCCGATGCTGTGGCTGCTGCTGCTGCTGCTGCTGCTGCTGCTGGCGGTGTAGCGGCGCCCGCTGCGGGATGCGCTCCAGGTGGGTCAGGCGGACGGGCTGGTTGTTCTTCCAGCCGAGGGAGCGCGCAGGGTCGGGATCGTGGAAGAGCACACGGGAGTCGTCCGAGGGACCGTGGTCGGGGGAGAAGCTGCCGGCGGCGGCGGCGGTGGCGGCGGTGGCGGCGGTGGCGGCGGTGGCGGCGGTGGCGGCGGTGGTGGCGGTGGCGGCGGCGACGGCGGTGTGGCGGCCGGGCGACGCGTGCGGCTGCGGCGGGTAGGCTGCGGCTCCTGCATGCGTGCGGGGGCAGGTGGCGGCAGCGAGGGGGTGCGAGGGGTAGGGGTAAGGTGTCATTCGTTGCTAATGTCTCGCCGGTTGGAGCGGTTGGACGCTTTGGATCATGTCATGTCCGGGCCCCTCCCCGTGTCCAACTGCCCATGAAATGCGCACCCGCGGGCTCCTCGGCGCACGGCAGGCCGCGACCCGCGGCTAGGTCCGCGAGCACCGCCTCCGTGCGCGCCGCGTCGTGGTCCTGGCTGCCCCGAGGGAACACCAGCAGCAGCTGGGAAGAGGAGGGCGGCGAGGTGGAGGCCGGGCCGTCGACAGACCCGAGGGTCAGTTGGAAGGTGCGCGGGTCGATGCGGCGGTAGAGCGGGGGCGAGTGCGCCTGCGGGGGCGGGGGCGGCGGGGGTGGGTGCGGCGGGGAGGAGGGCGGGGCGCAGGGCAGGTGGTGTTGGCTGGCTCTTGAGCGCCACGGAGGGGTGCGTGAGGGGGGCTGCGGCGGGGTTGGAAGCTTACATGGGGGACGCATGCAGGCGCTGGAGCGCGCAAAGGAGCGGATTAGCGCCCACCAGGCAGGACAGTGGGGCGCAGCGGGCAGCGCTTCCTGCGCCCTTGAAACCCTCCAACCCTCCAACCCTCCAACCCTCCAACCCTCCAACCCTCCAACCCTCCAACCCTCCAACCCTCCGCACCGATTACTGTAGCCAGGCGTCAGCCCCCTGTCGCCTCGGCTACACCCCCGCCGTAACAAACCTGTTGGTCGCTGCTGCTACCGCTGCTGCCGCCGCGTCCGAACGGCACCTCTGTTAGCCCCACCACTAGTATGCCCGCGACGTCCCTATGGCGTTCGCCGCCGCCGCCGGCCGCCGCGTAAATGCGCAGCGGGCCGCTGGAAAGCGGGCGGTCGAGGCTGCCGCTGACTTCACGCAGATCGACCTGTAGGGCAGGCATCAGCATCGCCCGCAGCATAAGTAATTGAAATAATTGCATTCAAAAGGTCAGCCTTCACGCAGGCTCGGAAAGAATGGGCCAGGTAGGAGGAGGCGACCGAGGCGTCAGAAAACGACGAAATCGCGCTCGCGCCTGGAGTCGAAGCATCCGACGCATCCAAGCGCCCACGATTTAGCCACGTCCTCGTGCGCCATTCGGCTACGACGGGTCTTGGTGAGACGGACAGCAACTACGACGCACCGACCCCGCGGGTCGCAGGACATCCCGTTCCGCGCCATTTCGCGCCGGCTACCCAGATTGCCTCACCGGACCCGGCAGGCTAAGCAGAAGCCCGCCTGCTCCAGCTGGGCGAGCTGAGGGCGAACTTGCGTCCGCCGCGGTCGCGTTATGAGGGCCGTATTCGCGGGCGTGTCCTCTAAACAGCGTCTTTAGCATGGTTGCAAACTTTCAACTTCGCTGTGAGTAGCAAGGAATCGGGGATTTGTGTGGGAAGGGTAGGCGCTGAATAGGCACCGCACGCTTTGCCCGGATGTGGGCAGAGACGTCGGCGCCTGTCGGCGCGGCCTGGGTGACTCAGATCGACGCGGACATCAGGCCACCCAACTCGTGCCGTACACATAATATTCGCTGGTTACCCGCTCTGCAAGTAGATACCTTCTTTTATGAAGACCGAGGCCTTCCATGCCTAGGACAAGAAAAATCATGCAAGCGGCCCGGTCAGTTCGGGAGGTCAGTGCAGCACCGCCTGTACTGGCAGGTACTGGTAGCAAGCGCATGTCCAGGAGACACCGGCCTGCCCGGACTGTGCGCCCCGATCCTGCTGTCCTGAACCGCCACATTTCGTGTAGGCTTTATAAAAGTGAAGCCGTGTCATCCGCCACAATCGTGTGTCATTCGCCATCCCTTGACATCGGTCGTGCGCGCATGGTGCCGTCTGCTGCGAGCCAGATCAACCTCCCACCTTTACGCAAGCAACGGGCTCACGTGGCATGCGCACGTGCGCCAGATCCCCTTTGCCAACTTGCCGAGCTGAGGTAGCGGCGGGTTAAACCCCACATCCGATTGCAAGAACGTCAGTTTGCCTGCAAACAATATCAAGTATATTACAATCGGTTCAGCAGGCAACGGACGGGCAGCAGCCAGTTGGCTCGCCGCGAAAGTCGTGCCATACACACGCTGTTGTGTGCCGTACAACCGCCTTGACCTCGAGATGCATCTCACTTTTCACACATCACTCGCGAATAATTCTTCAGGTAACGGCCCTACCTATGCAGTGCTCTTCTGTGTGGATGAGAAACTTCCGTGAACCAAAAGGTTGCATTCACTCGCGCCCTCTCACACGGCCCCCGCCTCCCCACTCGGCCCCCACACGCACCACCATCCCAACCCACCATCAACGTCCACTGTATATTTTCCGTGGACTTTCACGGCTTAATGGTAAATAAATACACCACCATTCAACCCAACATCACATTTTCTGGCTCCCCTCCACAACGTCGATACTCTCCGCTTACTCCCGAAGCCGGCGCCCAGCACCCGCTGCCGCACTTCTGTTCCCGCTTCCTCTACTGTCCCCGCCACCGCCCCGCCACCGCCAGCGCCGCACGCAGCAGCTCCTCAGGGCTCTTGTTCGTGCGGTACCCCTGCAGCACCGACCGCTGCTCCAGGCCGCGGGACGACGCCAACGCCTCCAGCCGCGCTTGCACCTGCTGCTGAGGCGACGTGGACTCGTCCAACAAGTTACATGCCACCTCAAGAGAGTTGTCCGCGTGCTGGAGTGCCATGGCCTGCGGGTCGTGGATGTGCGATACCGGGCGACGGAGTGAGGCACGGGCGGAGTGGCGGGCAGCGGCGGGGTTGGGTTGGAACGGAGGAGCGTACAAATGGGGAAGTGCGGGGGAGGGCCCACGGAAGGGGAGCCAGAGGAGACCGGGGAGGAGGGGAAACGGAACGGGAAAAGGATTGAAGGAACGTGGCGTGCTGTCCAAAGGCTGGGAGAGCACGGCAGCAGTCAGTCGGGTGAGCCCGTCGCAAAACTCGTGGGTGGGTATGGAGCCCCTGACGCTGGGTCGGTATGAGCGTGCGCGGCGGAGCTGCTACGTGCCACGTCCCTCGCAACTGCACCTCTGAAGGCTCTGATCCCCCCGCAGCAAACCCGCTGCGCCTCAAGCCGCCCTGGCGGCGCGTACCTCCGGAACCAGTTCACGCTTCTATGTCCTGTGAATACCAGTTTCTGGTAACACGGCCATTGTCTGTTTTCCTCAACCCTTGCGGGTCGTAAGAACGTGCTATGGCACCACGGGTCCCATGACGCACACACATGCCCAGCCCAGCTGGCGCACCTCCACGCAGGGCAGGCCACCACCGCGTTCGGACAGCGCCCTCGCCAGCCATTTCGCTGCGAGGAGTCGCACCAACACCACCCGGGGGCGAGGGCCCAGGGGCCGGTTTGGAGCGGATTGAAGGGGGCGGCGTCAGTGGTATGGAGGAGGCACCAAAGGGCCGGTGCTGGCGGGGCTGCATGGCAGCTCTAGGGTCCCCCCCCCTCCCAAAACGCGCAAGACTCGTCTTCGTGCCACAACCCAGATGAGAAAGGAGCGCGTGGTACTGGCTGATCCGACTGGTGCGCGCAACCACCTACTCGCAGCCAGCCGCTGCACGCCTACCCAGTGCCACGTGATCCGACTTAAGCCATCTACCCGACCCACATCGCCAACCGGCCAGGGGCAGAATTGTCAGTTACCCAGGCACAGGCACCATCACCCGACCCACATCACGCAACCGGCCAGGGGCCACCAGGCGCCACCACCCGACCCACATCACGCAACCGGCCAGGGGCCACCAGGCGCCACCACCCGACCCACATCACGCAACCGGCCAGGGGCCACCAGGCGCCACCACCCGACCCACATCACGCAACCGGCCAGGGGCCACCAGGCGCCACCACCCGACCCACATCACGCAACCGGCCAGGGCCACCAGGCGCCACCACCCGACCCACATCACGCAACCGGCCAGGGGCCACCAGGCGCCACCACCCGACCCACATCACGCAACCGGCCAGGGGCCACCAGGCGCCACCACCCGACCCACATCACGCAACCGGCCAGGGGCCACCAGGCGCCACCACCCGACCCACATCACGCAACCGGCCAGGGGCCACCAGGCGCCACCACCCGACGCGCGGCGCGCGGCCCACCTTCTTGCAGGTCCACGTTGACCAGCGGCACGTTGTAGTTCACGACCCATGGGACAGCTCCTATCGTCACCAACCCCGACCGCGCCGGCACCTCGGCGGGCCCTATGTCCGGCGGGAACTGCAGCAGGTCGTGTGCGGCGGGCAGCTGCTGCGACAGGTCCCCGCGCCACCCGCCCTGTGGTGAGCTCCGGAAGTAGCCTGGGGACGGACCGGTGGGGGCCCGGGGGAGGAGGCGGGTGAACACATGCCGGTGCGACGGCAAAGGCGGAGGCGGCGGGTGGGAGGCCCGGCGGGGCGATGAGGAGGGCGATGATGAGGGCCCGATGATCACAGGTTCCGGAGCGCAGCATGCCGTACAACGCGCCCCTGGATACGGAAAACCGAGTGCGCCTAGCCTCACGGCGCGCTGCGTCGCGGCGTCGTACTGCCCCTTGGGGGACCCCCCACGGGGTAGCGCGTTTGTAACTACGGCACCCCAGGCTTTGGTAGGTGGCTTACCCGCATGGGCTGCCCGCCTAGCCGTCACTGGCGCCCCACCCCCCAGGCAGCTCCTGCGCCAGCGGGCCGTGCGGCACACCAGCGAAAAACACGCAACCGCCGCCCTACCGGCGGCCCCCCAAGGTCGCACCACCTCGCCGGTCCCCGCCTTCCCTCCCTCCAGCCTTCCGGCCCCGCCACCTACCCAGATGCCGCCGTACGTCCGACAAGCAGCGCCGGGTGGGGTGCGCGTATCCGTACAAGTAGACTGGGAGGGCGGGCGGGGCGGACGGCTGGGCGGCGGCGCCGCCCAGCAGCCCGGCCCCCGCTGCTCCCCCGGCCGTCACCGCCTCCGCCGCTGTCTCGGTGGAGCCGTCACCTCCTGACAGGTGCCACGCGATGTACTGCGCGCACGAGGCCGCAACCGCCAGCCCGGCCAAGCCAGGCGGCGGCGGCTCCCACACGTTGATGTGCTGGTCGTCGTCGCCGGCGCCGGCAAGGACCCAGCCGTGCTCACTGCCACCGCTGCTGCTGCTGCTGCTGCTGGTGGCCGACCCAGATCCGTGCGCCACGTGTTTTTCATCTCCCAGGTTGTGCTGGTGCTGGTGCTGGCGCGGGTGCGGGTGCGGGTGCGGGTGCGGGTGCGGGTGCTGCCGCTGGTGCGCCTGGGCGGGCTGCTGGTGCTGCCGCTGGGCGTGCTGGTGGCGTTGGAGGTCGTGGGAGTGGGAGTGCGAGTGCGAGTGGGAGGGATGCAGCGAATGGAGCTGCGCGGGCGCGGGCACTACCAGGCTGCCCAGCGGGTGCAGGGAGATGTGGTCCACGATGCCCAGGCGGGGATGGCTGGCGTCGTGCAAGCGGAGGTCCAGGAGCTGCAACGCGGCACGGCTCAGACGCACCACGGCCGCTATGAGCTGGGGGTAGGGCAGGGCAGGGGAGGGGTGGAGAGGAGCTGGCGGAAGATAAAAGGAAGTCGCCGGCGGCGTGGCGGTGGCTGCTGTCGGTGGGGATCAGCGAGGGAGCCCCTGGTGGTGGCTATGGATGTTATGGTCATGGGCGGCTGTGGTGAGGTGGGGGGCCCATGTCGACAGGTCGGTGGGTGGGGTGTCGATGGAGGTGTTGTTGGCGGAAGGAGGAGCGCCGCGGAGGCGTCCGAGTGTACGCTACTGGACTTTTGCAGCAGTTTAGCGTGTGGACCCAGCCGACTGGACAAAACAGCTTTGTGTGGAGTTGGCATCGGTGCGTATGATTGACATATGCCCGTAGCGTGCGCTGCCCGAACAGGTCGCGGGTTGGAAGGCAGCGGGGGCCGCCATTGGCGTTGGATGTGTGGGTCGTGACGCATCGCACGACGTTGAGGCACCGCTGCCCTCTGCCGTGCGATGGCAAGGCCTCGCGCCCTGGCGCTCTCACGTTCCCTCCAAGCTGGCGTTGTGACAGCTGATATACGCATGACGGGGTAAGGCTTGCAGCGGATCAGCCACTCCCAGCTCACCCGATCAGCCTGAGAGCTAACGAAAGTGAAGCCGGTTCGATTGTATGGTTCGTCTACAAAGACATTTGCGAGCGCGACGCCATGGGTGGCTTCTGCCTCCGCCTGCAAGGACCAACACCCAATGCACTTGTCATCCATTTGCTTATCATTACAAAAGGCGACGCACAGGCACCGAGCGCCCACTCCTACTAACCTGAAGACGCTCGATTAGCCGCTTGTCGCGACCTTCAGAGATGTAAACGTTGCATCCTGCACACACATGTATACGTCGTGTCCAGAACAACGTGGACTAGGTCACACCGTGCCTGCACTTGGCCGCAAGCTTGCAACGCGCAGGTAGCGCGACATTGTTGTGCACACCAAGCACGACACAATGTCCTTGCGCACCTAGAGCAGAATGAAGTTCATCATTTGGCATGGAACTGAAGGCACTCAGACCTAGAGGCAGCAAGCAACGCCGGCTGCAAGTATAAGGGAACAAAGGCCGGAGTGACAACCTACAGCAGCTAATGATCCCCATAGTTAACTAACCGGCCATCTGCCAATTAAGAAGAATGCCTAGGTACCGACTACGCATAGTGCAAGTCGCAGCAAAGTGCCGTATATCACCACATACAAATTTCGTGCATATAGTTGCGAGTGAGGTTAGGCATCACGCCTCTTTGCAATGTACCTTCCCATGAGACTTAAGGCAATCAGAGATACGTTCCAATGGCCCAAAAAACGAGGCCGATGCGTCGGAGCGATCACAGTGTTGCCCGCCCGCATACGACGCGAAAATAAAGGCATGTTGCCCGGGCGCGATGCCCTAGAGGATCCGCACGAGATTCATGCATGATGCGATGAGATTAATATAACATGGCATCGCAATGCGCGGTGCCCAGCCGATCGGTCGCAGCCGCTGGGCGGCGACGTGTGGGTCCTACGGTCCCCGTTACAAATTTGATGATACGGCAAGACACGGCTTGTTCCAATCTAGTCCATGCCTTTCCTTGGCACGAATCAAATTACCGTAGATAGTCTGTCTGTTCTTCCCTAATTGCCAAAACTGAAACTTCACAACAAACCTCTGACCGGGTCCAATTTTGCGCAGCAAAAACGTCTGGAATTAAGACAAATTATCAAAGCGGTTTTGTCATCCTTTCCAGCTTCGTCTGAAGGGCGAATGCTTCTTGAACGAGTGTTTTGGTAAAGTGTGAGCACGACCCTGGAGGGCAGCCTGAGTTTTTCAAGCACAAGATTGAGCCTTGTAGGTATCATTCCTTGTGATCTAAGAATGCTATCTCAACTCGCTTTACAACTACGTCAAAGTACGACGCGAAAGCGAGGGTGGCAGGCGAAAGGTTGAATGGAACATGGGATACTGACTGGGCAAGGTAATTCCGACCTTAAAAAGTGAACAAAGGATACAGGGATTAAGTATTACTTCAACTTGTGACCATCAAAAGTTACAACGCACTTTCCTGTCCGGGCAGTTCTCGGCACCAGTCAGCATCAAGCGAAACACCCGACGTCCCTTCTTCTACAAAATTTAACCAAAACAGTAAGTATCTCTTAGTGGGCGACTGCTGCATGGTTGCGGGAAGATTCGTCCGGGAGGCCGGGCCGTACGCTAGTCACAGCAAGGAGCTGACGCCCTCTACGAGCGTACAAGTCTTCCTTCCAGACACATCTTGTGCGGTGCCTTCTGGTGCTGCTGTGCGTAGTACTGCTGCCGAACTTTGACAACAAACGCAGCCACCTTCGGCAACGCGTCTGGAGTTGTAGCTGAACCCCGAAGAGCCTGTTACTCTGCTTTCTGATAGGCTTGACTGCCTTGCGTACAGGGCCTCTGGATTTCTGTAGAAGGCAGTTACCCGCTGTGTCCAACGTTTCTGCAACGGGCCATGCACTGCGGCATACTGTCCGCACTTCAGGCTATCACCTGCAGTATGGCACCCAACTGACGGTCGTGATTTTTCCGTAAAGCTTAGACCGATGGCCTACCTGCCGCGGAAGCGTGGACCCCGAGACGAAGCTAACTGGGGACCTCAGGTATCTTTCATCTTTGACCATGTGCTTGTGCTGCCTGTCGTCAGGAAAAATATGTATACCGGATTGCCTTAACCTGCGCTTGTTGCGGGCAAATTCTTCAGGTTGACCCAAAAGTCGCGCTGGGCGCGGCTCTTCGTCTACGGGCGCCTGAGCTTAGAGACGAGCACATCTGTGCGTCTTTGAAAAGCTCAATGACCCTTGATGCTGCCGGCAGTGACCGGGGCTCGTTGCCTGTCGGGTATATCCACGGGCACCAGCCGGTGCAAAAGCTGCCGGGCTGGGCAGCGTACGCAGCAGCAATAGCGTCATTAGCGGACCAAAATCAACAAATGTATACACGACATCAACAACAGGCTCACCTGTGCAATGCGCCCCGCGATGAGGACCTCAATTCGCACGACCACATTGCAGCAGCGTTCGGTCCCGACACCAACCAACAAATCGCACTCGACCAGGATCGCGCCCTGAAGCGTTTGCGTGTCCAGGTCGTGGATCAATTGCTGCATGACTCCCAGATCGCTCGTGGCCTCCAACCGCAGCAGTACGCACAGCTGGCGCATCTACTGCAGCTGTCACAGGCGCCGCAGCCTACCGCTGAAATATTCCAGCTTGCTCAGCATCTCCCATCCGAGCCGAATGACCTCCCTGCCTCATGTAGTGCAAGACAGCCATCGCCAACGCTGTCGTTACCAAGGCTGGAGCAGGAGGCACAGGAGACGCAGGAGCAAAGCGGCCAGCAGCCGGAGCAGCAGCGGCAGCCTACCATCCTAGACGTCAGCAGCGGCGCGGATCTCACAATGGATGTTGACACCGACACGGTTGCGGCGTTGCTGGTTCGCATGCGCCACGAGGGCCTTCCGGCAGCCACGGGTGACGGAGCGCCAGGAACTGGCGAGGTGCAGGGGGAAGAAGTCGGCGCGGGCGGCAAGCTCGCTCTGCCGGCTGACCCTGCTAGCCCTTTCGAGGCGCCGCTTATTGACGTAGAGCTGGTGGAGCTGCAGGCCGAGGAGGGCATGGTGAACGTAGGCGATGGCGTGTACATCACGCCCTCCACGGCCGGCCCAGGGATCACCTTCAGGTCGTTGATGGGTGCTAACGTGAGTAGTACAGGTAGTCGGGGGGCAATGGCCACACGCGCGAAAATGAAGGACATGGTATAGACCGTCCTTGAGGTGAAGCAAAACAAATTCCATTCAGGCCGCCTTCGCATTTCCTATCCGCGTTTCAATGGCAATACTTCGCATGCGGATTCTAGGCAGGTGTCATCCGGGGGTACCGTAATGCTAGCTCCACGCACTGCGTCGTCATGTAAAGAAACTGTACTGTGCGCCCACCGCGCCTACCGTCTCCCATCGCCCGCTCATCCGCATCCGCGATTTCCAAACTTCTCCAAACAACACCTACTTCATTGTCCATCCCTGCTTCTATCCTCTGCAGGATGACGACGACGAGCTCTTTCGGGAAATTCCGCGCCGGCCACGCTCGCAGCTCGTCCGGCCGCCGTCAGCACCAACCGCGGCGCACCTGGAGCGACTCAAAGCAGCAGCTATGGGGCCGCCAGCACCGGACCTTCAGTCCGGCGGCAGGGCGCGTGCATTGGCCGCTCCCCTGTCCACCGCCGCAGCTCTGGGCTCTGCCGGGGCCGCTGCGCTGCCATCGTCTCATCGCACGGCAGGGCGGCTCTCGCCCATGCTGGCGTCCTTCCTTGAGTTCCTACCCCAGTCAGCCGCGTCGGGCGCAGGCAAGGGTACGGGCGGTGGTGGCCGCACCGGGCGTCCGGCTGACGGTAGCCAGTCGTCTGAACACAGCGAAGACAGTGAAAGCAGCGAGGGGGATGGTCCGCACCCGCGAGGGGGATGGTCAGGGCCAAACGCGTCCCACCGCGCACGAAAGGCGGCTTCGCTGGCGGACCAGCACTACCAGCACACATGGGCGCACAGCAGCCCCGGCGCTGCCGCCCGCAGCAAGGCGCACGCCTTAGCGGCCCGCAACCGCCAGGGGTGCGGCTTCGATCTCAGCCACCCGGACCGTGCGCCGAACGGCACGACGCCGACCGACGACTGCAAGGCCCTGCTTGACGGCGGCGATGAGGCCGAACACGGCGGCGCAAATTGGCAGCCGCCGCCGCGGCCGCCCCGAAACCATAAGGGCCCGCTGCTGTGCTCCAACTGCGGCACCACGCAGACGCCGCTGTGGCGCAAGGACAGGGTCACAGCCCAGACCGTCTGCAATGCCTGCGGCATCTACAAGCAGACCCACGGCTTCGATCGGCCTGTGGGCGGCCGGCAGCCGGTGCCGCAGCCGGTTGGAAAGCGGCACCCTGCCGCTCGGGCCGCCGCACCCAGGCCCAGTGCGGGGTATGGGCTCCACGGCCACGTGGGAGCAGGCGGGCGCCAAAGCTCTGCCGACATAGCTGTGCCGGGTGACACGGCGTCGGGGGGCAGTATGCGCTCGCTGGCGTCGTCGGGAGCGCGACCGTTGACAGGGTCGAGGGAGCACTCGGCGTCGCTCGCGGGCGCCAGGAGGGGAGTGCGGCCGTCGGCCTGGGATTGGGAGGAGGAGGAACGAGAGCTGGACCGCGGTGGTGAGCTGGACCGCGGATTTGAGCGGTCGAAGGGTGCGCGGCGGCCGTCAGGGTTGGTCGTCGATATTGTCCCCGCCTCGGAGCTCCCCGGGGCTTCCATGCGGCGCGGCAGCGAGCGTCCGGTGCCGCAGCCGGCGCAGGGCGGAGGGCCCGAGGCCGATGGGGGCGCGCCTGATGTCCAGACGCTTCAGAGACCCGCGCTGCACGCCCTTGCGATTGGAGCAGCTCAGCAGCACCATCAGAATGCGGACAGCAGGAACCAGACGGAGCGCCTGGGGTGTGAGGGCGATGACAAGTCGCAGCAGCAGCAGCGGGTGGTGGTGGTGCAGCCTCGGGGTGCGGACTCGAGGAGCAGCTGTGACCTGCCTGGCGAGGCTGCAGGGAGGGAGCCAGCGGCGGGCACCGGGCGCCACTCGCAGGACCAGCAGTTTGCGGGCATAGTGGAGCAGGGGCCGCAGCATCGGCCGCTGCTGCACCTGCGGCGCATTGGCCGGTCGGAGGCTGTGCTGGCTCCGGAAGCCGCATCAGGCCCCGGCGCTGGCGAGCTGGAGCAGCAGGAGCCTCTGCTGCAGCCACGCTTGCGGCTGCAGGCGTTGGCTGGTCCCGGCGCGCTACAAGACACCGGGCCGGCTTCGGCCTGGCCCCAGGAGGAGCTGCAACCTTTGGTAGCACCTGAGGATGCCCGTCGGCCGCGGCTGTCGCCCAGTGGTACAGTGTGCCTCAAGCTGCCCAACGGCCGGCTGGCGTACCTGCCGGTCGCAACGCAGTCGGCGGGCGGAGCGACGCGTGGCCAGGCGGGCAGGGCGGCGCAGTACCAGCACTGGCAGCCGTGGGTGGCGGTGCGGGGCAAGCAGCAGGAGCGGCATGGCGTGGAGAGCGACGAGCAGGATCGCGCGGCCATGGAGTGCGGCAAGCAGCAGCCGGTAGTCTCCAGGGCGCCGGCCTGGCACAAGCACGAAGACGCGGGGGAAGCGACCGCCACGGCCGCTGCCCGTGTCCTTTCGCGGGCGAAGGTGGGCCAGGGGGGCACCGCCGGTGGCATCGAGCAGCCGCAGCAGAGTGGCCAGGATGGACGTGACGGTGATTGGGGAAGCGAGGAGCGGCAAAGACCGCGGGATGACTTTGAGGCGGGTCGGGAGCAGCAGCATGCCTTCAGCGCGGTTGCTTGGGAGGCCCGTCTCGACAACCCAAATGGTGGCGAGAGGTATGGCCCCAACAGCGCCGAACACCGGCATCAGCAGTTGCAATACAATGAGGAGCAGAAGCAGCATGGGGAAGAGATGGCATCGGCGCGCATGTTCAAGCAGCTGCTGTCCGTGCTGCAGCAGCAGCAGCAGTCCGGGCAAGTGCTGAGGACGAACGATGATGGTGGTGGGGGCTGTCGTGACGAGTTCCAGCCGCGTAACAACGGTAGCAGCGGCGGCGTCAGCGGCCCCGCCAGCGACACAGGCGGCAGCAGCGACACAGGCGGCTTTGGCAATACCCATCGTGCTGGCGGCGCCGTGACGTTAAGGCGCCATAGCTACCAGGCCCAGCAGCACCCAGGCTCAGCGGTACACGTCAGGGACGGCCACCACCAGCTCCGACTCGAGCGCTTAGATTTGGTGCGTGGCCACCACGACCCACGCGACGGCCGCCACGAGATGACCGACGGCCGCCTCCGGCTCGACATGCTGCAGCAGCAGCAGCAGCCCGTCTTACGACGCATCAACGTCAACCCAGGAACGGACGATGCGCAGGGGGGCACCGCGGCTCAGCAGCTGCCCTTCAGAAGCGGCTCCACAAAGCACGCGCCGATGGCGGGTCACGGCGCAGCCCAGCCGGCGTTGCGGCTGCAGCAAGGGCACCACGGGCTGGGGCGCTCGGAGCATCCGGCCAGGGCAGCCGCTTCTGGCGGCCGTGATGGGAGTAGCTACGGTGGGGAGGCCCCCCACTTGGTTCTGCAGGTTGGAGGAGAGGATGCTGGCAGCCGCCGCGCAGCTGCAGGTACCTGGCTGCAGCTGTGAGCTGCGGACGTAGCTTGCAATGGCTGCTGCAATGCGTGCGGTGGGGCTGGGCGGGCGGTTGTATATAGCAGAGGGCGGCATGGGCAGGATAAGAGTCCGCGGGACGACAGGCGTGCTGGTGGCCGGCCTTCCAAGTGTGATGTAGGATATTTATATACCTCCTCATTGCTCAAGGCAGTGATGTATGCAAACGGTAAGCTGCATCACTGCGGAACGGTCTTCTCATTCGGGGGGAAGGGCGGGTGTTGATTTTTGCGGTGCGAAGAAGGCTGACGCACAAGCGCGCGTGCGGAGTGTGGGTGGCATGGAACCCGAACGCCAAGCGTTCGGCAGTGTGCTCTTTCATCAAATGAATAAAGCGAAAGCGATCGCACTGTGCTACCGTTCCGGGTGCTGTAGGGCTTTGACGCGTCCGATCATCCTCCTTGCCTTGAAAGCAACATAACGGAACATAGTTTCTGTACATTAAAAGGCGCATTCTGAGTGTGTCATGCAAGCGCTTCTCCAGAAATGATTGACCGATTCTTTGACTGCAGCTACCCCCTGACCTGTCGTACACTTACACGGCATGCTTCAGGAGTCGCACCCAGGCACCCTGACGTAAAACACGTCAGCGTTTTGTGCATGGTTTACGAAGTACATGACCGCATTGGAGGTGTCCCGCACCGGCGCGCGGTCATGGTAGGACTTGTTATGGTGGGCTCCACACCATCTTAAGGTAGAGCCGTCGTCATGGTACTGGCCCGGCGAGCAAGGCCGTGCCTGAATTTTTGTGCTGCGCAGTGCTGAGGTGCGGGTGTCTGTTCCAACTTGTTCCGAGGGTATTGTTTCGCGGGTGGTTTTGTGAGTGCTCCATGTAAGGTGTTTGGTGGTGGTGCTCCTCAGGAGACATCGAGAGCTCTCCTGTAACCTGTTCCCCCCATGCCGATACTTGTGTTTCAGCTCCTGCGCAAGTCGGTGTGCACGGCAGCGTGCTCTCGAGGACGATGGAGTCGCAAAGGTCTAGCCGTCGTCGCAAAGGACGACTTGCCAGCCGCGGAGGTACTGCAGCTTCAGTCGGAATAAGTTACCGCGCCCAGCTATGTTGGTTTGAGCACGACGCCCAGACGACACGGCACGACCACCGTCTCGCGTCAAGCACCGTCAGCTTGCCAGGGATATTATCGCAGCTACATATCAGTCTATTTTGCATGGAGTACTTAGGAAAACAGCCCAGAGCGAGGTGATCGGGCATTACAGTTTGTTCAACAAGAAACTGGACAATGAAACGGCATGACCATTGCTATGCACGCAAAGTGCGCACACAAATCCATCGCCCTTTGCAGGTGGTCGGAATGGAGAAGATCGGGAACAAAGAGCGGTGTAAGCAGGACAAGCAACGGCAACGATCATCGGTTAGCCCTCTACATGCAGAGATGCCGTGTGCCGCACGTGATAACAGTCAGGACTCATATTGTCTGGTATAAATAGATTTCCGCCTCTTGTCTTCCGATAAGTTTTCGCAGGCTCCTGGCAAGGCTTACATCACCCCGTTGGTGGACTACTCATATGATCATGCTAATCTCGAGCACTTACTTCAATTTATACAGCGAATGATGATGATGACAAAATCCTTCAGGAGTGTTTAGTCGCTTTCCGTACACTGTACAAATACCACTCAGACTGCGCGGCTCCTGAAAAGCGGTTTGTCCACTGCACGCGACAGTGCAAAGACAGAACAACAGACACTTTTTATAGTGGTAAATCAGAAAACCATCCTATCCACACCTCTGACGGACTCGGTATTACGCAACCTGGAGGCTCTCTCCCTTGCAGGCTTCAAATGTTGCTCTCCAAATCCAAATTGTTAGGATCGCCCACATGTTTATTGCGCGTGCGAGCGTGTCGTCCGCATCCGTTCCTAGCCAACCAAACGAGAGGCCGGCAGGTCTGCCGGGCTTCGGGTAGCGATAGGGGAAGCTCCAAGTCGTCAAACATCAAGTAAGTTGTCATAGGCGGATTGCATAGCGGCGCGCTGGTAGTTCTGTTCCACCGCCGCGCATGCCCTTGGCTGATGGGTTGACGGCCGCTTTGTTCCTGATCAGGGGTAGAGAGGATGCCGTGCAGATGCGTGCTGAAGCCGAGGCACCTTTCAGGTGCGGTCTGCTGGACGGGTGATCGCACGCCGCTGTTCCGCTCCTCTGCCTGTCCCTCCTGTCGGCCTCACGCCTGGGCCATCGCCGGCGACCCACACCACGCCGACACTCTTGCGCCCGCTCCATCTGAAAGCGCGGGTACAACCACAACCACAATACAGGACGCGCTGCCCCCTGCTAGCGCCCTGGGGACCTCCACCCTATCGAGCAGGCCATGCGGGTTCGCTCACCTCATTATGCGAGCACACTCGCCTCCCCCTTCCCCTACCCCTTCCCCTCCGCCTTCCCCTCCCCCTTCCCCTCCCCCTTCCCCTACCCTTCCCACCAGATCGCTCCGCCTGGTGCTCTGCGGCTTCTCCGTAGTCTCCGCCAGCCTGGGCTTCCTCATTAGCATTCCGCAAGTCATTGGCGCGCTGGGGGGAGCACCAGGCGCGCTGCCGCTGGAGCAGGTGGTGCAGGTAGGCTAGGTGCCAGAGAGGTGGTTCGACGGGGGGCCCGTCAAGGAGGAGAAGGGCATGCTCCGAGGGGCAGCCTGGTGCAACGCATGCACCGCCATCCTAGCAGTCTGTATCACGTTCTCGCGCCCAAACTGTGTTGCCGGCACAAGCCCCGATCCGCAGCCCGTCTTACGCCTAATCCGCCGGTGCAACTGCTGTTGCTGCTGATGCTACTGCTCCTGCTGCTAACGCTCCTGCTGATGCTGATGCGACTGCTAATGTTGCTACTGCTGCTGCCCCTCTGCAGAACATTGCCATCGACGCCGGCGCCATCGCGGTGTTCGCATTCTTCTTTAGGCAGGACTGGCTGGTGAGTTGGGCGGGCCACCACCGGGCGGGGTTGGTGCCAGGCTGGATGCCCGTAACCGGCTGCGGTCAAGCGGCCCCGCTGCGGGCGCAGCACCCGTGGCCTCTCTCGCAATTGCGCAGACTGGCAAACGGCACGCCATGTCCCACCCTGGACTTCCCTACCTCCACTGCAAATACCACCCACCCGCACCAACGACGGTCTCCTTCGAAACCCGCACCATCGACACCGTCACCCACCTCCAGCTTCCTGCAACTCCAGCTCAGACAAGCCCCTCACTACTCCCTGGCACCCTCCTCCCTCTCCTCGGCGCCCTCGGACCCCGAACCCATGCAACCCTCGCCGCCTCGTAACGCCAGGCCCGTGACAAGCAGCTGGCTCGGCTTCTTCGCGAGGAGACGTTAGGTGCTCTGGGCATCCGGCTAGCCAGCGGCAAGCCCCTCAGCCTGGCGGACCTGCGGGGCAACGCGCGGGTGGTGCTGGCGGCGGGCACCAAGCAGCAGGTGGCGGCGGCGCTGCGCGAGGCGGAGCCCTTCCGCGAGGAGCTAGTGAAGCGGGGGGTGCTGTTCGTGCCGTTGGCCATCTACGGGGACGGTGAGCGAGGGCGTCAGGGGCCTCGCCAGGGTTGTGATCCTCCGTTGGGGGCCTCGCCAGGGTTGTGATCCTCCGTTGGGGGCCTCACCAGGGTTGTGATCCTCCGTTGGGGGCCTCGCCAGGGTTGTGATCCTCCGTTGGGGGCCTCACCAGGGTTGTGATCCTCCGTTGGGGGCCTCGCCAGGGTTGTGATCCTCCGTTGGGGGCCTCGCCAGGGTTGTGATCCTCCGTTGGGGGCCTCACCAGGGTTGTGATCCTCCGTTGGGGGCCTCGCCAGGGTTGTGATCCTCCGTTGGGGGCCTCGCCAGGGTTGTGGTCCTCCGTTGGGGGCCGGGCACCGTGTTTTCAGGCGATGGCTTCGGAAAACGGAAGAGGGGTGTAAGATGGATGGAAGGAATGTGGTTTGCTTGTGTTTGGCAAGGCCGTTGAGAGTGGTTGTCAGGCAGCGGGGAGGCGGGAGTGGGGGGAGGGTAAAACAGGCGGTTCAGTGTTCGGGTCGGGCAAGTTAGTGGGCCTGTTGCCTTAGCTGCTGGTGGTGTCCATCGGGTGGGCTCTCCCAGTGCACCCCCCAAGCCTTACCTCGCAAACGCACCCCTCGTTCGATAGCCCAACCGCGCGAGCCCCGTCCCCTAGTAACCCTGTCCGCCACCCCGGGCGGCTGCCCCACCCAGGCGAGGAGGAGGTGGCGGCGGAGGCGACCGCGGAGGGCATCCCTCCCCTCACCTCCGCCGACCAGCGCTGGCGGGCCGAGCCCCTGCGCCTGCAGGAGTGGCAAGCCTGGTTCAAGCAGCAGCTGCTGTATAGCGCCAAGGCAAAACCAGAGAACGGGTGCGCTGGCGGCGGCACTCGCAGAGCAGGCATTCGAAAGGACTTCTCCAGGGGGCTGATCCAATCTCGGTCCCATGGGCTTTCCGTTTGGTGTGCCCTTGTCGTGTGCTGCGGTTGCGGCCTGCGTGTGCTGCGGTTGCGGCCTGCGTGTGCTGCGGTTGCGGCCTGCGTGTGCTGCGGTTGCGGCCTGCGTGTGCTGAGGTTGCGGCCTGCGTGTGCTGAGGTTGCGGCCTGCGTGTGCTGCGGTTGCGGCCTGCGTGTGCTGAGGTTGCGGCCTGCGTGTGCTGAGGTTGCGGCCTGCGTGTGCTGAGGTTGCGGCCTGCGTGTCTGTCCTAGTTCATTCTGGGTGCCCAGAGGGGGCCCGGACGGTGGAGTGCAGCCCCCCTCATGCGGCCGCCCCTCAGGCGCAGCCAGCGGAATAAGCACCAGCGCCGGTCCACAGAATCGGTGCTGCTGCTGCTGCCGGGTGTCTGCTGATGAGGGGATTGCACCCCGCCCATCACCACCGCCGCTTCTGGACCCTTGACCCACTTTGCAGGCTGTTTGTGGGCCTTCGGTTGGACGGGCGAGTGAGGTCCAGCGGCAGCGGGGTCCCTCCCTGGCGCCGCTACTCGCTGGAGCTAGCGCCGCTCGAGGGCGACGGTGAGTCGATGGATGAATATCGACTCAACCCCAACCACGCCGCCCCCACCAACCCAATGCTGTCCGCCTCCCAGCGATTAAATCCCAGTGACTCGGTTGGGGATGGTGGGGTGGGTTGGGCACTTGCGCCAGAAGTGAGGCTTGCGGGCGGTCTGGTAGATGTGGGTCTCCGACCCGCAACCCAACGACGTGGCCTCACGGGTGTTAATCCACAGGCAGAGCCCTCAAGAAGTTGTCCGCGCACGTCGGTGTCTGTTACCTGTTACCTGTTATATGTTTCCAGTGACCTGTCGCTGGGAGGAGGTGTGTGGTCAACTCCAATCGGCATCCGGTCCATTTCCTGTAGTTACAAAACCCTTTTCAACCATAAGCTGGTGGATGTGGAGGGCTGACTGATGCCTGTCCTCGTGTCGCGCTGTCCCCCAACCAATTCACCGCGCCCTGGCGATCGTCTCTAAAAGTCTAAATGGGTGGCTCCGGTCCCGATCCTCTGGCTGCGGCCACAGGCAAATGGACTGGCTTCTTCGACGGCTTCGACGGCCGTGTTTGAGTATCGACGCTATTGAGCCTTTACGCGATCAAGTGCCTTTGCGTTATGTCAATTGGTGCTGTGGCGGTGGAAGTGGGGCGGTCACATGGCTCAAGGGCCTGTTAGCTGGAAAGGCGTTATGAGTTCCCGGGGCAGGATCCACGTGTCGAGGTGCACATGTGCTAGCAGCCGTACCAGCAGGTGAGGTCGGTTGCTGATCGTTTCGTATGCGGCACGACAACGCCCCTGCCCGTGGGTCTCAAGGTGTTGTGAGATGAGGTGTCGTGTGCCGTCGATTGTCAAGCGCGATGCTGCCTGTGCGCGCGTCAGGAAACAGTTTTGATCGGATAACGGACGAGGAGAAAAAGCTGGGGCATGAGGGTGCCGCATTCGAAGCTGCGTGAGCCTTCGACGAGGCTGGTTGCTCTTTCCGGAGACTTCCCATCGTGTTTGAGCTTCGGTGGTGGGGTTTGTGAGCGCAACTGATGGGCTGTGACCCTGGAGAGTGTTGGCCGAGTCGCCGCCTCAGTCTTGGTTGGTTTCGGGTTGTTCCCTTGCCGCCTCCTCGCGTACTGGGTCGGTTCGAACCTTGAGCCCCGGGGTCAGCTGCAGCTATATATGTGAGCCGTCTTTGCTGGCACGTCTTCGTAATCATCGTTTTGGGCGGGGCCCGGGCCGGGGGTGCCTATGCGGGGCAACCAGTGTCGCTCAGTGTCGCTCTAGTTGTGACCTTTGCCGCAAATGGTTAGTTTTCCTTTAAGTTATGCCAGGCCGATTGTGTCTTTGGTTACTTCCGACAGACTTGACAGTAGACGTCCGACAACCAGCAACGCGCGTCCCACCGACGAAGGTAAATTCCCGCTGGAACGAACTGACTCCCATGCTTTCGTTCCCGTTACGAAGATATCACACGACTCATCCCGGGATATTGCAATCTTTGACGGACAAACTTGTAAGCCTATCTGGAAGAGTGCTTCCTGGCGCCAGTGCGTAAATTTACGTCATAAAACCAAATTCAAGTATTTGAATTACATGTAACCTAACCTAAGTGTGTTGGCTGCCGCAATGCGGAGATAATTTACGCATCTGAGTGGACGAGGATAGCTCAACACATACAATCTTAACTGTCTCGACCAACCGCCGCCCGCGTGAACGATGGCACAAGGCCGATGCGCAACGCCCGCCCGCAAATAAAGTCATACAATCAATGTCCTCATCCTTGTTACCATGTTGCCGCCTCTTGTGTTGAGATCTTTTCTACATTCTTACGGGTTCTCATTCACGCATGAAGAGGAATAAATGCGAGTCATGCGAAGTTCAGCTTCACGGAGGCACCGCAAGAGCCCGAGGTTATAGCTAAAATGACAGCATTTGCTGCGATCCTGCAGTGGAGTCGTCGTAGAAGGCCGCATCACTGCGAAGCCGCACCTGCACTTCGGTCTGTCAGAGGGCCTCGACCGCTCGTCCGAGCTTGTCGCGGATACCCCATGGAAAAACGCAGTTGCCGACGGAGCATTAGGTTTGAGGTGTCCACGGCGGTGAAGTGTTCAGCTGCTGTTCATGGGTGTTCGCGAGTGTTCGTGGAATGGCAAGACGTTCTCCTCCTACCTCTGGATGCCTGGATCGCTTCTACCGCCGATGTCCGAGGCATGGCTCACACGACATGCTGTGTGCTGGTTGATATTAAGTACGGGCTGCAGCTCCGCTGGCGCGAACCAACTACCTACCCTGGGGCCCGCATTCGTTTTGTTCGCATCCAATGGCCACAGGAAAGGCATTCTGGCCATCCAGTACTTGTGCGGAACATATGACTGCTTGCAGGTTGCGGGCCAAGGCAAGATTGGTGCACATCAAGGTTTACAAGATTGCGTAACGCAGAATGAAACGTTTAACCTCAAGCGGGCCAAGTACGTACGAAGCGCCCGATCTTTATTGAGGCCCTCATAATAAAGTACATCGCCGGCCTCGACAAAATGGTTCCCCCGATTGAGCACTATGGTCACCGCAGGCAGGCAGCACTAATGACCTCATCGTCGAGCGGTGCGATGCGGTGACGGTATTTGCTGGCATCGCACCGTGCGACGAGTATAGATCAGATGAATGTGAAGTCCAGGCCGTTGCAAAGGTCATCACCCTGTTCGGCATCTGCGTCATCTCCCATTTGGGCGCCATGCGTGTTCATGGCCTCCGACCAATAGATGCTCACTAAATCTGTCGATAGCACTCACTGAATAGCCGTGGTCGGGTCGGTTGTATCACAAATTTCCGGTCCGGTCAAGTCGCAGGCGGTTAACGAAGTGCATACTGCTTCGCACCGGCCTCTCTAAACGCAAAATTACGGAGGGTCTAAAGTGCGCTGAGAGCGCAGTCGAGCAACCATGATGCGGTTGCGGTAGCGCACAGTTATACTTTGCACAAATACGTACTAGGGAGCATAAGAGCATGGTCAGAAGATACAACCATAAATGAAACCTAACAGCGATTTTGTGTGGAGCCGCCGCCACGTATGTACACCCCCTTCCCCGGAGCCGTATCCGCGGGTCTCCCCCCACACGCATGCCCCCCACCCCAAAAAACACGTAGCTCTCGGTACACGCACGCCCGCACACGGACCGTGCAGTCGCTAAGCAAAGGTGGCCATCTTTCCACCAGCAGCAGCGAAGCTGGCCACGTAGGTGGCCGTCGGCAGCAGCAGCAGCCGGACGGGAGACGTTCTAAAATCCTGCGGCCTATACACCCCTCGAGCCGGCCCCCACGCGTCCTCCATGCCTCTTTACGCCAGCCATCCAACCGCCGCTGGCGCCGCTCGACTCAAACCCTGCCGCACTAGCGCCAGCGACATCGGCTCACCGCCCGCCGCTGGTGGGCTGAGCACCCGCAGCTGTACCGCGGAGCTCGACCCCGCTCGCTGCCGCTGCGCCGCCAAGCCAGCCGCCGCCTCAGAGTATGCGGCCGGCGAGGCGCCGTACGACGACCCCCCCGCACCTGGCTGTTCGGACAGCTGCCGAACCTGCACGTGCCTGTGCGGCTGCAATTGGCGTGCCTCCGAGTCCTGCTGCTGCTGCTGTTGCGGCTGCTGGCCGCCTCCCTGCTGGCGGACCACCAGGTGCCCGAGCGACACGCCTGCGGCTCGTAGGTGGTGCAGCTGCTGCATCTGGTGGGGCGGCAGCGGCTTTGCGTGAATCCGCACGCACTGCGGCTGCTGCGCGCCGTGGCCGGATACAATCACCGTGGTGGGCCGAGGGCGCTGCTGCTGCTGTTGTTGTTGTTGTTGTTGGTGGTGCTGTTGCAAATGAGGACGAGCTACATCGTGGCGCGCGGCATGCTGTTGTTGTTGCTGTTGTTGCTGCTGCCGGAAGCTCGGCGCATGCAACGCCCCAGCCTCGTCACGCATGGGCTGCCTCGGATGGTCCTTCTGCACCAGCTCCCGATGCCGCCGCGCCTGCTGCTGCTGTTGTTGCAGCGGCTGCTGCTGTCGTTGCAGCACGCTTGCAGCGAACGACGCGATGTTACCGAGACCCTCCGCATCCGGCCCTGCGCAACCCTCAGCCGACAGCAGCTTGTGTAGAAGGCCCGCGTTGCCGTGAGGCTGCTGCTGCCGCTCCTCCAGACCGCGGTCCAATTCCCTCTGCCGCTGCAGGATCAGCATGAGCAGCTGCCTCTGCTGATCGGCCTCCTGCTGCTGCAGGTGCTGCTGTTGGTAGTGGTCGTCCTGCTCGCGCTGCGACTGCCCTTCCAGACCATGCGCCCGCCGCGCCTGCTGGGCCTTATGCAACTGCTGTGCGAGGCTTTGAAAAAGCATACCTTGGGTGCTGCCACCACCTCCACGGCCGTCCTCAACGGCGGCACCGCACGCCTGCAGCTCCTGCGCGCGCGCGGCATCCGCCGCCCGCCGCGCGCCCAGCTGCGCCTCGTCAGATGGCGACCCCTTCCGCCGCTTCTGCGCCCGCGCCTGCTTCACGCCAGCTGCTGCGGATAGATCGGAGGGGCTGGAGAGGTTGTGGCGGGCGTCCTCGGGGGACGACGCGCCCGCACCAGCGGCGGCAGCGGCCGCTGTGTACGGTGGAACATCCTCCTCCATGTGGGCGTCGAGCACTCCAGCCGAATGGCCGACCGCCCCTCGAGGCAGCGGCTCCTCACCACCGTAAGCGCGCTGAGCCTGGCGCTGCCGCCGAGCCGACTGCCGCCGCTCCGACTCTCGCTCCGTGTCCACGTCTCTCTCCCGCTGCTCCCGCTCGCGCTGCCGCGCGCCAGCCTGGTGCTGCTGGAGGTGCATGACGTCGGCCTGCTGCATGCGCAGCGCCGCCGCCGCCCCAGAAGAGCCTGCGTGCTGCTGCGGCGGCAATTCTCCGCCGCTGCTGCCGCTGCGGGGAGAAGGCTGGGACTGGCCCAGGGCACCCACCGGCTCCTTCCAGGCGCCCTGCTCTGAACTGCAGCCCGTCGGCATCAGGTCCGAGCTCCTCAGCCCTGCGGCATGCCTCTGCCTGTACTGCGCGCGAATGGAGCGCAGGAGCTCCTCGTCTTCGCCATCCTCCTCCTGCTCTGACCCCTGCTGGTGCTGCGAGCCCTGCGACGCAGTAGCTCCAGGCTCCGACTTCATCATCCCCGCCGCCGGCAGCGGACCGCGTCCCCCGGCGGCCTCCGCTCCAGCTTCCGGTGCCGGCTCGCCAGCACCCCCCCGACCTTGACCCGGCGGCAACGACGACACCGGTGAGCCGCCCGCTGCGCCAGACGAGTCCCCCTGCGCCTGCCCCCCGGTCCGTCGCCGCTCAGCCCGCCCCTGCGACGCCTCCTCCGCCCCATGGCCCAACACCTCCTCGCGTTCCGCCTCCGCGAGCACCGCCTGCTGCTGCTGCTGCCTGTCCGGCCCAACCACAAACGGATCCAACTGATTGTCGTACGACGTCTGCATCAGCTCCGCGCGACCGTCGTTGATCCGGCTCACTAGCCGCTCCCCGCCGACTGCGCCCCTGGACGCGGTCGAGTTTACGCCTGCAGACTGGGCCCATCGGGCTCCCGGCTGGGCGGAGTGTCTTCCGGGGCGGCTCGGCGCGTCCTGGCTCGCAGCTGCCGCGTCCTGGCGTGAATTCCGACCTCCCAGCTGGTCGCTGGCGGCGCTGCGAGAAGGGGCGCTGCGCTGCGCCGGGCAGCGCTTGGATACGGGCTGCGGCGCGTGGTTCCGGCCGCCCACTGGCCGGTCGAAGCCGTGGGTCTGCTTGTAGATGCCACAGGCGTTGCACTGCCAGGAGGGGCGGCATAGGTGGGGGGAAGGGGGTGGGGGGAGTTACAAATACGAGCCGGTGACTCGGCCGGTGGGGGGGAGGGGGTAAGTAACCATGGTATGGGAGGCCAGGGCGGCACGAAGGGAGACTGTGGGAGCTGGGCAGGAAGCCGGAGTAGTGGCCCCGAGCACGACCACAACTTATTTATTGTAAGGGTCCTCAACCCCGACCCAGCGCACCATTGTACACCCAGTCTCGCGGTCCTTGCGCCACAGCGGCGTCTGCGTGGTGCCGCAGTTGGAACACAGCAGCGGGCCCTTGTGGTTTCGGGGCGGCCGCGGCGGCGGCGGCGGACACCCGGTCGAGTTCCTGCACGCCGCCGCTGCTGCTGCTGCTGCCGCCGCCGTCGCTGCCGTGCCGAAACCTGGCGGCCCCGCGCGGCCCGGCTGTGCCTGGGAGCCCTGCTCCCGCACTTTCGCATCGATGCCATCGGTGGACGGGCCTCGTAGCTTGTCGGCACCCTCCGGGTCAAACCCATAATGCAGCCTCGACGCAGCCTGGCAATCGGCACCCGGCAGGCCGGTGCCCCGGGTCAGCGCCAGCAGCTCCTGCGCAGACAGCGCCCCCTGCGCGCCCCGCGATGGCCCCATGGAGGTGCGCTTGCCCACCACATCCACGTCCATGTCGATGTCGTACGGAATGCCCTGCTGGGGCCCGTACGGAATGCCCTGCTGGGGCCCGATGAGCGGGTCGTCGTTGGGGCTCGGCGGTTGCCTCAGATCGCCGTACCTGTCCCCCACATCACCCTCATCCTCGTCGTCGTGCGCATCGCCGTTGGTGGAGGGCAGTTGGGACACGAGGCCGCCGGCAGCGAGCCGGAGGCGCTCCAGGGGGTCGCCCCCTCCAGCCAGCAGCAGCCGCGCCGCTTCAGGGCGGGTCAGCAACCGCAGCGCGCCCTGCGGGCCCAGCAGCGGGATCTGGGCCGCGCTGTGCCTGAGGACCCGCAAGTCGCCGGGCTGACCTCCGCGGCGGGAATGGTCCAAGTCGTCATCGTCGCCCTCTTCTCCGCATCGGCCCGGACTCGTGCGCCCGTCGTCAAGCGCCCCTCGACCACGGCCATGCTGAGGTCGCACAATTCGGGAGCGGGAGTTCAAGCTTGTGTGTGCGGGAAGGGCAAAACTCAGGCGGTCCAACACCAACAGCCGAGGAAAGCTGGGGGATCTCCCTGCCACGAATCATGACATCCGATCACAAGGCCAGACCCATCATGCCCGGGACGCACCTGGTGGTACACGTCCTCGTCCGAGTGCGCTTCGTCGCCAGGATTGGGGAAGTGGGTCTGTCCCCGACGGCCGCTGCCGTTGGCCACGTGCACAGCTCCCAGCGGCAGCATCCCCAACAGCTCCTCCTTCTTCAGCGCCATCAGCGCCATTTCAACCTCTCCATGGCTGCTCTGCGCCGCGCCACGCCCGCCAACAGCACCCGCCGCATAGGCGCCGCCAACGGCAGCTTTGGCTGATGCCGCCGCCGTGGAAGACACGGCCCGTGCCGAGCGCCGCTCCACGGGCCGCCGCCCGGCCGCAGCGTAATCCGCAGCTGCTTCGCTGTCGTCTCGACGCATGATGGCTCCATCGCTGAGACCTTCATCGCTGTCCAGTCTTTCCCGGAAGCTGGCTGGGTAGCCGCTCCGGTGCTGCCTGCCACCAGCAACCCCCTCCTCACCATCGCTCAATCGCTGCTTCAGCTGCTGCTGCTGCCGCTGCTGGTGGTGGTGCTGCTGCCGCCGCAGCCCGCCCGTGCTGCGCATGCGGAGCAGGAAGGCCGCCACCGTCCCAGCGTCGTCATCCTCCTTCAGCTCGGGCCCGGTGCTGAAGGCGGGGCTCAAGGGGCCCCGGTCTTCATCATCCTCGCCAACACCGGATGCGTCATCGCCGCCACCGTCCTGCACCGGATGCGCGCCGCGCCTGGTCTGCAACCGGCCCTCATCGCCCTCCGCATAAATGCCGTACTCCGTGTCAAACCGAGGGTCCTCGTCTGGGGACAGATAGTGGCAGTGGCCGTACCCATAGCCGTAGCCGAGGGCCCCGTTCTGCTGTCGGTCGCGGCCGCCGTCATACCTGCGCACCGGCACCAGCTGCGGTCAAGACGGGACGCAGGCGCCAACAACGCCCGCTGCGAAAAAGCCCACTGCGTCGGAGCGCCCTGTGCTGGAGCGCAGTACGACGGCAGTTGGGACGAGCCGCCACATTCGTTCGTACCTGAGAATGGATGCTAGCAGCTGCTGGTGCAGCATGCTCGCGGCATCGTTGTGCACGGAAAGCCGCGCAGCCTTGGGGCCCATGGCAGGAAGCGGCCGCAGCTGTGGGAGTTGGGAGGGCGGGGGCAGGTGAGTTGGGAAGAAGTGAGGCATGTGGCCAAGCCGGGCTGAGGGTTGGACTTCGTCACGCACCAGTCCGGACTACGGGTTGAGGTAGGATTGCTGAAAGCACTTTGGGGTCTTTGTTTGGCGAGCACGGGGAATAGGGAGGAGGACCGGAAGGGAGGAGGGCAAATCCATCGCCTTCGGCCTACAGCGTTTCCAAACGGCAATGGCCTTCACGCGACTAACCCCCGGTTCTGTAGTTGTAGTAGTCGCTATGATGTGTGGTAGGAGTCGTAAAGTATTCAGTGCGTTGGGAAAGATGCGATGACGAGGTTCCGCTTGCTAATACATGCCCTAGTGCCAGCACGGTGGGAAAGCCGATCGGCGCGGCACCTACCCTACCATCGTCCGACATCGAGGACCGGATGTGTGAGCCTGTTGCGGAACTCACCTGACGAGGCTCAGACGGTTCCTCGCCATACAGAACTCGCTCTTGACGCTTCCTGGCCGACTTGCGTGTCACCTGACCAGGTAAAGTGCGCGTGCGACTGCGCAGAGGCAACGGAACAGACAGGCAACCTGGTGTCATCATTTATGCCCGACGGGTCCCGGTGCAGGCAATCCCGCAGCAATCCAGCCAAAGCAGTCCCACATATTACAAGATGGAGGAGGTACGGTACTCGCCGCCGCCCGCCTCGCGACCGATAGACGGGAAGCGACTTACATGCCATCGCCTCCAGCTCCCCCGCTAGGTGCGCATCCGCGTCGCGATGACTGATTCAGCTGCGCCCGAATAAGCTCAACGGGCCTACGATGCACGAAGACGTGAAAGGCACGGCGTCCAGTCAGCCCCATAGTGGTAATATGCTTCAAGTTAAGCGGTTGAAATGTCACTGAGTTGCAGGTCCTGATCACCTGTGGACGCCTCGTGATTTGAAGTAGATGCCACAGGCGTTGCACAACAACTCGCCAGCTTCCTTCCGCCAGAGGGGTGTGCGTGTAGTATTACAATTGTTGCACGCCTGCGATATGGCAATCATCGTGGTAAGCTATCCGCTTCGTTGGGATGACTTTCGAAGGAGTCATGATGAACCTCGCAAACTGCCCAGCACATCTGCATCTAGCGGGATCAAGGTCAGAAGGAATCCATCAAGAGAAGTCTACACCAGCAATCCTTCATCGCGATGCTGGACTTCGGCGGACACTGTCCTGGTATCGTGCCGCTGACCGAGCCCACACCCTTTGCGACTAGACTAACAAGGTCAACGCCCAAGCGCATCGCCTCACACACCACCGGCTTTTATCCCTTAACCTAGTGACTTGCATCCCTGTGCATTTGCGGCCATGCCCTTCCTCTCCAAACATTGTAACGAGATACTCATTACCGGACCGACTCTGATCCGGTGCACTTATTTCTGAATTTCATCAACAACTACGATTATCCTTAGGCATTTCTTCAGCTCACGGCTTGAGCGGCTTGCCACGGCTTCTACATCCGTTCGCGTTTGGATATTAACCCGCGATAACTTCCCGGCCAAGCCCGCAAGCCCCTAGTTGACCATATAAAATCCCCGTTGAATCCAGTGCGATGTGCGGCTCCCTAGGCATAAAGGCTCTTCGTGCTGTCCTACATCCCCTAACAACTCTAACCTCAGCCGCTGCAGCCAATCTTACCTTGTCGGGCTTCTCGCCATGTTCATCTGCTGAATGTAAATCCGCTGGATGAGGGACCATCGTCGCGTCCTGTCCACAGTCCATGGACCGGTGTCGGCCAGTCCGACGGCGAACGTGGCCTAAGAGAAGTTAAAGAGATGTCACCTCCACGCGTCAGCGCCAGCTGCTCCGCCCTAACACTTACGCTAACAGGAACAAGATAAACTACGCCCAGGGCCAAGCTTTTTTACTGTATCCTTGCTACGTGCTCGGAACCCACTGCGTATACAATACAGAAACGGCAGTATGTGCAACGAAGTGATAAACGGGGTAACATAGTAATGTATTGCAGTATATTTCCTGCACGGACACCGAGCATGACGGACATTATGCGCGTAAGGGCTGCCAGCGTGATGCCGTGAGTCTGACATACGGGCCTCCCCGGGTCATCTCTCTCCCGCCACCATCCCTCAAACGCCTCCCCTCACTTTAAGCAGTACGCGTCTCCTGAATAACTGTGCCTTTCACCTTTGTTATTTCTTAGCTTGTGACGCGCATTCCAGAAGCTCACACTCAACTGCCTTGCCAGCGCACTCGGTCAACGTCAAAATGGTCTTCGTATTGGCGATGCATAAATGGGAATTGCGTACTTAAGGTTTTTCTAATTGCAAATGCGACAAACGCCTTCGATTGGTTTTGGCTTGGGCACCACTACTTTCCCGTTTCTCGTGCGCACCAGTTGCATCGACACCGATGGCATCGTCTGATGGTTCAGATGAACGGGGATTTAATGCAGTTCTGCACATCGGAGAGCATTCTTTGCTTCAAACGCACAACGGCACATGGTCGATGTTCGAGTTGCGGTCGACCGGAAGCATCCACAGTTGCCTGTCCATCGTGCAGCCGTTTGAGTTGTTCGTGAGAGGCCTTTTAGAGGAGTTTGCCATCTGCATAGATGGAATCGCGCCGGCGGGACCCCGTTTTCCTTTCAAATGGTGGCGGGCGGACGCGGTGGGTAGCGCTAAGAGGGAGGCCGACATTCCTCACAGTGCATAAGCTCATTACAATCAAGACGTGCGCATCGGGCATCGTGTTTTGCGCGCACGAGCCCTGGCTGCCGCTGTACGGTCAGTACCTATGTACATAAGCGTCAACGTCTTGATTGTTACTCACATCACTTTCATCGCATTCCGGTACAAGATAACAGTATCAGGCGTGCACATGAAGATCATTCGCGGGGTTCCCACCTTGTTTCAAAACGTGAAATCCGCGACTTGAGAGTATTACTGCGCAACAGTGGCGATCTCGCGCGATGTCCGTAACCAGACGCATCATCACTGAGGCGATCCACCCGTCTGACCCACGATCAGTCCTACCAACTTTACTATGTATGCGAAGCGCCTGCATGCGCGCCAGATCTGATCCGTAATCCCCCCGCCGTTTCTGAATGTAACTAACCACGGGATATGAAACGGAATTGAAACCCCCTGCAGATCATACAGCTCACACTGCTGCTATCAGTCCTGACAAAGCGCCACATACATGCTCGGACCAAGGTTTATTTCGATTTGTCGCTGGAGTGCTGCGCCGTATCGGGACCACAGCCTTACCGCTGCACGCATGACCCACGCCTTGCACCTCGCATTCCATGGCCCCACCCACATCCAGCCGCGGTCGCAGTTGCCAATGCAACCAAGTCCAAAAGTGCACTGGCGCGCGAATAAGCGGCCTCGCGAAAAGGTTTCGTTGCGAGGTGTTGCCCGGATCTCACTTCCCCCCACGGCTCACCACCCCTCACACACCCACACACTCACCGCGCCGACCGCCGCCTCCTGCACCTACCGATCTGGGCCATAACCAGCTCCGGCTGCTCACCAATTCCGCCTTTTGATCAATGAACACCCGCGTTCCTCCACATATCCCTGTACATACCGGTAACTCGCTCACGAGAAAAACACCGAAACCCCAACCCCCGGGGTTCCCCACCCCCCACACAGCGTTAACCCGTCACACCGCCCCCGCTGGCCGGACCGCTGCATTCGACCCCCCGGCACCCGCACCCACACCCGCGCCCGTGCCTGCGCCCGCCCCCGGCAGCAGCGCCCACAGGTGGCCCTCATGGCCGTACCCCTGCGCCTCCCCATGGAACGCCTCCACCAGCACCTCCAGGGAGGGCACCAGCCAGGGCCCAGGCCGGCTGAACACCCGCAGGCCGTCCGTGACGACCACCCGAGCCCGCCGCACCGCCTCGGCCGCACCGGCGCCCGCGGCCGCCAGCTGCTCCAGCGCCTGGGCAGCAAGGCGCCGCGACGCGGCCAGGTCGAAGCCGCACAACGCGAAGACCAGGACGTCCGGACGGGCCTCTGCAGCAGACCCACGGGTCGGCGGGTGGGGGGGAAGCGGACGATGAGGGTAAATTTACGGGAGGAGGGTAAACGAAGTGTCCCAGCAGGTATAAGGTATACTTGGCGTGTAGGGGTGGACGCTGGCGGCCGAGCAGGTACGATCCCCCGTTCACCGTTTGTGGAGGGCCATGCGTTGCACTGCAACAGTCGCGGTGCAACTTGCACTGGCACAACAGCCCAGCCCCCTACCCACGGCTACGGTCGTGTGAACCCTCGCACCTACCGCAGCTAGAAAGACGGTAGCAAATGAGGCCCAGTGCTTGCCCTCCGAGCATAACAGTACACCTAGCTACAAATTTCTATCTACACCCCACCAGTTAACCCGAGTCATCACCCCACCCCACCCCACCCACCCACCCATCCATCCAGTGCAGCCGGTTCTTATGCCCCCCCACCCCCGAGCAGGCCGCCCAAGTGCACTGCCGCACCTGCCAGCTGCTGCGCTGTGAACGTGGCCGCCTCCTCGACCTTGCCCAGCACGTCCCGCGCGCCCGCCAGGCCCACCAGCTGCGGCACCCAGCCCCCCGCCGCGAACAGCGGGTCCGGCCACTGGATGACCACCACGCGAGGGCGGGGCCGCCCGCGTCCCGCCTCCGCGGCGGCCTGCAGTCGCCGCTGGAGGCCTTCGAGCAGCAGCGGCCCACCGGCAGCAGCAGCAGCAGCAGCAGCAGCAGCAGCAGCGGCCCACCGGCAGCAGTAGCGGCAGCAGAAGGCGCCAGGGGTGAAGCCGCGGTGGCGGAGGACCAACCAGGTGGAGAAACGGGGGATCGTGGGGGGAGCCGGTAAATCGACGTGGGACGCGACATGGGACTTACTGATTTTGACAAGGTTGGGAGGGGAAGGATGAAGGCATGGCCAGACGTGGGTAAAGGACGGGTCTGGCATCGGCGTCGGCGTCGGCGCGAGGTCCCATGGCGCAAGGCGGGAAAGGGGTCCCATGGCGCAAGGCGGGATTGCTGAATCGAGCATGCAACGGAGGCGGTGGTGAGCGCCGCGCCACGGATGAGGACCTCCTCCCGATGTGGGGCCGGGTTGGGAGGAGCTCACCCACGGTGGCGGCTCATGCGCGTGCGTGTGCGCCTCCCCGGGCGGTCACTCCCCTCGCCTCATACCCGCCGCCGCGGCCTCCCTGCCGCTCCAGAGGTGTGGTGGCCACCTCTCACCCCCCCACACACACATACGCGTCCCGGTGTCCGGTCATTGCGCCCACCATCGCGAGCGCGAGTGCGGGCTGTCTCCGCCGTCAGAAGGGCAACCGGGGAGAGCCCGCGGCGGCCCCGGATGCACCGACGAGGTGTGGTTTCGGAGCGGCGGCGGCGGCAGAGGACGGCGGAGAGCCGCCCCGGCAGCCCCCACCACCACATGAGGACTGCGGTTCTTTTCTGTAAAACCCCCCCCCCGAGGACTGCGGCGCGGCGGCGCAGACCGAGACAGCACGCTCGCTCTGTCAGTGGACTCCAGGGGGGGTTTGATAAGAGAATCCGCGAATCCACGGCCGACAAACCGAGGGCAGTGCACCAGGGGGGAGTGCAGGCGCGCGGCGGCGTAGACTGGACCGCCAGCTGGCCGCGGGCCGCTGGCGGGGGGGGGTCACAATAAAAGAACCGGTAACTGGCGGAGGGGCTGAGGCACAGCACAGGCACGACGGCGACGCCTAGGTGGTGCTGCTGCTGCGTGCCCACCTTGTATCGCGGCCGCTCCCTCGCCGCCCAGACGGAGCGCCTCCGAAACCGCATGCATGTCCGCCCACACGCCGTCCATCTCCAGCGCCCCCAGGTGTACGACGACCGGCCGGTAGCCCAGCAGCTGCTCCAGGGAGGCCACGTAGTGCCCCGCTGTGAGCTCGGGGCCAAGGCCCTGGCGACAGGGGGCCCCGTTCGACCGCGTGCGCGGGTGTGGAGCGGCGGGGGGAGGGGGAGGGGTCGGAGCGCGCGGCGGCGGAAAGGGTCGTACACCACTACACCATGCCTGCGCTGCAACGATCAGCGGGGGCGGCACCTCAAGCGACCCACGCCTCAATCCACCACGTAAGCGAGGCTCCTGCCCCCCCTCCCCCGTCCTGCCCGCGTAAAACGGGTTTTACAACCCCCCGCCCTGCCCGCATCCTGGCCCCCGCAACCCCCCACCCCCCGTCTCCCTGCTCCATCCACCTGCATCTGCGTCAGGATGACGTCGGGCCGTAGTGCCGCCAGCTGCTCCACGTCCGTACGGTACGTCGACAGCCCCTGGTCCAGCAAGGCGGGGCCGCCACCGCACCAGCCGAGGGTCGGAAGCGCGCCGCTGCAGGCGGTCTGCGCGGCGGCGGGGCGGGGGGCCGGGCGGGCGGGTGGGTGGGCAGGAGGCCCGTTTGCACGACGCAGGAGACGGAGGGGGGTACGCGAGGAAATACCCGTGGAGATGATACACGGCAGTGAAGGGGGGGCCGCGAGCGGGGGAGGCCGCGCGAGCTACCCCAGCCGTGCAAGCTTCGCGAGCGGGGAGTTGGGGCCCAAAATCAAAATGGCCAGCAGCACACTAAGAGGAAGGGGACCCAGAAGGGGGCCAACATGTGCCGTACATGTCGGACAGGTCAGGCGCTGTTCGCGGAGGAGCTACAGCGGGCAGCTACAGCTGGGCTGGGATGTGGGTCTCGCGCGGTCGGTCGATCGGTCGCTTCGGATGGATGCCGCAATCACAGTCTGGAGGTGCACCGCTGGTGGTTCCGTTCGCAGTCCGCGTCGAGGCCTGCAGGCCGCTCCGATCCTACCATGGCGGCGTCCACGTCCGCGGGGGGCATCTCGCCCAGCTTGTCCGAGGTGACGGCGGGCAGATGCTGGAGCTCGGGCCAGTCGCACTGCGGAGGGGGGGTGGAGGAAAGGGTGTTGGGAGGAAACCCGCGGGTCGGGTGGACACAGGAGAAGGGGGGTGGCGAGAAGACCCGGCTACACGACAAGGGGGGGAGGTGTGTAGGTTGGTTCAGAGCAGGTGGCGGCACAGGGGCTGAGGAAGGCGTGAGGGGGCGGGAAGAGCTGAGGTGGAGGTGGCAGCGCGGGTTTCGTGGCTGTTGCTCGCTGGGGGGGGATCAGAGACTGGACTGTGGTGCTGTAGGTACGGAAGGGGTCAGGACGCTAGGGGAGAGGGGAACGAGGGAGGCTTGGAGAACTGGGGGTTCGAGGAAGACCCGTGGATGCCCGACAAAACTGGGGGTGGGGTGGAGCACCGGGGGCGGAAAGTACCGTACGGCGATTTGCATGGGTTGCTACAGTTGCAGTGCGCTGGCCACTTCGCGTCCAGCATACATTCCATCACAGAGCCGAGTCCAATGGCACCCTACAACTGTTGAGTTGCGATAGACAGTTTCGTGCTTCGACACCGTGCTGCCAGTCGCCGCAGCGGCAGCCCCCAGGGGACGGACTCCTTGCTGCATTCTCGCCCCCCCCCCAGTCCATCAAACTCTAAACAGGATCGTCGTCGCGCCTTCGTTTCCGGTAGCTCGACAACTCCCCTCCAACAACAGGAATATCGACGCACCTCATGCGTCCTGCCAACCAGCAGCCTAGATGCTGACAGTGCCCTTACGGTGTCCGTAGCGCCGGGAAGCAGCGATAGGACACGCAGAGCGGGATGCGCAGGCGCCGATGACGGCGCAGGCGTTCTCTGATGGGCCTGCTTTTTCATATCACTCCGATGACGAGATGCCCTTTGGCCTCGACCCTCTTGCGGTCCGGGGTACGGTCACTCACGGAAGAGTCACCTTGGCGCCGCCACCCCGGACCGCAGACTATTATTGCTCGGAATTTTTATTTTCGGTTTTGGAGCAAAGGTACTACAGGAGCCGTCTGTCGGGGATCTAGTTAACGCAGATACCAGAAACTTTAACGACTCCGGTGGAATAGGCTGGTGAATGCGGAAAAGTCAGCGCAACAAAAGCTTGATGACAAATATGTTACACAGTTAACTGTTTGGGTTTGGTTCCGCCCGCAGTGATCGTACAATTTCGTCGTACGCCTGGAAGTCCCACGGCCGCTGGCCATAATTCATGTGCCTTGTCGAACGCTAGGAAAAGGATCATACAAATGAAACACAGTACGGTAATCTGGTTTTAGGCAAACCCGAAACCAAAATGCTGCAGCGATGCTCGCAAAAATGTGGAAGTATTAAGTTATGGTTGCATCCAGGCGTAAATCACTATTGCAAGGGTACCTGGCCATGGCGGACAGTCTCCATGCTGAGCTCAGCACAACATGGACGCCAGCAGCAGCGGCATCCATCGTCAGTCACACTGTGTCATTTGAACATTGCGGAGATCAGCAGCCTAGCGCACTCGAGTCGACACATCCATGCCGACCCAAGCAAGTCGGTCGCCGATGCGCCGTTGGCCAGCACGATCGGTTCAGGTGGCTGTAGTTCGGACATGCTCCAGCCTATCATGCGAGGGCGATGGGGTAGGGAGGTCGTCTTTGCGGGCACTGTGGACGGACTTCCGTTGACCGAGGAAGATGAGAAATCGCCTCGGCCAGCTACAGCGAAGAAGCTCCGCCAACTGCGGCAGCCCGGCAAGGAGGTGCCTGCCGGGCCCGCGCCAGCCGATGCCACGCGCGAGTCCGCTGCTGCTGGGCCGCCTGGCAACCCGCGCAAGCGCAAGCCCCCCTCCAACAGCACCGACGACGGCGCAGGCGGCAGTGCCGGCGATGCCGCAGCGCCGGTCCACGAGGAGCCCAACGTGGAGGGCATAGCGTCGCCTGCTTCGTCGCCTGCAGCCCCGCCTAAGGCCGCGCCGAAAGCGCGCCGCCAGCAGGGCCAGGAGGCGCCCTCATCGCCAGACAAGCAGCCGCGGAAGGGGAAACGACAGCAGCCAGCAGGCGAGGAACCAGTGAGCAGCGCCAGCAACCAGGGCGCCGTACCACGGGAACAGCGGCCGAAGCAACCAAAGCAACCGAAACAACCGAAACAACTGAAGCAACCGAAGCAACCGAAACAAACGAATCCTGTTGAGTGCGCAGCGCTGCAGGCTGAGGGGGCTGCTCGGGCGGTGGAAGTGCCGGCGTCGGCGGTGGCGGTGGCTTCAGGGCAGCAGGGCGCGGATGAGGATGTGGCTTCGGAGCAGGCGGTTGCGGACGTGGCTATGGGGCCCCTCCCTTCTCCCGCCTCCCTCGCCCCAATTCACGTGATGTGGGACCTCGACAACAAGTACCCAGTGGTGCTGGACCACACCCGCGTCGTGGGCAACATGAGGTGGGCTTGCAAGGGAAACCCGTGTACGAAGAATAAAACCCGTTTGGGACATGAGGTCGGATCCGGCGGAGGGGAAGGCAAGGGCTAGGGGGATGGGGGTTTACAGGGTTTTGTCGCAAGGGACAGGTGTGGCGGGTGGCGCGTCGTCGGGATCGATGTGGGCCAATGACCCCTGGGTCGTGTACGTTTTGCCTCGTTGCACGCGAGACCGCCTATACCGTGAGGCCTGCTGCTCCAGGAACTTGTCCGGGCCACCTCAGTCCACCATGTCGCCCAACCACAGTTCCCTTCTCACCTCACCGCACACACCACACCACACCATACAACACCACACCACACTGCACCACACCACACCACACACACACCCCTGGCACTTCGCCGTCACCTCGCCGCCTCGACCCACCAGGAGAGTGCTGAGCAGGTTCGGCAAAGTTGCCGAGATCCGCGCCTACTGCAACTACCAGACCCTCAACCACGTGCCATGGCTATGGAACGAGGCCCTTGATGCGGGCATGGAGGTGGGTCGCGTCGGGGTCGGGGTCTCGCAGGCAGAGAGTAAGCCGGCTAACTGACAAAGGCGGAAGGTATATGGCTACCGTAGCTGACGGGGCGAGGGGTGGGGAGTCTGGAAAGAAACCTTGTGGGCAAAGCGCAAACGGGGTGGGTGTATTTAGCGGAACAGAGCGACATGGAAACCGCATACCACGGTAGTCGGTGAACGACAATGCGGCGCTTGTGTCTGCTTTCGAACCGTCTGCGCACATATACGCAGAAGCGGGTTTGCCGCGCGGCCCGCACAACGTCGCCACTACCACCACCACCACCTATTAACAACACCATTACCACCACCACCACCACCACCTATTAACACCACCGTTACCACCACCTATTAAACGCCACCAGCACCACCTCTGGACACCACCACCGCCATTAACACCACCACCACCACCTATTAACACCACCACCGGGCGTCCTCCTGCGTCGCAGCATCCTCTGGAGGAGGACGACTTCTCAGAGCTGCGCTGCCAGATGTGCGGCCGGCCATTCCAGGACCCGGTCAAGCTGGCGCGCCACTTCAAGCAGCTGCACGAGCGTGAACATAAGAAGCGCCTGGCGCACAAGCCGCTGGCGAAGAAGTACGTCAAGACGGACAAGTTCCAAAGGCGAGCGTGCGAGTTTCTGACTTATGTTGGGGCAGGACAGGCCGGGTCCGGGGCCGGGGCCCGTGTCGGTGGTTTGTTGCGATCTCAGTGCTCTCCATCTCGGGCGGCATCAGGCACCGCAACGTGGGAGAACAGGGACGCAGGCGGCGGCGGCCAGCGCACCCGGAGGGCCGGGCTGGTGGACTGGGTTTTGGGATACGAGCACTGGGTTGCTGCGAGGCAGGCAGGCACCGCAGTACTGGGTACGCGTCTTGAGTACGAGTACTGAGTACCGCGTACGTGTATTGAGTACGAGTACTGAGTACGAGCACTGAGTACGAGTACTGAGTACGAGCACTGAGTACGAGTACTGAGTACGAGTACCTAGAACTGAGTGCGAGTACCGAGTACTGAGTGCGAGTACTCGAGTATGATTACGGAGTACGAGTACTGAATACCGAGTACTGAGACCGAGTACAGAGTACTGAGTTATTGAGTAACGAGCATTTAGTACCGAGTACTGAGTACCGAGTACTGAGTACCGGTCCTGCCAAGAGATCGCCTCAACGGACCTGGAGGGGGCGCTTCCTGCTTGCTCCTGACGCGCCCCTGGCGCCCGGCCTGCCCCCTGCCTGCATGGCGGCTCGCACAGGGTCATCGAGGCTAGGAAGCAGGCCATCCCTAGGAAGAAGCGGGGGTACGACCTGGAGGGCATCCTCAAGAAGGATGGCGTCAAAATCGTGCCCGTGCCGATGGGCCCCGAGATGGCTGACGTGGCGCTTGAGAAGGACGCCGTGGCGCTGCTGAAGAAGGTTGCGGTGCGTGGCGTGGTGGGGACGCGAGGGGAGCGGGAGGGGAGAAAGGAGGGGGCAGGGTGCACGGGAAGCAGTCACCGGCATGGGTCGGCACATTATGACTGCCTTGGTCTTGGCCATATCGAGGAGTCCGTGGTCAGGGCTGTGTCCGGTGTGTGTGTATGGGGGGGGGCGGCGGCCGCATATGGCACTCTGGCGGGGTTTCAACGGGGGGGGGGGGGAAATAAAACACACCTCTTTATCACACTCTTCGGTGTGCTGGGTTTCACCTGCCGTGTACACTGTTCGAGCCCACGCTTCATATTCACCCCTTGAGACGCTATCTGTCCCTACGCCCCCGCTGCCTCACCGCAGGCTGGCCGAACCCGACTGCCGGCCCCTGCGCCCGTGCTGTGTCTGGTGTCGGACGACCACGGCTTCGAGACGCTTCTCAAGCTGTTTGAATCCCGGGGCTGGAGCACCATTGTCGTGTCGAACACGCCCTTCAAGAACGCAGGCACACACGTCGAATGGGGTGACGTGGTTGAAGTCGCAGAGGGGGAAGTTGGGAATTAGTGGTAGTTGCTGGATCGCATGCGGAGTCTGGTCCAATGGAGGATAAGAAGTGGTGATGGTACCGGAGGGGGTGGCGGTGGGGGTGACGGTCGTGGTGATAGGGGTGCTGGCTGCTGCTCTTTTTGCCTACGGACTTTGGGCCCCTGTAACCATTCCGCAGGGTCCAGTGGGTCCCTGTAACCATGCCCCCTTCTCGGTTACAGTGATGGTGGTCGTGATGGTTGTAATACTGTTGTTGTGGGCGTGAGCGTGGCGCATCTGCGACAACAAATCGCGCATCGCGTACGCCTTCGCACGCGTGCGTCTAAACTTGGGTTGAGCGCAATCGCACGGTCCTTGGTCCGTAGTCGGCTGCATCGTGTTGCACGTTTGCACCACCCATGGTCCAGCTGTATCCAGCGCTGTGCGGCATTGCGCATGTATCCATTCCAAACGCGTCCGCGGCTTCGTTTCGATGACACCGGATCTGAAGGGACGCGCGTGACAGGTTGACGCTCCATGTTTTGTTTCCGCCGTTCTGGGACGTCTGGAGGTGCCTCCATCCTACGACACCGTACCATACCGTACGAGATGAGCCCGCCTTGTGGTTTCGGAACACCGTCATGCGATCTGCAATGAAGTAGCGCGTAGCATGAAACGTAGCACGAGCTTTATTACAGGCAACCGTAACGATGCCCCACACGCGTGGCTCATCTCCAGCGTAAACCTCCTGGCGCCATCCACGAAACAACCAAGCATCGAAAACATCGGAGAGCGGAGCGAGCCGCTCTTCTCATACATATTGGTTAAGCTAGCATCACCAGCAATCATGATGCCCTATGTCAGCAAGCAGTCGATACCGGCTGCGCCGCCGCCATGACGTCCGCCGCGCCTCCCACCTTACGCGCGGCAGACGTGGCGCACGCAGCACCGCACATGCACCCCCTTGTAAAGATGTAAACAGCGACGTCACAACAATCTCGTAAGCCAGCACGCGCCGCTCGCGTGGTCCACAGTACACATCCAGCATCCAGGTGCCGCCTGGTGCCTTGTTGGGGTAGGGCTCTCCCCCAGGAAACCGCTAACCGCACCATGGATCCAGCAGGATCCACACTCGGTACCCCAAAAGCGCAGTCGCGACGACGACACCCCCCCCCCCAACCACCTCGTAGCTGCCTCCGCAGCCTCCGCCTCATCTCAACAGCAAAACAATGCACGCTTCCGTCTTTAGGTAAACACTGGTCCATGTGGCTCCGCTCCTCGCACGACACCGGCCGTGCGTCTGTCGCAGTTATCCGTAAAAGGCCACCACCACCGCCACCACCTCGGAGCCACCACCACCGCCACTAGTGCGACGAGCATCCAGCAAGCCCGCCCGTCGCCACCCACGAAGCACTTGCGCAGCCAGTCGCTCGACGTAAAAGCCCCCGAGCCTCGCGAATGCACGCAGCTTCTGGAACCGCAGCGGCGTCATGTTCACGTCCAAGTACGATATCGTCCCTTATGTAAATATGGTTCGTCCGAGACAGCTCAAGATCAACACCTAGCGGGGAGGCACTGGGCGCTGCGCGCATGAGCCGCACAGTCCACCCAGAGTCCATGAATGCCGTGCGGCATGCACGGCGCATGTAAGCGTCGACCGACTCCAATCCTTGGCCGCCAACCGCGCCAAACTCGATCGCGCGCGGCCCTCGCCCCGCTTCCCGGCTGTAAGCCGCCGCCGCAGCCAACAACAACACAACAAGGCGCAACCCCGTCACACGCGGCGCGCGGTGCTGCATTGCAGGCCTCTACTACTTGCTTCGAGCTCCCGGCCGTAGGACCCCACCCGCGCCGGCTGCCCCCCACGTCTCCACCACCGCCCACTCCCCTGGGCCTCACCAACTGTACATAATTAAATCGCACATACCGGTTCCGCTCGCACAGGTAGTCGTAGTCGTAGTCGCGCGAAAGACGCGTTCGCGCGCGCGCGCCGTCACTGGCCCCGCCAGGCCCTTCAAGTTTTGTGTTTTAATTTACGCTAAAACCACGAAAAAACCCACGGAACCGTGTGTGTGTGCGTGTGTGTGTGTGCGCGTGTGTCATGAATCGTATTTTGCACCAATCCTCAGGCAGCGCGCCGCTCCCCCCCCGTAATACGCCTGCACTGGTATACTCGCGCCCCATGTCATCCATCACACGGCGACACGGCACCCCCCCCTCTCGCCCCCTCCTCTTCCCCCTCCCCTCTCTCCCCTCTCCGAGCTACCCACGGCCTCCCCCTGCCCGCCTACCTTAACGTCCCCAGGCAGGGCCAGCAGCAGCCACGGGCACGGCAGCGCTCCGGACCCCCCCCGCCCACACACCTCACAGACTGCTCTGCGGCAGCGTAGCCAGCCGGTAAAACAACACGTAGGCGCTGCTGCTGGTCCCGGTCGGCCGCGACGCCTCCCGCCGCACGCTGCTGTCGTTGAAGTTGTACCAGTGGCCGTCCAGGCAGCTCCGCGCCTGCGCCGTGTAGTGCCCGCCCTCCAGGCTGCCGCTGTGGTGCGACACCGCCACCAGCTGGTACACCGGCGCCACGCCGCCGCGGCCGCGCACGCTCAGCCCGCGCAGCCCCAGCGGGTTGCAGTACGGCGCCAGGTCCAGCAGCTCCGAATCCAGCTTCACGGGCGTGTTGTTCTTGGCCGGCGACCGGAAGCGCGAGAAGAAGCCCGGCGCGGCGGGACGCTGCGCGAAGCGCTTGAGCGTCAGGACCAGCACGCGCGGCGGCCGGAAGACCTGCAGCCGCTTGGAGTGCGGCTGGCGGCGCTTGCAAGACTCGCATTTGTAGCTGTCGTCGCCCTCCAGCTCCTCGTTCTCAACGAAGGCGCGCAGGCAGTCGGCCACGGACACGTGGCCGCTGCCCTCGCGCTCGCCGCCGTTGGTGGGGGCGGGGATGGGCACCGCCAGGCCCAGGAAGGGCTCGAAGGTGTGGCTGAGGCGGCGGCAGGCGTGGCACTGGATGGTGGATTGGGTGAGGCCGCCGAAGATGTCGTCAACGATGGAGTCGTTCCAGGAACGGGCGTAGTTGAAGGCTTCGAGGGCCTGGGCCTCCTCGCTGCCCTTGCCCTGCAGCTCGCGGTAGACGGGCTTGGTTGAGATGCGGTTGCACTCGGACTGCGGGGTGAGGGCGGTGAGGTGAGGGCGGTGAGGTGAGGGCGGTGAGGTGAGGGCGGTGAGGTGAGGGCGGTGAGGTGAGGGCGGTGAGGTGAGGGCGGTGAGGTGAGGGCGGTGAGGTGAGGGCGGTGAGGTGAGGGCGGTGAGGTGAGGGCGGTGAGGTGAGGGCGGTGAGGTGAGGGCGGTGAGGTGAGGGCGGTGAGGTGAGGGCGGGATTGGTGTGTGGGAGGTGTGCGGGATTGGCGGGCGGGACTGGTGTGCGGGAGGTGTACGGAGGGCGGGGTGAGGGTAACGCCCGCAGGTCAGGGCAGCGCCCAGCCATGCCAGGAGTGCGTGTGTGTGTTCCGGAAGTACCAGGGTGATAAGATACCAGGTGAGGGCACGGGGAGATGGGTAGTACTTAGTACTTGGTAGCGGGCGACACGGATCGGTCGCTGCGGGGTCCCGCATCGCGAGGTATCTGCGGGCGCTGCGCCCATCAGCGGCAAAGCGGCAACGCACTCCCATCAACAGCAAAACCAACAGCCGAAGCAGGAAATGCCATACGGATGCGCACCTCCGGCAGGCACGGACCCAAACACCCTAGGCCGCACAGCCCCCCCCCACACCTCCACGGCCTCCCTCCCTCCCTCCCTCTCCGCAGCGCTGCTCAACACCTCCCCCGGTGCCCCTCCTTTCCCCCGGTGCCCCTCCTTTCCCCCGGTGCCCCTCCTTTCCCCCGGTGCCCCTCCTTTCCCCCGGTGCCCCTCCTTTCCCCCGGTGCCCATCCACGGCGCCGCGGGCTTCCTCCCCGCCTCCCTACCTGCAGCACCTCCAGCAGACTGTTGAGGAACTCCTGGCTGTCCTGCTGCCGCCCGTCGCCCCAGCGGCAGTCGTGCTTGGACACCTTGCGTAGGAAGGCGGAGGGGTTGACGCAGCCGCCGAGCGAGCCGCCCATCATGTCCCTCACCAGCCCGCTGTACGCGGGGGCCACCACCGCCTTGGAGGACCTGTCGTGCGGCCACCACGCAAAGCCAGGGAGGAAGCCCGGCGGGGCGTGAGGAGAGACCCAAGAGGTGAAAGCGGGTGAGCAGATGAAAATCGCCCAAGCGGTGAAAGCCGCCCAAGACGGAACGCTGCGGCAATGCTATGCGATGGCCCACGAGCTCCTGCAACGCACACTTCCCTCCCTCGCGCAGACGGCGCAAACCCCGGAGCCAAACCAAGTTCTCCGGAATGCACATCCAAACGCGTGCCCGAGGAGTATTCGCCGGCCCGTATCTGCCCTCCGTCCCCCATGTCGTGTAGCCGGGTCTCCTCGCCCCGCCCCCTACCCCACACGCGCGCACCAGTTGCGATCCGAGGTACTCAGGAACTGCTGCACCAGCTCCGGAACCGCGTTGAGGCTCTGCAGGATGGAGTTCATGAAGCAGGTGTTCCCCAGGTTCTGCAGACCGACGCAGCCGCGGCCTGCCAACGCGTCGCGCGGCGCCACCACCACAGGCATGTCCGGCAAGGGACCGCACACCGCCGACCCCCGGTCCTGCGTATATCCCGCCCCCGCCGCCTGCGCCAGGGCGGCGCCCATGGCCTCAGATGACGAGCGCGGATCACTGTCCGGCTGCTCCGATGCATCCAGCGACTGCTGTGTGGCGGCACCGACCCTGCCATGGGCCGCGGCTGCAGCGGCTCGGGAGCCCCCTGCGTGCCTGGCGTTGCTGTGTCCGTGCCCGTGCGTCCCGCCTGCATGCTGTTGTTGTTGCTGCTGCTGTTGTTGTTGCTGCTGCTGCGACTGCGCCAGCGCGTCTGCGACGCTTCGCTGAGATATGCTGCTGGTGGTGCGGCTGGTGCTGGCGCTCGATACGCCCGTGCCGGCCGCCGCCACGCTGGACTTGCTGCTGTTGGTGCTGCTGGCGGTGCTGGTGTAGCTGCTGCCGCCCGCATCCAGCGCAGCGCCTGCGGGAACGCTCGCGTAGTTCTGTTGCTGCTGCTGCTGCGGTTGTTGCATTTGCTGCGGTTGTTGTTGCTGTTGTTGCTGCGGTTGCGGTTGCTGCTGCGATTGCTGCTGCGATTGCCGGGGGTGGTGGTCAGTGCCAGCTGCCGCTGTCGTGGTCCCGAGCAGCGCAGCCGCCTTAGGAGACAGCACAGGGCCAATCGTGGCCACCGCGCCGACCGCCACCCCAGCCGAGTACTGAACAGCGGCCGGACCCGACGACAGCTGTGAGCTGGCGGCGGCAGCTGACGCCGTCAGCGCGCCCGTCCCCGACCAGCGTGGCTGCTCGTCCTGCACTTGATGCCTCCGGAGGCTGGAATTGCTGCCGCCGTCAACGCTAGAGTTGTCATCGTCGGTTGCGATTGACAGCGACCGGAGACGGCTAGCAGCCACGGATGCCGCTGGCGGCAGCGGCGGCGCGCTGGCGGCTGCAGAGCCCCCCCCTCGCGCTAGGGAGCTGCTGCCGGTGCGTTGCAGCGGCCGTGAGGCATAGTCGGCAGCGAGAGCGTGGGACGTGGCCGCAGCCTGGTAGAGCTGGGGGCCAGGGGTCCCGGCCCCTAGCGAGGTGGCGGGCATGAGCGGCGGCGCGGAAGGCGCATTTGCGGACGAGGGTGAGGGTGAAGTGAGGACGGGGGGGAGAGGCCCCCCGGGGCCGATGCTGAGGGCGGCCGGGCGAGAATGCTGGCCGCCGCCGCCGCCACCGGCGGCGGCGGCGGCGGGGAGGTGCGGTGACCCCGACGGGCGCTCGTAAGCGCCGTGTGCCGCGTAGCCCACTGCTGGTCCCTGCACGGGGTATCCAGTGACGGTCTGCTGGCCGATGTACGCCACGGCCTGCACCCCCGAGCCGTTCTGCGAGCCGCTGCCCGACACGTAAGCCGCCTGGCCGCCCGCGGGCGCGTTCTGCGAGTAGTTGGGTATGTACACTGTGCTCGCCTGGCCGCCGTACTGATGCGCGTACTGAGACGCGTAGACGGCGCCCCCCGAGAGGCGCTGCTGCTGCTGCTGGTGGTCCTGGTGGTACGACGCAGGCCCGGCGGGCAGCGGCGGAGCTGAGGCGTTGGCCAGGTTGCTTGGCCCCGCAGCTGCTGCCACACCCGGGCCCCCGGGGACGCTGTACACGCCGCCTTGCGACGAGAAGCTGCTCGTGCGGGACACGACCCGCTCCCCGGGGGTACGTTCCGTGGACGCGCGCCTGCCCACGCCAGCGGCCGCGGCGGCGGCGGCGACCAAGCCCGATGCCCCTGGAGCGGTGGCCAGCCCGACGCCCGCGCCGCCAGCCGTGCCCGCCGCTGGGCCCGACATGTAGATCGCCCGCAGCTGGTCGGCTGGGAGCGACAGAGTGGAGTAGTACTGCTGCGTGCCGGGCGCGCCGGCGGATGTGGGCGCGTCGGGGCCACCGCCGGCCTGCCTCTTGAGTCTGCGGAGCGGCCGGATAACGGTGTAAGTGGTTTCAAGCAGTGCTGGTGGTGGTGGTGGTGGTAGAGGTGCCGACGGCCCAAGAAAGGGTGAAAGGGCGCTGTGGTGGGAGGGGTGCGGTAGTGAGTGGTAGTGTATTGCACGATGCCCTACCGCCCACGCATCCCCCCTTCCCCTGCATGCAGGCGTCTGCAGGGAGATGCGCAAAGACCCGGGGCCGACCCAATCGCCACCCGCACGCTTCCACAACTCCAATTCGTCCACTCCGCCAGCATACGTATCCCCACACCCCAGACGACGCCCAGTGTACTGGCCCCAGATGCACATGGGCTCGACCTCTGTGCTCTTTGTACGTCTTTGAAACCCCGCCTGTGGCGCGCCAGAAGCCGCGGGGGCAGCCCGGTGATCACCTAAGGCTCGACGTGCTCGACCCTCCCGCCAGCGTGCTGTAGTCCCAGCCGCTGCTGCTGTTCATCCGCTGCGCCAAAGAGGCTATCGTGCCTCCAGCAAGCACGGACGGCGTCTTCAGTGAGTCCAAGATGCTGCCCGGCGTGACCGTGGGACGCCCGGCGCCGCGGGGAGAGCCGTGCGACGAGGCGGCCCCCGCCCCCGTCGCTGCCGCGCCTGCGGCATGGCCGCCGCCGCCAGCTGCTCCCGCGCTGGCTGTGCCGGCTGAAGTACGCGATGAAGGACGGGGGACCGAGGTGGACCGGCCGGCAGCGCCGCTGCTGGCGTACGACCCGGCCGAGACAGCCGGCCTGCGATAAGTGAGAAGGATTAACGGCCTTCGATGCGGCAATTCGAACGGCTTGCGCGGATGTCTGGTGGCATCTGGTGTGATTAACGCGCGGGTTGGTGCTCGTTCTTGGGCGCAGAAGGGCCCTGTCCCGGCCTTAGAGCTACGGCGAAGGACTGTGCATCCACGCGCCGCGCAACCGTACACTGTCGACGCGTATCCTCACCTGGTATGTTCACTGCCATAAGCGACGTTGGAGGAGGAACCTACAGCGTAGCTGCTTCCCCCAAGCGCTACCGAACCCTGCCTGTAGCCCGAGCCGTCATCCCTACGCGGCAATCAACAATAGTGAACTCCAGACACCGTCTGAATAACAGCAAAGGGCATGGAAGATTATGGGCCATGCTTGCCTTCTTGGGAATTCGGGAAGCAAAGGCTTTCCTGCCGGGGGCTTTCTGCCCGCCGAAGGCTGACGCTGCATGACATCATTAACGGGGAGATAAGCCGTTGGCAAGGGTGAATGGTTGCAACATTAATTTTCAGTTGCAGGAATGTCCACAGGTGTTCAGCAGAACGTAAGACGCACCGTAACCCCCGTATAGCTGCCAGCAGATGGTTTCTTGTACTCCTCAAGGACAGAGCGCTGCGGTGGCTGAAGGTTGACAGGTGCTCGGGCCAAGTCAGAGCGCATGCTGCTCTGCGGCTACAGTCTATAAACGGTGGCGTAAGCGCTCCATGCCTAACTACCTCGACAACAAAAACAGGCTACGAGGTGTGGGAAACGTGTGCCTATCCTTGCGGCCAGCGTACAAGTAACGAAAGGACGGGTCCGAACGACAGATGTGCTTTCGGTCTCAGCGAAGGTTGTGTGTGTGTTTCCTATGTATGCCAAGTTACAATGAGTTGGTGGTGTGATGAAGAACAGTTTTTTTGTTTGTCTTGGGCTAAAAAAATGTTTAGTGCGGCATGCAAGTCGGACGAGCGTGTGCAGCTTGCTGCAAAAAGGTAAAAATCAAGACGATAAATAATTTTGTGCAATTCACTAAACTAAATTTTAGACTATTCTAAAATTCGGTTCTAAGAGGTAGTTGGCCTGGGCGCTCCAGGAGGGGGCCTGGGCCTGGTGTTGTTGGCCGAGGCGACGGCGCCGTGTTGTTTCTCCGTTCACCTCACTTAGAAGAGTTGTCGCTACGCACCTGTTTATTCCGGTCTGCGGAGTGCGGGCGGGTTAGCCATCTAGTTTCGGATCCGTGGGCGTGCAGTCGCGCGGGAGTGTCTGGTTCGCTGATCGCGACTCGCCGAGTTTTGTTTCGCTATGGCAGAACCGACCGGTACCAATCTCACAGCAGGGGCAACCAGGCGAGCCAGGGCCATTGCAATGGCGGACATGAACAGCCTGTCCCTCGCCAACTGGACCGAAGACGCTGCTTTGGACTCTATGTGGCTGCAAGCAAATCGCGCGGCCAATGATCAGTTGGCGAACCTACCACCAGCATCAGCAACCGGCAATGACCCGCACGCACATCAACGCAGAGCGATCTCCGCGGAGTCTGAAGGAATCCTGCACCAACTCACCGTGCGGCGTGGGTTGCTCAACCAGCAGAAGCAACGCTTCGAGACAGCTATCCTCGACCTCACAAACATGGCCCAGGCCGGCGACGATACCGCGGACGACGCCGCCAACCAGCTCGTCGCCGCGGCTAACAATCTCCGCCAACAAGGCAGGCAAGCCGCCCCACAGATAACGGGCGGATCCGCAGCGCTGTACACTACCAGAGTGGCTGCAGCAGCTGGAGCAGACGGGTCCACGGGAGGACCAACACCGTCAGCAGCAGGAGCAGCGACGGACAGACCCAGTGGGGCAACTGCCGGTGCACCACCCAGTGGGCTCGGCGGTGTCCACAACCAGCCTTACCAGCAACTACGGACACTCCTAGCAGCGGGCCCGCTGGGGATGAACGGAAGCCACCTCGGTGGTGCACCCATCGCTGGGGGTAACACCGTGCCAAACACAGGTGAGGCATTCATTGCACCAGCCAGGGTTGGGGGTTTGCGTGACCCGGAACGCCAGGCGTTACTAGGAGGCTTGGATGAGCTGGCTGCGCACGCCGCGCGGGACCACCCAGTTCAGGGGGGGGACCCACGGGTAATCAGCCGACTAGGACGAGCGCTTTCGCCAACGCTTGGCGGCCGCCCCGCGGCCACCAGTAACTGGCGTGCCACGCTACAGCGGCAGCCACTGTTGGGTACGCGCAGCCCACGCTTGCTAACAGGGCTGGAGTATTCCCACAGCCAGGAGCCTATAGAACCGTCTCTCGTTATGGACCCGCTGGCGGCGCAACACCCCGGCCATCCGGAGTGGGCGCTTGAACCAGCAGGCCGGCAGCTCCGTGATCTGTCCGCTCAGCCCGACGGCCTCTACGCGCCACCGCCCAAGCGGGGCCGCTGGAGCGTGCCACAATCCAACCCGTTGATTCCCGTGCTCAAGGACGACCTCACCCTGCAGAGTGCCAGCGGTGCAGATAGTTTTCTGAAAGCCATGATGAGCAGCTTCAACCACAAGTCCGTCACACGAGACCCGGAGCAGTTCGCAACCCGAGCACGACAGATGGAGGATGACTTGCGCCACCAAATTTCGCGAGCTCTGGCTGCAGTCCAGGAGACTGATGACGCAGCAACGCGCAATGCCTTGCTGGAGAAGATGGTAGCAGCGCATCAGCAGTTGGAGACAGTACAGCGGACCCAGCTAGACATCGCCCAAATCACCACGCAGTGCAACGTGTCACACGAAGCCGCAGTGAAGGCCTACACAGACGACCGCTCCCGGGCGGCGGCACTCGCGCTCGCCTCTCTGCCCAAGGAGTTCCGCGGCCATACAGCAATTGCGCGGACCGGGCCGGCAACAGCACCCCCAGCGCCGGCAGCAGCAGCCCCGGCGCCGGTCTTCCATGCAGCGCCGCAGTACCTAACCTACCCGCCGCCACCGCAACCCGCGCTGGGTCCCCCGGCGGGGCAGCTGCGGCGGTGCTTCAAGTGCAACCAGGTCAACCACACCTGGGATCGCTGCCCAGACATGGACAAGCTGAAAGAAACCGACCCGGCGGAGTACGACCGCCTCAAGCTGGACTACCTGAACCGGATCGGCGGCCGGCGGAACCGCTGGCCCGCCTAGGACGCCGGCCTCGGCGACCGCCATCACTTCGGTCCCACGAGTGGTGGCGGGACCGCGGGGCGCGTCGGGGATGGACCCCCTGGCGTGCCGCTGCCGACTGGCGTCTCCGCGGCACCTGACGAGAACGAGTGTCCGGGTAAGACATGAGCGGGTTTAGAAGGGCAACCAATGGGGACGATAACCGCCGCCGGTCTCCCCGCGGCCCTCTGTGCCTCCCCCCCTTGTGCTCAGCGAGTTGGGGGACTCCGCCGGTTTCTCCTGCCCCCCTCCCTTGTGCCCGGCGGAGTTGGGGACTCCGCCGGTTCCCTCCCCCCTCCCTTGTGCCCGGCGGAGTTGAGAACTCCGCCGGTTCCCCTGCCCCCCCCCCCCCCCTTGTGCCCGGCGGAGTTGGGGACTCCGCCGGTTCCCTCCCCCCTCCCTTGTGCCCGGCGGAGTTGGGGACTCCGCCGGTTCCCCTGCCCCCCTCCCGTGTGCCCGGCGGAGTTGGGGACTCCGCCGGTTCCCCTGCCCCCTCCCTTGTGCCCGGCGGAGTTGGGGACTCCGCCGGTTCCCTCCCCCTCCCTTGTGCCCGGCGGAGTTGGGGACTCCGCCGGTTCCCTCCCCCCTCCCTTGTGCCCGGCGGAGTTGGGGACTCCGCCGGTTCCCTCCCCCCTCCCTTGTGCCCGGCGGAGTTGGGGACTCCGCCGGTTCCCCCCTCCCTCCCTTGTGCCCGGCGGAGTTGGGGACTCCGCCGGTTCCCTCCCCCCTCCCTTGTGCCCGGCGGAGTTGGGGACTCCGCCGGTTCCCTCCCCCCTCCCTTGTGCCCGGCGGAGTTGGGGACTCCGCCGGTTCCCCTGCCCCCCTCCCGTGTGCCCGGCGGAGTTGGGGACTCCGCCGGTTCCCCTGCCCCCCTCCCTTGTGCCCGGCGGAGTTGGGAACTCCGCCGGTTCCCCTGCCCCCTCCCTTGTGCCCGGCGGAGTTGGGGACTCCGCCGGTTCCCTCCCCCCTCCCTTGTGCCCGGCGGAGTTGGGGACTCCGCCGGTTCCCCCCTCCCTCCCTTGTGCCCGGCGGAGTTGGGGACTCCGCCGGTTCCCTCCCCCCTCCCTTGTGCCCGGCGGAGTTGGGGACTCCGCCGGTTCCCCCCCCCTCCCTTGTGCCCGGCGGAGTTGGGGACTCCGCCGGTTCCCCCCTCCCTCCCTTGTGCCCGGCGGAGTTGGGGACTCCGCCGGTTCCCCCCCCTCCCTTGTGCCCGGCGGAGTTGGGGACTCCGCCGGTTCCCCCCCCCCCTTCCTTGTGCCCGGCGGAGTTGGGGACTCCGCCGGTTCCCCCCTCCCTCCCTTGTGCCCGGCGGAGTTGGGGACTCCGCCGGTTCCCCCCTCCCTCCCTTGTGCCCGGCGGAGTTGGGGACTCCGCCGGTTTCCCCCCCCCTCCCTTGTGCCCGGCGGAGTTGGGGACTCCGCCGGTTCCCTCCCCCCTCCCTCCCTTGTGCCCGGCGGAGTTGGGGACTCCGCCGGTTCCCTCCCCCCTCCCGTGTGCCCGGCGGAGTTGGGGACTCCGCCGGTTCCCTCCCCCTCCCTTGTGCCCGGCGGAGTTGGGGACTCCGCCGGTTCCCTCCCCCTCCCTCCCTTGTGCCCGGCGGAGTTGGGGACTCCGCCGGTTCCCTCCCCCCTCCCGTGTGCCCGGCGGAGTTGGGGACTCCGCCGGTTCCCTCCCCCTCCCTTGTGCCCGGCGGAGTTGGGGACTCCGCCGGTTCCCCCCCCTTCCCTCCCTTGTGCCCGGCGGAGTTGGGGACTCCGCCGGTTCCCTCCCCCCTCCCTTGTGCCCGGCGGAGTTGGGGACTCCGCCGGTTCCCCCCTCCCTCCCTTGTGCCCGGCGGAGTTGGGGACTCCGCCGGTTCCCTCCCCCCTCCCTTGTGCCCGGCGGAGTTGGGGACTCCGCCGGTTCCCCCCCCTCCCTTGTGCCCGGCGGAGTTGGGGACTCCGCCGGTTTCCCCTGCCCCCCTCCCGTGTGCCCGGCGGAGTGTGGGACTCCGCCGAGTTGCCGCCCGTGAGCCCGGCGGGAGCTGATAACTCCGTCGGGCATTTCCATCCGCGGCCCGGTGTGCCCGCCGTGCCATACACAAGGCTTGGCGGGCCACCGGCCCAACCGCACCGTGGGCCTGGACGGGTCGAATGGCGCGGCCTAACTTTCGAAGTCGCATAGGCCGGGCTTGGCCGGGACCCTGCAGGAGTAATAACTCCACCCTATACTCGACAGCCCTTAGCCTGAGAAGCTGACCATTGCCAACTTGATTCTTCCGCAGACATCCTGGCAATTTTGGCGCTGGATGCCACACTGGAAAACCTAGCAGCGCACCCCAGTCGCCAATGGTTTGGCCCGGATGGCAACAAGCTGCGTACTGCAGAATGGCTCAAGCACGGGTTCGACTCTCCAGCAATCCGAAATGAAGCCCAATGGCTGTTCCACTCACCTCCCAGCCGTCAGAATGTACGAAACTATGACTCCATTACGCCTCATCTGACAGCTATGGGCCAGTACTTCGATGACCTGCTGGCAGCCGGTATTACAGAGGAGTACAACCCCAGCATCCATGGCCGTGAAGAGGATTTTGCAGCAGTCATCAGCCCGCTGCATGTGGTCCCGAAGGGTGACAACGACATCCGTCCCATCATTGACCCCACGCGCTCAGGTGTCAACGCCTGCATGGCGCATTTGCCTTGCCCGCTTCCAGCCCTAGCTGACATCCTGGAGGCGTTGCCACCGGGTGGGTACCTGGGCAAGCGTGACCTGGCTTCGGGGTTTCACCACGTCAAGCTGCACCCAGATTCGCGCCGTTATGTCGCTTTCCGTCACCCGATATCGAACAGACTACAACGATGGGTGGTGCTACCATTTGGAGCCAGCCAGAGTCCGCCTATCTTCGTGGGTGTCTCCCAGGCAGCTTGCGACATCTTCCAACGCGAATGCGACGTCCGAGGCCTCCATGTCAAAATTTTCGTATATGTCGATGACTATATCATCCTGGGGAATACCTTTGCTGACGTCTGTGGCGCCTTCGCAGTTATGGACGTGTTGGGGACTTCATTAGGCCTTGAGTGGAAGAAGGAGAAGGATTGCGGACGGGACGCCGCAGCACAGCAAATGGAGTTCCTGGGCATGCTGTTCGACACGGTGCGCCTCGAGATGCGCATTGCAACAACCAAACGAACTCGCTATGCCACCGCCGTCAACGCGCTCCTGGCCAGCGCATCCGCATCCCAGCCCGTAGCACGCTCCGATTTGCAGGCTACGGTTGGGAAACTCGCTTTCATCGCCAGAGCATGCCGCTGGGGGGCTGGCTTCATGCAGGGACTGTACGACAACCTCGCCGTAGCCAACTTACCTACGGTCCTCCTGTCGCCCGACGCTGTGCATGATTTAGCTGCCTGGTCCGATATACTCTCCCACGCCACCAGCATATGGGACGGCGTGAAACGTACAGCGACCAGTCAGCTGGACCTTGTTTGGGGGAATTTCGTCGGTCCGGATGGGGCAGTCATCTTCACAGACGCGAGCGGGCGGGGGTTTGGTGCGGCATGGGAAGACGCGGAGCTGCAAGGAATTTGGGCAGCCGATCAACGGGCTCTGCACGTAGCCTGGCTGGAACTCACAGCCATTCTGCACGCCTTGCGGGCCTTTGGTCCCCGTTTACGCGACCGGCGGGTAATGGTGCGCTGTGACAACACCCAAGCGGTCGCCGCGGTAAGGCGCGGTGCCACGCGCATCGCGGTGGGCCGGCCCATCTGCCGCGAGATTGCCCTCCTGGCGATACGTTACGGTTTTGAGCTGCGCGCGGAGCACATTGCGGGGATCGACAACGTGCGGGCGGATCATCTGAGCCGGCACCTGGAGGTGGCACGGCGGCAGCAGCTGCGGCTGAGGCCGGGGGTTTTCATGTCGTTGTGTGCGGCCACGAATTATCAACCGACGGTGGACTGTTGCTGTGATGACAAGGGTGTGAACATGCAGCCAGGCTGCCAGCAGTTCTACTCGCCCGGAAATTCAGTGATTGGCCGGGCCGCGGATCTGGCGGGCAAGGTGCTGTGGGCCTTTCCCCCTCCGGAACTGGCGGGCGAGGTGCTCGCAGAGATCTGGGAGGCGTACCAGCTGCGACCGTACGAGACCCGCGCAACCATCGTGGTTCCCTATTGGCCGGAGCGGACATGGCATGGCCGTTTCCTGGGGGGATCGCGTCCGGTGTTCAGAAAGGTTCACGTGCTTCCAGCGGGCTCTCGGGTCTGCTTGTGGCAGTCGGGGCGGCCGGCGGATCCCACCCCGTACGATCTGTTGGTGTTGCGGCTCCCCTGAACTTGACCCTGCCGTGTGAGCCGTGCAGGGCCAGCGGGATGTGGCGTGTGCGGGCGGCCCACGGAACGGATGCCGCTACGGTGCGAGTCCTGCGGTGGGATTTTTCATCGTGCCTGTCTCGGGCTGGTGGCGGCCGCTTACGCTGGCGGTTGGTTCAGTTGCGTACCCTGCATTCTCGCCACCGCTGGCCTGGACCCGGAGCGGGCGGGCACTGCAGCGGTGCAATTGGCATGGGAGCTGGTGGCTCTGGCGGCCTCGGCGGTGGCCGACAGCTCCTCGCTGACTTACATGTCGCATCGGCGCCGTTACGTTCGTTTCTGTGAGGAACAACTGGGGTTGGCAGAGAACGATGCTTTGCCGTGGGGCCGGGACCGGGACATCAACCCGGTTACCTTGTGCTTGTTTATTGCCTTTGCTTCCACGCGTTATGCGCGCTCCACGATTGAGGGCACGCTTTCGGCTTTGTGTGACTGGCAGCGTTCGCGGGGGGTTCAGGCAGCGGCCACAGTACGGAACCATCCCCGGGTACGGATGATGTTGCAGCGGGCCTTGCGAGCGGCCGGTTCCGGCGCCGGGGCGGTACGAGATATTAAGGCACCCGTTACGGTAGCGATGCTGCGGCTGCTGCTCGGTTGGCTGGCGGCCACAGCGGCTGCTCAGCAGAGCCGTGCCGTGGAGGGTGCGCGAGATGCGTGTTGGTTGGTGCTGGGGTTCTTTGGGATGCTGCGACGGAGCGAGCTGTGGGGTTTGACTGTGGGTGCTGTTTCCGACCTTCACGGGGGAGGGATCGCAGTGCGAGTAGTTCGTAGCAAGACGGACCAGCAGGGGCAAGGGGCGACGGTGTGCTTCCCGGAAGAGTCGGGTAGTGGTATCTGTGTTGGGCGCATTGTGCGGCGCCACCTCCGTTTCCGGTTGGCGCAAGGAGCCGGCAACGAGGCGCCTCTTTTCGGAGGTGGGCACTGGGGCAGTGTGCCTGGCAAGGGTGCGTTCACCGCCAGGCTCCGGTCGTTGCTGCGTGAGGTGGGGTCCCGTTATCCGGGCTATGCGGAGCGCTTACAGCTGTTCTCGTCTCACAGCTTGAGGCGTGGGGGAGCCATCGCGGCGGCGGAAGCTGGGGCAAGTCGGGAGTTGATAAAGTTACACGGGCGCTGGCGTTCGGATGCGGTAGATGCCTACCTGCAGTCATCACTCGCGACACGTTTGTCGGTGGTAGGGATGATGTAATCCGACTTAGGAAGATCGCTACGCGGGACATAGGTGTGGGGGAATGCTGCACGGGCACGCTCGACTCCCTCGTCTCGGCGCTCCTTGTGGGAGGGGGGGGCGCCCCTAAGCCAGCGGTGCGGCTGTCTCCGGCGCCGGGACGACGGGGAGAGGGGGGGCCCGTGCATGACACGGCGGCCCACTGTGAGATGGGCGCCGGTTTTCCCTTTTGGCGCCCACCCCATCCTACATCTCATTCCCTCCCAAGGGTGGGGGTGGGGGGGGCGGTGGTGGTGTTTGTGACGTCGTTCTTTAGAGGTGTTCTCGTTGTGGTGGTAGATGCACCCGGACTAAATCGGCCGTTCGCTGACTATAGAGTCTCCCTTTTGCCGGTTGTGCGATCTGAGTCGGCCCAATTCCGCCCTCGGGTGTAGGGCTTATTAGCGATGCGCCGACGGCCTCGGGTACGTATAGAGCGCTATCTATTGTCTTTCAGAATTTGAGTTTGCTGGGTGGACAGCGCGTAGTGTCAGCTCGACAACTGCGCTTGCAGTGCGTGTAAGGCCCGTTTGGGCCGTGAGGAGAGACTGTAAGAAGCCGACGTGTGGATCAGGACAACACCGTTTGGAAACTAAATTTTAGACTATTCTAAAATTCGGTTCTAAGAGGTAGTTGGCCTGGGCGCTCCAGGAGGGGGCCTGGGCCTGGTGTTGTTGGCCGAGGCGACGGCGCCGTGTTGTTTCTCCGTTCACCTCACTTAGAAGAGTTGTCGCTACGCACCTGTTTATTCCGGTCTGCGGAGTGCGGGCGGGTTAGCCATCTAGTTTCGGATCCGTGGGCGTGCAGTCGCGCGGGAGTGTCTGGTTCGCTGATCGCGACTCGCCGAGTTTTGTTTCCCACCCACCCACCCTTCATCCTGGGGGGGAATGCTGCACGGGCACGCTCGACTCCCTCGTCTCGGCGC